>CM057393.1:19742500-20342500 GCA_030015415.1 Cynopterus sphinx | reverse complement strand
CAGATTAGTTCCTTTCACCTGCAAGAGCAAGGCAAAGTGCACTAGGAGCAGCCCCTGCACTCATCAACAGTCATTGAGAAAGCCAGGGCCCGAGTCAGGCAGCGGCTGCTGTTGTAGTGTTACTGTGGGTCTGGGCTCTATTGCTATCCTCTGCCTGGTCTCTCTTCTGTGTCCTATTTTGGTTGCTGACTGCTGCCTTGTACTCTTGAACCCCTATTTTGTGGTACATTGTCCCCTCTCTTCTTGACTGTGAACCACATGTTCTGCTATGCATTTTGGTGATTGTCCCTTTGGTTTTGTTCTCTAATTTCTGACCTTTTCTGTGAGTGAGAGCCCTCAGATAAATAATCCCCAATACTGCTGCTGTATTTTCTAGTTGTATTATCATCATTATTTATTAAGGAGCCAGTTTGTCTAATTATGCCAGATACACCCTCTGCTCTTAAGTGGTTCTATTCCTTGTTGTTTAAAGGGTTGAAAAATGTTTTAAAGCATCTGGCCTTGGATTCAGTCCTCTCTTTCACTGTTGGATAGGGAGTGCAGTTGGAGGGGACCAATGGGTGGGGAATAAACATGTCACCTGGACTAATCTAGTTAACTTGACCTTTTGGTAAACAAAATACTTGCTCAGGATACTTGCCCAGGAGGAAGGGACTTTATATCTGAGATGGTAATAGATGTCCCCAACAGGACATCCCTAAAAGATTACTCAGAACTGTTAGGTTCTCTGAAGAAGGAATGCAGAAGGCTGAAGGGGTCAAGCAAGATGTATTGTAGCCGAGTGACAGCCTGACTGAGCCGAAGATGGCATCAGTCCCGAATGCAAAGGGACCTGAAACTTATGTGGGTTCTGCGGCTGGATTTTTGGGTGGGAATATTTTGGGCGGGTAAATTGGCAGGGAACAGAGGAGAGTCCAGGGCAGCAGAAGGTGAGCATGTAGCATTGCTAACCTGGAAGCCAGGTCCGGTTCCCACACAAAGGTAAGGGGGGAAAAAAGCCTCATCCCACAGTACAGGGGTGTAGGGATTGGGCTCTCCTGGACCTAACAGGGACTTACCAGCAGGACTCCTTGGAGAAAATCAGAGGTGACTCAACTCCCTGGAGTACAAAATGGAGATGTTTTATACTCTAACCTGCTGTGAGGTAATCCTGTGAACCCCATTTAAACTTCATGTGTTCTGGGCCAGAAAGGCTTATGTGACATGAGAAGAAACTTGGGAGCAGTTCTTGATAGCTCTACTTTGTGTGAGTCCTTTAATTGTCTGTTTTTGACATTACTTAGTAAAGCCTTACACTGGTTAAATCTCTGGTCCATAGGAATCTGGTCTGATGGTGCAGTGTTTCATATTAGTTTAGGATTTGGCTCTTGTTTGGGACTCTCTAGATTTTAATTCCTGTGCCCTCAATTTTTACCTGTGGGCTTTAGATAGGTTACTTAACCTCTCAGTTCTCCTGCCCATGAAATGGAGATGAGTAATAGTTTATATTTTGAAATAATGCCTGTAAAATTCAGACCACTGCCTAATACATATTAAACTTGAACTCAACGTTAGATTTTTTTTTTTTTAATTCAATAGTGGGGTCACAGTAATAACCAACATCTCTTATGTGCAGTCAGGCACTGAATCAGGAACCTTAAAATAATTGTTTTTGTGTAATTTTTATAATCAACCCTATGAGTAGTGATGTCCTGGACAGTAGGGTTCCCCTCTCAGCATGTTTTCTGGGCTCTTGGTGTCTCAAACAAAGAATTGAGCAAGAAATAGAGCATAAAAGAATAGTTTTATTAGAAGGGAAAGTAAAGCAACTGCACTTCAGGACATGGAAGCAGGCTGAGCAACAGGACACAAGGGCACAGCAACAAAGTCTTTGGGGTTTTATTTCTATTTGCTGTGGGTGGTTACTTTTCTTAGAGGAGTGGGCTTTCTTGATTGACAGTTAAGACTGACAGGATTTAGTAACTCATCGTTCGCTTCCTGTGCATATTCATTCCTACAATTCTATTAGTCCGAATTAACAAATTTCTGGGCATTATATTCTAATAATGGTATAATGAGGCTCAGGTGAGTTGAAAGTCATTGGGTCGTCATTGCGCAGGTGCCAGTGACTGGCTGAAACTAGTACCCAATCATCTGCTGGCTTGTTCCTTTTTATAAATTACTTTTAGCCCCAAAATGCCCTCTGTCTTGCTTAGTTGTGCTTGGACTAGGACAGACCCTTTCTAGAATAGGATGATCTCACTGTTTTTGCAGGTGGCCCGGAAACGCCCTGTCTAGCTTTCCTGCCTAACCTTTCTGAGTTTTGAATTTTTTTTTTATTAGTACAGATGTTAAGGGACAGAAGGTCTCTTCTTCTGTATCTGCTTCCTGCTGATGAAGGTCATAGTCCCTGCCTATTGGGGTTTCATGGAGTTCTTTCCTTCTGTTTCAGTCACAATGAGGTCTTGGGTATCCTGCCGAAGTGCTGCCTCTGTCCCTAAACAAGGAAAAAAGATACAAATAAATTATTTGAATCATGTATCTAGTTATGTTTCTATCATTAATTTGCCCACCAAGTGGATAAAGGAAAAAAAAACTTGGTTAATATATTTTGTAAAAGGGAAAAAGAGAAAAGAAAACTTGAGTTAAAGGTCCCAGGCTTCTCTGACTCCAAGGGCCTGTTTTGGCCTAAAGCCATTCCTGCCTTATAACAACAGTCGAAGGGGAATACTGAGTTTCAGTGATCCTTATCAATAGCCAGAGGACCTGAGTCACCAGTTTCAAAGTAATTATCTAAGTCTGAGGGAGAGGGTCTTTCTCCAGAGAAAGAAAGAAAGAAAAGACTTAACTAGGTTTACAAAAAAGATTAAGGATTTTGCAAACGTATAGGAGACTAAGACAGAGTTTTCCCTTTGTTCTTTAAAAACATATATGAGGCTTAATTGCATGCTACTCCCTACCTCCAAATTGAATGTCTCTAGGCCCTTGATACTCAAAATGCTATCTGTAGCATTGATGCACCACTTGGGAGCTTGTTAGGAATGCAGACTCTCTAGCACTATCAAAGACCTACTGATTCAGAATCTGCATTTTAACAAGATCCCTGGGGTGATTTTTATGCCTGTTAAAATTTGAAAACCCCATTTTAGCCAGTTTTATGTTTCTTTCCTGTGCTATTTTATCAAGTACATCGGCTGTGATTTCTAAATAAATACATTTTAATTACTGTATATTTTTATTGAACTTTGTGGTTTACTCTTCAGCTCTAACCTGAAAGTCATTTCACTCATGATCAGTACCAGAACTGAGGAGGAATGTAAGATAGAAAATAAGGGGTGAAGTTTTAAACAGAAGGAAAATTGTCTTAATTGAGCTGAGTTTCTCTCTTAGTTGTTCTACTATCTACACTACCTTAAAAAGCAGACACAGTCACATGGAATTTAAGTTTGTAAATAGTTTTAAATAGAAATAAATCTCACATTGCCACTGTCTGTATTTTCTTGCACTTGTATCTCTGCAAAATGAGATCAGATGTGGGACATAAATACTTGATAATTATCCAAACCCATTAATTTTTTGGGAAAGTGATTGAGCTCAGATTTTGATCCAGTCTCATTTTTGTTCTATTCTATGATTTATGAAAGATTTTGCAAAAGTTTTATTATACACTTTTTATGGATCAGATTTAGAGAAAATGTTGCTTCTTTCAGTTGTCTTATTGATTAGAATACCTGGAATACCAATAACTTTTCTTCATAGCAATGCTATGCACATTAAATCAATTACTGAAACGATGATGCTTATATTTTTGCTTTACATGTTTACTTTAAAAAAATTATAATGATGGGAGCATTAAAACAGTAAATTAAGGGGCGTGGTACCTCTTTGATAATTCTCACCTTGTAAGAACAATAGCCAGACATTGATCTTAATTCTCAGTCTGCCTTGGGACACTGGAAATGTAGAATGGCCTTAGGGTTATATAAATGAAAACAACAGTAAAGAGCACAGGGGCTATTTATTCAGAGCTTGCTAGAGCATGGGTGTCAGCAACCATCACTTGCCCTTGTCAGAGTCTCAAAGCCAGTCAGGGAGTGGGAAAGCTTTACAGTGAAATAAATAGAAGGATTCATTATGCTCTGATTAGAGGTTATGGACACGAGGAAGTAGGAGAAGGGTAAACTAGAATCACAGCATCTTATATAATTGATTTGGAGAGCATATTTCTTTGTCTTTCTCTAGTTGGTTTTCAGTTGGATGCAGAGGCAAAAATCAGGGAAGCTGGCAGTCACTGAACAAATCCTGATGGTTCTGGGCCAATTACTGCAGAGATGGGGTGGCTGCCTGGGCTGGTGGCCATAGAGGTTGCTAAGTCAGGGTTCTATTTTCCTCTATCATCTAGCCATTGTTAGGCTTGCAGGACGGAATCTGAATTGTTGACATGAAAGTAATGCAGAAAGTGGGCAAGAGAACTAAATGCTAAATCAGGCTGTATTCAGAGAATGCAATGTGTTGATCAGTTCTATGGCCAAGATATGGGAAATGTAAAGAAATCTAAGATGACGACCCTGTCCCGGAGGAATTTTAACAACTTCCCCTCCCTGGAACACTACCTTTTCCGTGCACAGATGCAAAACAAAAGACGGCCAACTGTGAGGAAGCAATCAATGTATCAATCTAGCTGCTTGCCTGTGTTCAGGGCTCAGACTCTGGAGAGTGACTCCTGAGCCTGCTGGCATCAACAAACCTCCTTTGATTCTTAGTTCCTGAGCTCTCTGAGTGCTGCTTGGTTCTTCCCGGTCCCCAGGCCAAAATCCTCAACAGCCAGACCACCAGGAAACCTACAGAACAAAGGAAGATTTCTGCTAGAATCACTAACAAAGCATTTACCCATATTATGAAGAAAAAGCAAAAATATAAAAAACAGAGTCTTTAAATTGCACATCACACAAAATAGACACAATCGTTCACTCCCGCCAAAAAGCGTGGGCAACCTATAGATCAAAGGCTAGGAATTGCCAGCAGACTTTCTAGCCACATAGCCATTTCTTTCCTTATAAAGCCATTCCTGCCTTATACTGACTTTATAATCCATTATATTCTTATCTTTCACACTATATACCCATGCCATCAAAGAAAAATAGGTAGCCAAAGTCTTTAATTCATAGAAACTAAGAATGATATATAAACTGAATTCCCCAAACACTTGGGGTCTCTCTCCTTGTCTTTTCTCTATCCTTCTTACCTCTCACTCTATGTCTGTGCAGCATTATCTCTTCTCTAATAAACTCTTTTTGATTTCAACTCTGGCACGCGCTTGAATTCTTTCCTGCCTATAGTCAGGGATTTTCTCTGCTCAGGGCCACTCAGGGGAATTTGTCCTGTCCTGCATCCAAAGAACCAAAAATATCAAACCAGCTGTTACTATATTTTTATAGAAGAAACCTAATGTTCTTACCCTGTTTTAGGCCAGTGCCTTAAAATATTAAAAATTATTTAAATATAATACATATAAGCATTTGAATATTTGCATTTGTGCTGAGTAAAGTGCTGCCTATCAGAATTGAAGGATTGAAAACTAGGTAGCCTTTACTATTGAGATCATATCACAAATACTATATCTTTTGGACCCCCGAGTAGAGCTGCAGCAGGGATTTTAGAGAAGGTATTTAAAAAATGGATATGATGACGAAATTTAGTCATCACTGATGAGACTGGGAATCATCACTGCAACCTCAGAAGCATGAAACAGTTGAGTGAGACAGAATGATTGGTCAGTACTGGTCAAGCTCTAGTCTAACCTGTGGAACTAACAAGAGAAATGACGCAGTGAAATAATTTTAACCAACATATGAGCATTTATATTGCTCTAGGTGTTACCAGAGAGTAATAAGGATCCTCTCCCAGAACATTGTCCAGGTTCTTGACATCTCAAACAAAGAATTGAGCAAGACACCAAAATACAGTAGAAAAGAATTGTTTTATTAGGAGGGAAAGTACACTTCCAGATGTGAAAGCGGGCCTGAGCAAGAGAAGTGTGACTCAAAAGACCTGGGGACGAAGCCTTCAAGATTTTTATCCCTTTTTGCTGTGAGTGGTGACTTTTCTTAGAGGAATGGGCTTCCTTGATTGACAACTAAGATTGACAGGACACAGTGATCGATCATTTGCATTCTGCACATGTTTGTTCCCAGAATTCAGTCTGTTATAATGATATTAATGAACTTGTGGGCAGATGCATCATATTATAATAATGGTATAATGAGGCTCAGGTGAGTTGAAGATCATTGGGGGGGTCTTCATTGCACAGGTGTGTGGCTTAAACTGGTACCTAATTCTCTGCCTACTTGTTTCTTTGAGTTAAAAAAAATGCCTTTGCAAAGACGGGTGAAGGATTAAAGAAAAACAAATTAGTTGATAGTTGGGTATGAGGATGGGGAGCGCGGCATAGGAGATGCGGTTATCATTAATATGATGGCTAAGTGGAGGGCCAGGAGAAGGAAGGGGAGTAATTGGGGGAATCATTTTATGAACAATATAAATGTCTAACTAATAAACTGTATATTTGAGACTAATTTAAATAAATAAATTTGTTTAAAAAATGTCTTTTGGCTTGCTTAATTGGGGGCAGATTAGGGTGGATCCCTTTTAGGATAGGATAACCTGAGTGTCTTTGCAGGCATACCATAAACTCTTTATAACTTTCCTGCCTAACTCTTTTCTAAGAGCCATGAACCCCCTTATTATTTGTATGGATGTTGAGGGATAGGAGGGCTCTTCTTTCATAACTGCCTCCTGCTGAGGATAGCCTCAGTCTCTGCCTACAGGGGTTTCATGGACCTCTTTCCCTTTCTCCCTCAGTTAGGGTGGGGTCTTGGTTTCTTGTTGAAGTGCCACCTCAGTCCCTAGATAAGAAAAAGAAAATAAAATCTTGTATTTTAAATCATACATTTATTGATTTCTATTATTGATTTCTCTATTAAGTGAGTAAAGGGAAACAGGCTTGGTGAATATATTTCTTAAAACATAAAAAGAAAATCTTTGGCCTAAAGTCTCCCCCTGCCCTCAGAGTCTAAGGGCCCTGTCTGGCTTAACACCATTTCTGTTAACAATGGGCTGATGACCCTTATTAATAGCCAGAGGATCTGAGTCACCAGTTCCAGTTTCTGGGCAATTATCAGGATTTGAGGGAGAGGGCTTTTTTCCCAAAGAAAAGAGGGAAGAAAACTAGGTTTACTAAAAAGATTAACTATGCAAGAGATGTCCTATTTCATTTCTTGCTAAAAGATTAAGAATTTTATAAGTGATGTCTGGCCTCACAGATACTGTCTTATGTGCTGGTGAATATTAAAAAGAATAAGATAAAGGTCAGTCTTCATGGAGACAGGTATAATGGATAAACATTTGTTATAGCCACCAGCCCCCGAAAGACACACAGACCTCCAGAAATCAGTGAATTATAGGAAACACTCTTTATCCAGCCATCTGGATCTGCCAGGGGTAGGGAGACCCCAAATTAAGCAGCCCTGAAATGTAGAGGTACAGAGTTTTTAAGCCCTAAACCCCATTCTTCATTCTGTCTGAACACAAAGGTCTATTTTTCTTCTATTTACTACCTGTCAACCCACAGGTTGGCTGTGTAAGTGGAGGTACAGAAGCAGAAAGCTTATTGTTAGAGCGTTATGTTCCCATGGGTGATAGCCAAGCAGTAATTTCCAGCCAGCACACAGTTATTTTTATTCAGATGAAAAAATCTACTATTTAACGATGACAATGTATTTTAGGAATGAATTGTGGCAACTATAAGTATATTTCAACCAATTGATGGGTTATCATGCTACTTTTAAAAGATAGTAAATTTACGAGTTTTATGCATAATGTATACCCCAGTTACCTGCTGTTAAGAATGCCAGATACAAATCTACCATAGAAAATGCAGGCCTTATCAAAATGGTTTTCTAATGTATTTTATTTTTTATATTAATTAAGAATTACAACACTGCATTTTGCATAGTCAATTACAATGGAAAAATGTATGGATAATTCACCATCATTAATATTAAGGTTTTGGTAACTCTAGACCTGGGCTCTTTATTTTATATACTTAATTATCAATGAAACTCAGTAAAGAAAATTAACATTTTCATTAGATTTTTGAAAGCTCTTCTGAGATGCTGCAAATTTTCCCCAGTCATCACTTTTGCACTTTGAATTAATAGTTCCAGTAGCATTTTCCATGCTTTTTTTTGGCTGCAAATTCATATCTATTATAATATGTGTTCACATAGGTAGTTAAAGAATGAAGCCAAGAAAAACAAACTTGTTTGCAAATTGGACAAACTTAAAGGTGTGCCTGAAAGAGATTTATATGTTGAAGAAGAATAAAATTAATATCATTGAACTGGAAAAAAATAAGACATGTTTTCAAAGCTCCAAAGAGCTCTGTTCTATTGTGTCAGGCTGGCTTAAATTTATGCTCTTTTCTCATGCCGCGTTTGCTTTTACTTTTAATTTGTTTTTGCTAATGTTTCATTTTAATGAATTATTTGAAAATTTAACACTCCAACAACCAGCAGTTTAGGATAAACTCCTAGTTGTCTGCACAAGAAGGGAAGGCTTTGGTGATGAGACGCCCAGTTGAAAGAACAAGAAGCCCACATGAGAATGAAATGGCAGGCACCAACTTTTTTGCCAGGAGCCTTGGCACTAGGGGACAGCATGGGCTTTACATGTGTCAGAGAACAGTAGTGGCATTCTGTCACACATGCATAATACAATAAGCTGAGTCATACTTGCATAAGTTAGGCGCAGCACCTTACTATATTAATGTAACATTTTAAATCCAGAGTCCTATTCCTAGACACGAGCCTGGATCAGAGGCAGACCTGGGACCCACACTAGTCCCAAACCAATCTAATGTCTCACACAGCTCTCTGCACACCTTGAATCACCACAGAAAGTGTCCTGTTTCCCAAGACCCTGCCACTGCCTTGCTGCTCACATCTCTGGCAGCTCTCCTCTGTCTCTTACTTCCCTGACTTCTCCCTTGAGGAGTTAGGCATTGTGACCCCAGCCTCCTTAAAACCTGACAAAGGCACAGCAACTAATGCTTCTGTAAAACAAAACAAAAAGCATTCTGAAGGCCATCTGTTGCTCTGCTCCTAAACCTAGCATTGGGATCTGACTGCAAACTTCTCCATCCCCACTAAATAACTTCTGTACCCAAAAGACATTTCCCCCTAAAATACCCCCACTACTTTTGCTCTAAGTGAATTCTCTTACTGGTTTTGAAGGATATTCAATTTTATTTGAATCTATATACTTGCTACAGATCTCCTCCCCCAGGGGTTTTTACCATTGAGTGTCCATTTTAACATTATGTTGGAAGGAGCCCTTCAAAGTAAACATGTTTGTTTGGTCATAATCACAGTGAATGCCAGTATAGGTAAGAACAATTCTCATTTAAAAAAAAAAATTATAGAAGTTCTCCTACTTATGCAGCAGTTAAAATAAAAACAAAATCTGATTTATTCTTAAGTGATCGAAACATACATTCTGTGCTTTCTTTGGAAAATGCTCTATATAAAATATATTCATGGTTATGTGTTCAGCTCACACAACTTTCGTTATATTACCTTAGAGAGACAGACCGCTCCAAAGAAAGATTAATTTTGTTTTCCTTTAAACTTCAATTTTTAAAAAATATAAAGAGGGAGTTGAAAATACCTATGTGGCTTTAAAAACATTTAGAAACACCACTAAAGAAAAAAGAGAAATAAAGGTTAATGCTTTCTTTAGACAATATGTACTTCTAGAAGGCCCACATATTTTCAGTAATTTGACTTTTCTACTGATTCACAAACAAGATTCGTTTGTGAATATATATCATACCTTCAGAATTATATAATTAGTTTAAAATTTTGATAAAAATAACTAATCAACATTTTGTTTAAAATGAACATTTTAATATTTAATAAAAAGAACATTTTAAGTAATTTGGATATCTTTGATGTGGGAACTGTTTTCCATTTGTGTTTGACCTACTCATGACAAGGAGCACATGCATTCTAGGCACCACTGCAAACCAGTAAACCCTCAGGGTGATGTTACTAAAGCCCAGTATCTTCTGATGGATCTGTAGATCAGCACTGTCCAGTAGAAATACAATGCAAGACACAAACGTGAACCACATATGTGAGTTTAAATTTTCTAGTAATCACATTGAAATGATAAAAATAAACATATATTAATTTTAATAATATACTTTATTTAAAGCAATATGTCAAAATGTTATTCTTTTGCCATGTGTTCAATATGTAATTATTGAGACACTTTCCATTTTTTTTTACTAGGTTATGACATCCAGTGTGTATTTTATACTTATAAAACATTTTCGTAGAATAGAAAGAGTTTGTCCACTGTACTAACAGAGTAGCTAAACACCAATAATTAGAGTGGAGAAATATTGTTTATTTTATTGATGAATGGAGCCACCAGGCAAATGGGAAGCAAATGCTCAAAAGCCCAAACTTCCTGATGATGTGTAGGTTACAGATTATACAGGGCAAAATCACAAGATACAGTGGGTAGGTTTCAGGGTCATGCTGGGAGCTGACTGGTCAGAAGTGAGGATGGTAATAAATCATTTCTCAGGTCTTGAGGACATTCTGAAGTCTTTTCTGGTGTCCCTCTGTTTGGTCTCATTTGAAAGTAGCCTAGTAATCATTCATCTTAAGGCTCAGAAGATGAAACATAACTTCGGTCAAGAGGTATTTTTAGATCTTTAGCTTATGGGAAGTCCAGATCCTGGGACCATTGGTCAGGTCTAGGCTACTGTATTCTGCTGTCTGGGGGAGTTGCTGATTATGAAGGGTGGGAAATGCTAGGTCCTGAGGGGTGTGTGTGTGTGCGTGCATACATGTACACACACACACACACACACACACACACACACACACACACACACACACATATATAGAGAGAGATTTCTAGAGCTAGGATTTAAAATTGACTTTAATCAAAGTCATAAGGACCTTCAATTTCAACATCTCAAATTGGACTAACTCTACAAATGCTCAAAGCCACATGTATCTAATGGTTTTCTTTCATCAAACAGCATAGCTCTTCTATTGATCTCAAATTTTGAACTGCTACTGGTAAATCACATGATTAAAAATTAATAAGTTTAACCCCACACAGGCCTATAAATGTAGAGCAATGGAAACACATAAATACAGGCAAGTTAAATACCTCTCTTGCCAGAGTAAATAGTTGTCATTTTTGGTAAAATTCAATAATAGTTTTTTTTATTTTTATTTTATAACATTTAATTTTTAATTGATGCCACTGTGGTTCATATTAAGAAGATTACCTTCTTTCAGATAGTAATTTTATTTACTTATCAAGTGTTCTTTAAGTACACTGGGTTTTTGGCATTTCCACAATAAATATTACTATTATTCTAAAATGAAGTTTAGAACCATGTTTAAAAGATAGGCTTTGTAATAGAGAAAATAACAGAGGATATAGATTTCACATTTATTGGGTCATTCTTTAATTAGGAAGCCTTAGCAATCTTAGGTAATAGTTGGAAAAAAAATGAACAAAATTATTTAGAGTAACTCAACAATCTGTGTACTAAAACTGGTTGATTAATTTGGTTGTAGCAAGACTTCATGTTATATTTAGTGACTTACTGACTTCCTACAGACTACTTGATTCTTAAGAATTTTTTTGTTATTCTACTGTTTTAGTGATTCTAACTAATCTTTAATATTGTTATTTAGCTTATACATAGTTGTCCTTAGAGAATGGATTGAGTAAATTTGCCCTGTATTTCATCACTAAGCTATCTTGTCCATTATTGTGTAATCAATTCATTCAGTACTTTAAATATTATAGTTTTGGGATTCAATAAAATTGGGTGAATATTTTAAATGCCAGTAATTGGTGATAAGGTGTTGCATGTGTGCATGCGCACACACACATACATATTTCAACAGTAAATGAAAAATTAGAAAATCTGTGGTCAAGAAAGTATATCTATGACAGTATGTGAAACTGAGCATCATGATGTTATAACACTCTTTAGCCAAAGACAATTATTTCTACATGATTAAAATGACTGCCAGATGTATTCACATTATGCCAATGTAAATAAGGGAAACAATCTATTATATAGTGTGACTTGCCCCTTTCAATTCTTATTATCTGGGTCTTTTCTTGGCCATACAAGATACAACACTTATTTTTGTTAGGTAATATAATTTCGTTTATGATTTTTTTTTCTAAAATGTCATTCAACTTAATAAAAGTAACATGCTTTCAATGGTTGAGATGACAGTTTTCTTCAAATTTAAACATGAGATATGATTCAAAGTCCTTCAAATGCTGTTTTTAAGATTTTTTTCTGGGTATTTTTGTTACTTTTATGTCTTCTACTTTGAAGATTCCTATAAATTCACAGTTATTTCTAAAATGCTCAAATTCAAATGTACATTTTATTGGTTTCTACTACCCTTTCGCCTTCATGTCTTTATTGTCCCTTGACCTTAATGGGCAGATTCTCATTCCTTGTGTGCATCTATTTCTTCTTTTGGTGTCCTTGAGCATGGCCATGGGATGGCTTTTACTGCCTTCTCCCTGTCTCTTAGTCGACATTCAAGATTTTCTTCAATGTCAACACTACAAGAAGTGTTCTCTGATGCCCCACTTGAGTTAGATACCGACTCGCCTTACAGCTCTCAATGTGTAATAATCCTTGGTAGCATGGAAAACTCTTCTCCTCTACCAGGCTGTGAGCTCCATGAAGACATGAGTTGTGGTTTAGCTATACATGCAGTCTCAGTACATAATAACTCAATGTTGAATATATGAAAGTACATGTGGTATGCTTTGTTGGCTTAAACTTGCATGTCATCACTTTTATATATAAGAGATATTAATATTAAAATGAAGTGGCAAGAAGAACTATCTCATTTGGTTTTAATCAAAACTTTATTCTGACAATTATTACAGAAGTGCTTTTATTTGCTTGAGAAACCTCTATGTGATTCAAGTGAAGAAAAGAAAGAACAATACATCATTAATATGAGATTCAGCATTTTTTTCTTTCTGTCATTCTATGGAACTTGGATGAACCTGAGCTCAGTTTTGCTATCAGTGGTATTAGGGTAAAATATCTTGATTTGCTGTCATTGATCCAGATTGCTTTAGAAGAAACACACCATTTTGTTAGGAAGAGTTTGGTTAAAAATATGTGCTTCTTTTGTATATGTGTTTGTTTTTTCCCAATCTAAAGCCAGAATAGCTGCTTTTGTTTTTTAATATCATTAGTTTTCTCACAGTGCCATTGTTTCTTTAACAGTTGAAGAAACATTCCAAGAAGCACTAAAGCTGTCTCTGTAATCATTGCGCTGAGTGATTTTCAGAGCGGCACATTTGTTCAAAAATAACTAATGACGTTGGACTTCTTCCAGGCATCATGCACATTTGGAATATTTATTTTTATTCAGTCAAACAGTATAAACACATGTCGTTTTTCTTAAAGAAAAGCTGTCTTAGTTCAACTCACGCATGGACTTAATAAACTCTCCACAATAAAGTAGTGTTGATTATTGCTTTGCACAGTTGTGGTAGCCTCATTAGTTTCACTACATAGCTTGAAACGGTTTCATGCCAAATTAAAAATGTAGGTCATTCAAAGGACTAATGGTGCTACTTCAGCATGAAGTGATTTCAAACCCTCTCATATCCAAGTCTTTTATCTTACTCTGCTGCAAACCATTTCTCACAAGGGCTCTAATTTTATAAGTCATTTTAATGAAATCATATAAAATTGAATTGAACATATGTTTTACATGTCCACCAATTTATGAAATTTATAAGGTGATAATTGTCAGTGCCTGATAAAGTACTAAGAATTTTTTTCCTTTTAAATTCATGGAATAATTACATAATTTTATGTGTTCCCAAAATGCATTACATAGAACACTAATCCTATTGTTTCTTAGTATGTGCTATTTGAAGAAGATACAAATGACCAAGTAAATTTGGAAAAGTATTAAAGTCTTTTGTATGGATTTCAATACCACAGGCCAATCTAAAAGTCTGATACATGCACTGACAAATTCCACTAATGCTTCAGTACAATTAAAATATTTTAAGCTTTTCATGCCTCAGTTTATTTAGCTTCTCATCAGTATTTAGCATCATTGACTGCTCATGCTATTTTTTAAAATTCAAGTTTTGTTATCTAAATATTGAAGATTAATAGTTGCATATTTCAAATGTCAAAATGTATAAAAATGTATAAAGTAAAAAGTTTACTATGCTTATCCATACTCTGGCCTTTCCCCAGATTCAGATATTCGCTGTCATTAAATGCTGTCTCTTTATATATTGACAAACGTGTACATGTATATATGTGCATACATATTTTTTCTTTTTAACATGAAGATTAACATGTCACAATATTTAATATCTTCATTTTTAAGTTTCAGAATATATTTAAGTTTTTTTCATGTTAGTACATCGATAGAATTTTTGTTCTTTCTTACATAGACATTTGTGTTTAGTATGTTAATAACATGAAATTGCAACAACCTTGTTCATACATTATTTTACTCCTGTGTAGTATATATTGAGTTGTTTTTCCCAAAGTAGTATTGCTGAGTACTAACATATTGCATTTGTAATTTTGATAGATATTATGAAATTACTATTTATCAGGGTTCTGCTAAACATTAGGAGAATTCTTGTTTTTACACAAACTGGCCAAGATAAAATATATTTTAAAAATATATTTTTCAATTTTTTCTCAGATTTAGATGCCTCTTCCTAATTGTATATTTCTTTTCTATGTGCTTATGCATGCTGGTGTTAATACTTAATTTAATATAGGATTTTTGAACTGAAAGCTTTAAGCACTTTCTTTGTAGTTTTATTTTGTTATACAATTTTGACTACATGTTGGTATTAATGTTATATTTGCTTCACAAAATTTAGATATTTAAATTAAAATTTAAATTCTGAAATGATTTTAAATAGTATTAAAAATCTTTCTTATTTGTTAGCTCTGTTTTTAATAGGTATTTATTTGTTCTATTTCCTCTTTTTGGGATACTTTCTTTTAAGGTAACTTTGTAAGATGAATGTTTTAATCACTTATTTTTAATTAACAGAAGCATTTTTAACTATAAATTTTCTACCAACATTGATTTACCCACATTATATAAGTTCCCAAATAAAATACTTCTTTTAACATTGTTTACTACATAACTGAAATCTTTTATTTGTCCCAAGAGTTTTGGGAAATTAATATTTCAGTTTCCCGGTGGCAGGATATTTTTGTTTTCTGATATTATTACTAATTTATAATAATTTATTAAGTTCAGATGCAGATTATACCTGTTGCTCTTTTATACTCTTGAGGATGGTTTGTGTTGGAATATATGTTCTCAGTTCTGTATGATCATTGGCATTAATTTTTTTTTTTAACTATTCAGGATGATGCAGAGGGTGTGTATATGGGTGTGTATATATGTGTGTGTGTGTGTGTGTTTATTAAGGGTCAACATTTTTTGTTCCAGGAAATTCTTTTGTATTATGTTCATATTAATATGTTCATCGTATATTAGACAATATTTATTAGATGCCCATTATAAATAACAAGTAATGCAACACCATCTTTGCAAATAGTGTTACCCACTACTTACAGGAAATAATACTTACCTGTTTTAGCACCAATCCAGAATTCTCCTTTGGGTTCTGAAATATGTGTATCTTTTTGGAAATTCCAAATGAATTCAAATTAAACATACCCAAAACTGACCTCATAATCTTCTCTTTTGCTTCAGACATTTTTTCCCCAGATCTATTGCAATATACCTCACCATTTCTGTCCAAATCTGGAGAGCAAAGATGTTAGACATTGTTGCTTTCTTACCCCTCTCTTCATATTTAATCCATCATTCTGATTATCCAACAAAGGAATCTCTTCTACTCAATTTTCACGACTATTATTCTGGGACAATTTCATGATATTTGTTATTGTGATCTCTGTCGTTATGTTCAAACTGATTTATACGCATAGGTTCTGGGTCTGTTCTGGGTCTCTTCCATTATTTCCTTAGCACTCACTGTAATTTTTTAATAAGCCTTATTTTTAGATCAGTTTTAGGTTCATAGAAATATTAACAGGAAGGTACAGATATGCCCAATATGCTCTCTAACCTCACATATGAATAGTTTTCTCCATTATCAACATCCCCCACGATACTGGTCCATTAGTTACAATTGGATGTGCACTTATTCATAATTATCACTCAAAGTTTGAAGTTTACATTAGTGTCTACTCTTGGTGTTCCCAGCATATTCTATGAAATGCGAATATTTTATTTCATAGTCCTCCAAACAACTTCCTTTCTTAGTTAAAGGTACATTTTGATTGGCTTATAAGACTTTGTACAGCCTGATTTTACATAATTGTTCTGTCTGGGGGACTTATTTTGAACCAGAAGTACAGGTATTTTTTGTTTTTAATATGTTGTTATCTTCTTTGTTGATACAGGGTGTTTTTCATTGCCTTTCCTTTTCTTTCTAGCTAACTCCTACACATTTATCAGATCTCATTTCAATAGTCACTTTCTAAAGAAAGACTTTGTAGACTTTTCAGATTAGGTCAGACTTTTCTATTCAAATCTCTTATTACAAATACCATTCATTGAATGGTATACAACTGCTATTTTAAGTATTTATGTTACTATATTAATATCTGTATATTTAACAAGACATAGACTCTGACTTCTCAAGATAGTCTCAAGTCATACCATTATAAAGGATTATATAAGTATACATTGAATGAAGGAGATATGGCAGTTCTCAAATGAATTTGATCATAAAAATGTTTTTGAGGAGGAATATCTTGCAATACTGGTATTCTTACATACACTGAGAAATATTGTAAAGAATAACAAAGCTAGAATAAAATTTTAAGTATCCGTTTTAGTTCTTCATTGTACAGGTGACAGACCTGATGCCCAGATGATGGTAAGTGATTCAGTCAAATCCACACAACTGGATACAAGGCCTGAAATTAGAATAAGGAACCCTTCCTTCCTTCCTTCCTTCCTTCCTTCCTTCCTTCCTTCCTTCCTTCCTTCCTTCCTTCCTTCCTTCCTTCCTTATTTCCTTCCTTCCTTCCTTCCTTCCTTATTTCCTTCCTTCCTCCCTCCCTCCCTCTCTCCCTCCCTCTCTCCCTTCCTCCCTCTCTCTCTCTTTCTTTCCTTATTTATTTATTATGGTGCAGCATAATTTTAAAAGCTGCCATTTTGTTTATGGTTTTTTGTTAATTTTTTTATACATAATGAAACTCTGTTTTATGAATTAACTAGAAGTAAAGACCTACTCAATCATAATTTAAAAAATATATATAAAAGACAGCTGAGTACCAAATGTCTAGTGTATTGAAGAAATTGGCATTTAAATGCATATCACATGGCTATTCAAATGAATTCTGTGTGGGAGGTTGGGGGGCACAGGAAAGAAACACTTTTTTCTCTCTTTCTGAGGATTTGCATTTTATTCTAATCATCACTACAGCCTCATAGAAGGGTTAAAAAAACACTTATTTTTTAATTAAAATTATTAGGGTGACACTGGTTAATGTAATTAAATATTTCAAATGTATAATTTAACAATATGTTTATATATATAATATATATAGACACATACATATATATGTGTTTATATATATATATATATCATTATGTATTCACCACCCAGACTTAGATTTCCTTCTGCTACCAAATATTTAACCCCTTTTACTCCTATCTACTTCTCCCTTTCCCTCTGCTAACTGCTAATCCTCTGTCTCCAGGAGTCTGTCATGTTTGTTTTGTTGCTTTTAGTTTTATATTCCACATAGGAGTAAAATAATATAGTTTTTCAACATTTTCCGTCTGACTTATTTCACTTAGAATAATTATCTCCAGATCCATTCATATTGTCACAAATGGCAGTATTTCATCCTTTCTTAAAACTGAGTAATGTTCCATTGTATTTATGCACCACATCTTCTTTATTCACTCATCTATTTTGGAACACTTTGGTTGCTTCCATGTCCTGGCCACCATGAATAATCCTGCTATGTACATTGGGGTGCATATATCTTTGTGGATAAATGTTTTTAAGTTTTTTTAGATAAATAGCTAGAAGAGGTATTGCTGGGTCATATGATAATTCTATTCTTAATTTTTTGAGGAAGTTCCACATTGTTTTCCATAGTGGCTGAATCAATTTACATTCCACCAGCAGTGTATAAGGATTCGTTTTCCCAACAACCTCTCCAACATTTGTTATTACTTGTCCTGTTGATGATAGCCATTATAATAGATGTGGTATACTATCTCATTGTGGTCTTGATTTGCATTTCCCTGATAGCTAGTGAAGTTGAGCCTCTTTTCATGTATTTGTTGGCTGTTTGCATGTCTTTTTGGGATAAGTATTTTTGTTCAGGTCCTCTGTCCATTTTTTAAATGGACTTTTTAAAAAAAATTGTTGAGTTGTATATGTTATATATTTTGAATATTTTTCTTATTTGTTTTTATATTTCACCATGATGAATAAGTAAGTCTTGGTTTGTAGAGCTTTACACAGTATCTTCAAAATATGTCAGAAAACATACTTGAGATTCCCACATAGTTCAGGGGATATTTTATTGCATATAATGACACTCAAGATAAAAGAATTTTTTTTTCCTTAAGGGTATAGTAATTTCAGGTTTGTAAAGTCAAATATGTTTAATGAAATATGAAAGTTATCTTTTATATACTGAAAGATGTTCAGTTGCCATGCGTTAAAAATCTCTTTTTGAATTGGTGATTAGCAAAAGATATTTAGATAATTGCCATCAGATGCTTCACTTGGTGTGCTGAATTGTTGTGAATTCTAGAAACTAACATGAATGTATTTCATCAATTTTTTTGATTTGTGCAAAGTTCATTACAGGTTTGGAAACAGAAAGGCTACCTGTAATATTCAAAGATACCTGATCCCCAGGCTACCATCACTTTCAAACCCTATAATTTTCTTTTAATTAAACAGAGGAAGAATAATTAAGTAAAATAAATGTTCTTTATCTTTAATTAAGTAGACCTTATGTGACAACCATCACTTTTTATTGTTTTTGCTAGTGATATTTTAATCTTTGTATGAATATAGACATTGTCTTCAGTTGATGTTCTTCATAAAAAAGCAGGTAAATATCTTTTCTACTAGATAGGCTATGCGGTCCATATTTACCAAGAATTTTAAGATTATGTTAGTTATTTTAGAACTAGGTCTTGAAAATATGAGTGCATTGTATAATATATATTTTTTTAAAAAATCAACTAATAATGTCATTGGTATAAAGAAATGGTCTAATATTTATTATCATTTGGGCCTGATAACAGGAATGGTGAAATAAGCCAATTAATTTTATTTCAATGCTATGCTGCATGGCTGAAAATATTTCATGTATATGTTATAATTGCTTGAAAGGAGAAGACAACATTGAGTTACCTGTTATCTGGGACTGGTATGATTTCCCTCAAAAAAAAAATATAATTTTCCTTATACATGTACTTGCATTAAATCAATTTCAAAGTATACCTCTGATAGCAAAGGTGGTTTGAGCAGTATTCTCTTAGTCTTAATTTATATTGAATCTAAACCTTTTTTGTAAATTAGTTAAGTAATTTACTTACTTAATCATGCTGTACTTAAAATAGGGCTATTTATATATATGTTACTAAGGTTTGTCTGTGATAAAAATGAGTTATCCAAAAAGGAACAAACGTGTTTTTCATTTGTTTTCTGTTCAGCTGATATTGATGTAGATTGAAACATATAAAGAATCATATCTTCACTTCAGTATAGAATTGTGCTTTTGGTACCCTGGCAAATTATATACATATAAATTTCTTTTACATCTATAGACCTGGTTTTCCTAAGTGGTTACAAATATCAATTCCACTCTTCAACTAGAATAATAAGATGGAAACATGTGTAATGTTGGGAATAGGGTATATGCTTGTCAGTTCTTTACCTGAATTTTATTAAATCTGTTCTAAAGTCTCTAAACTTCGAGAAGTATATCATGCTTTTCATGACTGATGTTCAGCATCTGTAACTTTCATTTTAATGTACAAAAGTGGCAGTAGAATAAAATACCTCATATATCACTATTCATATTTGTCAGTGGGAACGTTTGAAATAACTTCTTCCTTGAACACAGTTTAACAGACCTTTCCTTTTTCCCATCTTGAACAAGCTCAAACCTGTCTGATCTTGGAAGCCAAGCAGGATCAAACTTGGTTAGTACTTGGATAGGAGACCACCTAGGAAGACCAGGTGCTGTAGGTATAAAAACAAACAAACAAACAAACAACAAATAAACAAACAGTGAGGGATTGTAAGCTGACAAGGTCCTTGCAATTTGTGAGGTTGCCTCACCTAAAATAGAAAAAAGAGTTTATGTTCTCCACCTTAGACATCTGCACAGATGAATGTCTCTAAAATATTCTCTTTATAAAGTTGAGAATAGCCAAATGCAAATTACTGGAGAGGACAGCCTTTTCATTTCAGATATTTGCATAATTGTATTTATGTGCCATAGCTGAAAGTGCAGAGCAAAAATGAGTCAGTCAGATGTTCATTCCATTGAACACATTAGGGAAAGTGCACCTGCTTTGCCATAGGCACCACTTCTTTGCGAATAATAGCATTCTGCATATCTAACATAAAAGGTGCACAGCACTCTCGGAGATAACTCTTGGTATTATAGATGATGGAAACTAGCATTCAGAAGAGCTTAAATTTAGTCATAACTCTGCCATGTGTTAATTATTTTCTGCACTTTTTTTCCCCCTACATGAGTGTAATTTCCTAATATTTAAAATAAAGATAATGTTCTCTGGGTTGCCTTCCTCCTGGGGACCTGCTGTACTGTTCCTTGGAAGCAAAGTCAAGGCAAGTAATCTTCACTGGCTACACTGGCTATGTGAGGTAAAAAACTAGTGATGGTGAGTGGTTTAATTTCAAATACATTTTTATCTAGAGATCCTAAATTAACTACTTTTTCTCAGTACATAAATCTAATGTGCGGAGGTTAGGGCAATATGAAGAAATATATATATTGTACTCATATATCTTTGAAAGACAGCAACCTATAGAAGTTACATATGTGGACTCTGGAGCCAAGCTGCTTGAAATAGAGCCCTGCTGTGTTACTCCATATCTTTGTAATCTGAGGAGATAATTAGCCACTTGTGACTTAGTTTTTCATTTGTAAAACAAGGATAATAACGTCACCTACTTTATGGGGTTATTACAGATGATTAAATGAGTATTAAACTGTTTGATGTATAGTAAGCACTCTATTATAGTACTTATTATTACTTAGCTGTACATTTATAAATTTGTAAAGCTCTTTACTCAGAAGTTTGGAGTGGTATGGTTCTTCTTTGAGATATGGCTAGTCTGTTTAGAAATAGACTATAGTGAGGAAAATGTGGACAAAGAGAGAAGTCTAAAGTAACATGTCTAAAGAAATGATATCTTACTACATTCAATTATCAATTTATTATGTCATGAGCACACTTAAACTCACACGAGACTTACAAAGCTTATTCGTTTCTTTATTCATTCCTTTATCTAAATCTGTTTGAAAGAAGGAATTGCAGTATACTATACTAGTCAAAGAAAAAAACTTTGTTATTCCAGCTCTACTGGCTACAACATCTTGGTCAAATTCCTAAACTTTTCTGTCTCAATTTTCACATTTGAAAAAGTCTATCGTGAGGATTTAATGAGATAGCTGGTTTTTCTTAGAAAGGTCTTTTGGACATAAACCTTATTTTAAAAAAATAATAATGAAGAGGAGAAGGAAATAATAATAATAATAATAATAATTATTATTATTATTATTAATTTAACTGAAATTGTTTGAGGTTAAAGAGTTTATTTTTTTAAAGATTTTAAACATTGAATCAGAAGTGTCCCTGGCATATCATGGCTGCTTAATACAAACTGAGTGAAGAATTGAATGAATGGGAGAGATCCTTGTGACACTGCAGAATGAAAGAACATAAGAACATGATTTATCTCTCCAAGTGGATGAGGCTTTTCCGAATCTGCCCTTGTTCTCTGGTGGCATTCTGACTATACGTTAAAAAATCAGTTAAGCAGAATATTGTAAACTCACCTATTGAAAATTTAAATATTTTGATTCAACAAATAAAATATTTTGCCCCATTCAGAATACTACCATGCTTTCAGATGCAATGTGTGCAATTATTAGAATTGTCAGGACTCAAGTATGGAATGCTCATTTATACTGATACACTAAACTTTCCACTTAATCATTCTACAGTTGTAACAATGGTATCTCTAAAAGAGATGAACACAAAATTTAAACCATCATTTTTTGATATTTTAACTCTTAATTTTGTGGCTAAATAATCTAACTACATTGTCCAAATCATTTTATTGTTATAATCATTTTGTTAAATGTCTATGACAACTTGATGCTAATTTCTTTCAATGTGAAGGTTTTCATTTCTTTTTTACACTTTCTTTCCATTGGAGAATATGTGAAAATATGTAAAACAAAATGTACAGGTTAATTAATTATTACAGAGTTGACAACCATATAACTCTAACACAACACAATCAAAAGAATTATACTAACACTACCATATCTGCCTTAGTGTAAGTGGTTTCATCTTAAGTTTCATACCTTATCAAGTCACTTAGCTTTCTTTTCTTCAGGAGAGTATTGTGAAAAGATTATATAAGAATATTTAAAGAGGCGAAAGGGCAATGGTGAGCTTTAAAAGAAAGGTCCTCGGTCAACTGAGTGAGAAAAACAACATAACAAACAACATAAATAACAAAGGAGAAACAACAAAAAAATACCTTGAATTCTCCCTCACACTAAACACAAAATTTATTTGAGCAGAATCATTTTCTTAAAGGTGGCACATGAAACAAAACAACTTCTAGAGAAGAGTTCCCTGATTTAGGATAGTAAAAGAGGTCTTATATGTGACACAAAAAGTGCTAATCATAAGAAAATATTGATAAATTAGACTTTATTAAAATTAAGAATTTCTGTTTATCAAGTAAACACTAAGAGAGAAAAGGCAGACTAAGAAGATAAATGCACAAGTACTCATATTCTGAATATAAGAAGGAAAGTTCAAATTAATTATAAAATAAGAATTTAAAAAATGGGAGAAACAGGATTAAAAATGGGAAACAATAGGATTATTTAAAAATTTCAAAAATTCCAAAATGAAGTAATAAACACCTTCAGTTGAACATGTTCACAGAGAAAGATTATGTATTTCACGCAAGGAAAGGATTATCAGATGCATTATGTAAAGAATGTCAGCTCTTCAGCTGACTATTCTCTAAGTAAGTTCATGTAATCAAAGTGGAGTTCACAATTCTGCTCAGCAAGGGAGAGAGAATCATTTAGATAAGACCGTATCACTCTGTGGGGAATGGTGCTAACTGCTTCTGTTTGGAGTGAAAACATTTATAGCAATAAAACAAATTTAATGGACTAGTTCCCTCTCTCTCCATCATGCTGTTAAAGTTTACTATTGAAATACTTGCTCTGGGGAATGACCATTCGTGCAGTTTATTTGCAGCCTCTGTCCAGTGTAGCAGCAGGATTTTTTTTTTCCTCAGAAAGATGAAATTGCCACAGCACAGTGAGTCTCAAATAACACAAACAATTGTGTTTTTAAAAGTGTTTTAAGACTTTCTACCACAAATAACAATTTTAAAACAGATTTATTTATTTAATCCACTCTGGAATTAAAGGGATCCTGGAGGTAAAGAGTGAAGCTATACAAGGCACAAACGGCATAGAAATGTCTAGCATCACAGAAATATCCCTCATTTACCGCTTTTTATGATTCTGGTGTATTCACTAAAAATCAAAAAAACTAATCTATTATTCTCTATTTTCCTATTTATTGGTGTTCTATAACTAACAGAACTTTCAACCAACGGCTTTCAACTTTCATATCATTATACTGTTTCCAAATTCACAAACAAGAAGTCACTGACTGTTATTGTAGTTTTTAATAAACCTAGAACTTTTGAGTTGATTCGCATGAGGAATAATTCCTTTATGTTCCTACCTCTTTTATGTCTTTAATCTTTCCTTTTGTTCCCTTTCCTATGAATTCTCCTCCTGCTGTCAAAGTGTTGCCACTGCAACCAAAACTTATAGTTGAAATTGACATGAACCCAAGGAAAATGGCCAAAATCCTCTATCTGGCACTTCAAAAACTGGATATAAATGTGGTTAATAAGTGCATTAAAAGACATCTGAATCATGTAGTTTTTAATATTAATCTTTATTAATTTTACATACAATGTGCACATGAAAGTTTTTTTTTTTTAATGAAAAACAAATTAGATATTATTGACAATATAATGTTAGCTCCCTTTTCATTGATGCTTACCCTTGGGCTGATATAGTGAAAGCCAGATGGAAAAATTTTTTATAGTGGCCAGACCTTTCATAGACAAGGGATAAAAACTGAATTTTCTCTGCTATATACAGAAAAAAGTGGCAACTGCCTCCTCTTACTCCTGAAAAGGGAAATTAAAAGTTTACTTCTTGGTAATCAAATGGAAAGGATTCTGTGTTTTCACATCAACCTTTTGAAACATAGCCACATTTCTTTAAAAGTCAAACGGGCTCTAGTATATCTAGATTTGGGGATCTAAAGTTATCTCCAGGACCTTGGACCTCATTCTCTTTTAAAATGGAGGATCATTTTATAAACTATATAAATGTTTAACCAATGTACTGTGTTCTTGAAAGTAATTAAAATAACTAAAAAATTTTTAAATTAAAAAAAAAGTAAACACATACCAACAAAGAATTTTCTGGAGTTTTCTTACTATCCCAGAGTTCTAAATTATTTCCCCAAAGCTTGCTCTCAACCCAGCATCTTATATTTGGCACTATTTATTCAGTAATCCCCAACTCTGCAAAAACAAAAAATATGTATATTCTCTACACCCCCCAAATTTATTAATCATCATGGAAATTCAAATTATTACTACGATGTCATCAGTGTGATACCACTCAATACCCAACAGAAGGGGGAAGGGAGAGAGACAGAGAGAAAAAGAATATGAATTAGCACGTTATAAGGTCTCAACTTAATGACTATTCACAAAATGAATTTACCTTTGTTGACAATCATTCAGATCTAGTAATGGAGTATGACAACCTTAGAAAGTTCTTCTGTTACTCTCCTTCAAAGATAGCCACTACTTTGGTTTCCTAAAATATTCATTTTGTAAACTGAAATGTTTACATGTTAAGGAATTAACTCACACAAATTTGGGGGCTGACAAGTAAACAATTTTTAAAGCAGGATGGTAGGCTAGAAAGTCAGGTAAGATGTTTTTTAATATATTTTATTTTTTTATTTTTCAATTACTGTTGACATTTAATATTATTTTAGTTTCAGTTGTACAGCATAGTGGTTAGAGATTTATATAGTTTATGAAGTGACCTACTGATTAGTACCTGCCTGGCACTACACATGGTTATTACAATATTGTTAACTATTTTCCCTATGCTGTACTTCAGATCCCCATTACTATTTTGTAACCACAATTTGTACTTCTTAATCCCTTCCCCTTTTTCAGGCAGAATTTGATGCTGCAGTCTTGAGGTCTAAATTTTCTTTCCTGGGAAATCTGTTTTTACTTTGAATGTATTCTATCGATTGGATGATTTCCATCCTCATTATTAAGAGCAGTCACCTTTACTTAAAATTAATTGATGATAGATGTAAATCACATAAGAAAAATACCTTCACAACAAATCTACATTAGTATTTGATTATATAACTGGGTGCTATAGTCTAGTGGAATTGACACATAAAATTAACCGTAAAATAGCCATTACAATTATTGTTCTGTGAACATTCTTGTCCATGTCCTCTGGGAAACATGTTTATGAAACAGAGAAGGTTAATACCAATAATACAGAAATAAAATTAAAAGAAGGTGCCATAAACATATATTCCAACAGATTATTCGAGTTAATAAAATGAAATCGATGAATCTCTAGAAAGTTAAAACTATACAAATTGACTCAAGTAAAGTAGAAAAGCTGAATAGATCTTTGGCTAGTTTCCTGTGACTACTATAAAAGAATATTGTAAATTTGGTAGCTTAAAAAAGCAGAAGTTTCTTCCCTCGCAGTTCTGGAGGCGAGAAGTGCAAAATTAATATCCCTGGGCCAAAATAAAAAAGTCAGTGAGACTATATTTCCTTCAGAAACTTTGGAGGAGGATCCATTCCTTATCTCCTTTAGGTTGTGGTAGACGCCAACATTTCTTGGTTTGTGGACGCATTATTCTGATTTTCAAGGCCAACATAATATTTCTTCCTGCTCTGCCTTAAAAAATCCTGCGTCTTTTGTGTGTTTGCTTTATCATCTTCATCTGTGTCAGATCTCCCTTTGTGTCTCTCTTATAAGGACACTTGTGATTTAAAACATTCTGGGCCCACTTAGATAATTCAAAATAACTCCCTATCTTAAGAGCCTACATTTAATTGCTTCTGCAAAAACATCATCATATGGAGTAACATTCTCGTGTTTCAGTGATTGGACCTGGCTATTTTGAAGAGATATATTCTGCCTGACACACAGTGTTAATGTGGATGACTCTGTATCCTACATAAAAAAAAAAAATTTCTGAAACAATTATTTATAAAATAATGAGAAAACTTCCTCAGAATGAAAGGCTAGACACCAGAGAAGCTGATAAAATGGTTAAAGCAAAATTAACACTAATCCTTCAAAACTCTTTCAAAAATTAGAATTTCATGTCCCAAATGATTTTATCAGGCTAGAAATATTCTAAAACCACATTCGAACCATGACCTCATATTAAAAGAAAATTATAGACTGATATCTCCTGTAAATACTTACACAGTAATCCCCAACAAAATAATAGAAAACCGAATTCAGCAACATATTAAGTGGGATCAATGTAATACATTATATAAAAAATAAATGACAAAAATGATATGACCATCTCAACATAGGAAAAGCAGTTGGTAAAATGCAACATACATTCACGATAAAGTCACACACATCCACACACACATATGTCATACAAGAAACTAGAATTACAAGGGAATATTTACAACCCAATAAATTCTTGTATGAAAAATCCCTACATTTTAGTAATCACACTTAATGATGAAAGATTGAATGCTTTCTTCATATGAAAAGGAACAAAACAGAATGGTTGTTCTTACTAATTCTGTTCAGTATTACACTAGCCAGGGAAAACATGCAAGAAAAAGAAATGAAACCCATTCACATGGCATTTGACAAAACGGTTTAGAGGTTTTGTTCATCCCTCTTGAGACCACATCAAAGTTGTGACAAAACTCAGGGTAAATGGCAAGTAGAGTTCTCTAGGATCTAGATGAACAGAAGCACTACAACTAGGGAGAGAAATAATTAATCAACCTGTAATGGTAAGCTGTAGAAGGGGCGAAGATGGGAGGCTGCCTGGTCCCGAGAGGCTGAGTGGGACAGAGGCTGTGGCAGCAGCCTCTGGGCACCAGGGACTTACAGGGGGACAATATGTTGTCGGAGCAAGGGACAGAGACGAGGCTCTCTCCTCAACAGAAGTGCTGGCAGTATCCATTGTGTGGACTCAGCACTGTCATAGCTGAGACATCATCAAACTGGATAACAAAAGTCTTTCCTCCCAGAGGATTCCCTGAAACTTCGCCTCCCCCAACTCACAGCCCCACCCAAGCCACGTCCATTTGTATCATTGGTGAGTCTGGTGCTCCTTGCTAAACATCACAAAGACTCACACTGGTGGCAGCTGGCCTCAGTTTCTGATGTAGTTTCTTGAGGCAACTCTAAGCACAACATCCGTGGATGGCTCGCTGAATCTTAACAGGTGGCCCCAGAGTGGTATAGGTTGGAACTAAACTTGGCCTGCAGCTAAATCTCTCTCAGGACTGTGCCACTGGACATCTACTACACAAAGCCACATTAATAAGACCAGGAGACTTAGGAGCTTTGTTTAGTACATAGAAACAGACACAGAAAGGCAGCCAAAATAGGAAGACAAGGAAGCAGAAACCAGAAGAGAGAACAAAACAGAGATCCAAGTAATGAAGGCAAACAATCTAAAAGATGCAGAGTTCAAAACACTGGTTATAAAGATTCTCGATGTTAGGGGAAGTGTAGATGAATTCAATGAGAACTTCAACAAAGAGATAAAAAACATAAAAATGGGAATAGAAATCATAAAAGGGAACCAGTCAGAAATGAACACATTATCTGAGTAGAAGAGGACATTAGAGGGAGTAAGCAGAGTGGATAAAGAAGAGGGTAGAACCACCAATACAGAGGATGGGAAAACCAAGGACGCTCAATCAAAATGGTAAGAAAAAAGAAGCCAAGACTATAATAATAATTTAAGAAGCCTATCGGACACTATTAAATGTAAAAATATCCATGTCATGGGGGTACCATAAGGAAAGCCAGATGTTGAAGAACTATTTAAAAAGAAGTATTGTTGGAAAACTTCTTTCACCTGGTCAAGGAAATAGACAT
Organism: Cynopterus sphinx; assembly: GCA_030015415.1. Taxonomy (NCBI): domain Eukaryota; kingdom Metazoa; phylum Chordata; class Mammalia; order Chiroptera; family Pteropodidae; genus Cynopterus; species Cynopterus sphinx. The sequence continues at coordinate 20,313,843 of CM057393.1, read as the reverse complement.
ACAACCCCGGGGAGCTCAGTGAATCCCAAAAAAGATGAATCCCAGAGGCCCACACCAAGACACATCATAATTAAAATGCCAAAGTTTAAATACAAAGAGAGAATGTTAAAAACAATAAGAGAAAAGAAATTAGTGACCTACAAGGGAGCACCCATAAGACTGGCAGCTGATTTCTCAAAAGAAACTATGCAGGACAGAATATTCAACATGATAAAAAAACAAACAAACAAACAAACAAAACCAGGATCTTAAAACCAAGAATACTTTGTTCCTCAAAGCTATTATTTAGAGTTTAAAGTCAGATAAAGAGCTTCCCAGGCAAAAATAAGCTAAAAAAATTTATCAACACCAAGCCAGTATCAGAGGAAATGTTGGAGACACTTCTTTAAGAAGAAAAAACATCTCCAAAACCTGAATAAAGAATGGTAATAACTATATTCTTATCAATAAGAACCTCAAATGGAAAAGAATTAAGTGTTCCAAGCAAAAGATAGGGTGGCTGAATGGATAAGAAAACAAGATCTCTACATATGATTACTACAAGAGACTTATTTCAAAATAAAAAACACTCAGACTAAAAGGAAGGGAATGGAAAAAAAAATTGCCTTGAAGTATCTAGAGTGTATCGTGCTGAATGAAGTAAGTTAAAGACAAATATTGCATAATTTCATGTGCATGTAGAATCTAAAGAACATGAAGAAAATCAACTCATAGATAAAGAGAATATTTTGAGGGCTACTAGATGGGAGGGAGGTTGGGGGGATGGTGAAAAAGTCAAAAGGCATTGAAAAGTACAAATGGATAGTTACAAAATAGAGATGGAGATATAAAGTGTAGCATAGGGAAAATAGTTAATAATGTAATAAATCTGTAAAGGGGAAGAGGGGGGCTAGATTTAGCAGGGTGATCACTTGTGAGTTATATAAATCTCTAATCACTATGCTGTACAACTGAAACAATATCGTATGCCAACTATAATTGAAAAACAACTCATTGTACAATGTAAATACGAGCAACTAATTGTCTATTATATTTCAATAAAGCTAAAAAAAAATTAAACTCATTTAGACTGGAAGATAGAAAAAAAAAGCTATTTCTATTCACAGATGAAATAATTACATATGGAATTTAAGAGGAAAAAACTTGTTTGAACTACTAAACACTTGTAGCAACTTTACAGAATGCAAGACCAATATAAAATATATTGCATTTCTATACAACAGCAATGAACAACTGAATGTCAAAATGATTTAATTTATGATAGCATATGATAAAAGGACTCAAGAGTAAACTTAACAAAATAACTGGATATCTGCCTTGTAAAAGAATGACAGACCCTATATTACACTCACATACAAAAATAAGCTCAAAATTATCATAGACATAAATATCAGAATTAAAGCTGTTTAACTCTTATAGGAAAATACAAAAGTAAATCCTCTACATGTAATGTTTTCTTAGATATGACATTAAAATTGCAAACAAAAAAAGAAAAATTAGTTCAATTTGACTTCATAAAATTTAAAACTTTAGTTTCTCAAAGGACATCATTGAAAGAGGAAAATCCAATACGTGTCATTAGAGCAAAAATTTAAAATTATATATTTGATAATGGATTTATATCCAGAACATATAAAGAATACATCCAACTGAACAATAAGAAGATAAATAACTCAAAAATATGAATGATTTTAATAGACATTTATATAAAGAAAATATACAATGGTCAATAAGCACATGAAAATATGTTCAATACATAGTTACTTGGTAAATTTGAATCAAAACCATATCACACTCACTAGAATTGCTGAAGTTAAATTTAAACAGACGCATGAATAGAAATGTTGAAAAGAGTCTGTATACACCAGAATGCTCTTGCCTTGTTGGTGGGATTGTGAACTGATGCAGACAGGTTGGAAAACACTTTGACCATTTTATAAGCTGTTACATATAAGCACATACTCAAGATAATTAAAAACATGTCCACATAAAAACGTATACAAGAGGTTTCCTAACAGCATTATTTTTATTAGAAAAAATTGGAAAGGACCTAAATGCCCATCAACTTACTGAATAAACAATGTGGTATGGTTATAGAATGCAATGTAATTTAGCAATAAAGAGGAATGAAGACTGATACATGTTTTAGCATAGATGAACGTTGAAAACATTTTGCTAAGTGAAAGACACTAGACACATTTAAAAGGCCACATACTGATTAATTCTATTTAAATAAAATCTCCAGAAGAAGTAAATACATAGAGACAAAAGATTTGTCTTTCTTAAGGGCTAGGGTCATTAAATAGGAAGTGACCCTGAATGGGTTTCTTTTGGGGGTGATGGTTGTGCAGCTGTGTAAATATACTAATAAGTACTGAATTGTATAAATTTGAACAGATAAAATTTTATGGTTTTGTATTATATCTAATAAATTGTTATTTTAAAAATAGATTAGTGGGCATAATATGATCTTTCACTTCCATGATTTTAAACATGTTTATTTTAAAAGGGCAATCAATTTTGATTGATTATTTTTTTGTTATTGAGTTGTATGAATTTCTTATATATTTTGGCTATCAAACCCTGTTTCAGATACATGACTGGAGAATATAAGCTCCCATTCAGTAGATTGTTTTTGTTTTGTTTCAGTCAGAATGGCTATTATCAAAAAGTCAACAAACAACATGCATCAGCCAAGATGTGCAGAAAAAAGAACATTTGTACACTGTCAGTGGGACTGTAAACTGGTGCAGCCACTATGGAAAGCAGTGTAGAGATGCCTCAAAAACCTAAAAACCTGAATTCAAAGCCTGAATTCAATTCCACTTTTGGATATGTATCCAAAAAAAACACTAATTTTCACTGCAGAATTATTTACGATAGCCAGGATATGGAAACAACCCAGGTGTTCATTAGTAGATGAATGGATCAAGAAGATGTGGTATATATGTATATAATGGAATATCATGTAATAATAAAAAGAAGACAATCTTTCCATACAACATGGATGGACCTAAACAGTATTATGCTAAGTTAAATAAATCAAACAGAGAAAGACAAATGCCATATGAGTCACTTATATGTGAAATCTAAAACTATAACTTAACAATCAAAACAAAACAAAAACAGATTCATAGAAACAGAGACCAAAGAGTTGCTTGCCAGCAAGGAGGGGGAGGGAGGGATGGAGTAAAAGGTGAAGGGGAATACTGTCAATAATACTGTGATAAGTTTGAACAGTTACCAATAATTACTAGAATTAGTAAGATGATCACAGTGTAAGGCATCAAAATGTTGAATCATTAGATTGTGCACCTGAAACTAATATAACTATTATAATACTGTACACCAAATATACTTAAATTTAAAAGAAGTATAATTATGTGGATGGATATATACTGAAATTGATTTTCTATAGTAAATATTCAATAATTTTACAATCAGAAAATTATTTTACATGCTATAGTCATATTTTATATAATCTGAGAAAATATAAATATTTATATACATTAAAAGAACTGAAAATGGATACACAAAGATATTTTAAGATTAATATTTATACAGGTAGAAAAGTATGCAAATTATAAACATACAGATCAATTAATTTTTGTAAAATGAGACTACTTACGTAACTTATTTTTTTATTTTTTTAAATTATTCATTTTTTATTATAACATTGGTTAGTGAAATCCAGTTTCATTTGTACACTGAAATAGCAAGGCATATATATATTTACACTGTGTGTTCACCTCCCATGGTTAGATTTTTTTCTAACCACATATTGACCCCCTTTACCATGACTATCTCCTCTCTCTTTCCCCACATCCTACCTTCCGGTAACCACTAGTCTATAGTTCATGTCTATGAACCTCTGTCCTGTTCATTTGTTGCTTCTAGGTTTATATCCCACATATAAGTGATATCATGTGTTTTTCAATTGTTTCTGTCTGGATTATTTTGCTTAACATGATTATCTGGAAGTCCATCCACGTTGTCGCAAATGGCAGTATTTCATCTCTTTTTATGGCTGAGTAATATTCCATTGTATATATGTACCACAGCTTCTTTAGCCAGTCATCTATCGTAGGACACTTCAGATGCTTCCAAGTCCTGGCCACTGTGAATAATGCTGCTATGAACATTGGTGTGCAAATATCTTTTCGGATATGGGTTTTCAAGTCTTTGAGGTAAATAGCCAAAAGAGGGATTGCTGGATCATATAGTAGATCAATTCTTAGTTTTTTGAGTAATCTCCATATTGTTTTCTTTGTGGTTGTACCAATTTGCAGTCCCTCCAGCAGTGTCTGAGGGTTCCTTTTTCTCCGCATCCTCTCCAACATTTATTACTTGTCTCTTTAATTATAACTATTCTAATGTGTAACTGTTATTTGTCTGGAATTGATTTTATTATGTGATGTGGCCCAAATGTCAACATTATTTTTTATATGGGGTATTTAGTTAACCTGGCTGACTTAAGGAATGGTTGGTTATTGGGTAATTTGGGACACTTCTCTCAAATTCTCCTGTTCTAAGGGATGTCTGCGAAGAGTGGTCTAGCTGTTAAATTCAGTTTTTTGGACTTGAAATGTAGATGGTGGATGGGTAATGTGGTAATCAGAGATGGCATCAGTCTACAAAGTATTTGGTGATTGTGAAGTTTTCTGACTGCATTGGAGAAGTCTTTTGTGCTCTGGTCAAAGAAATTACCAAGCCTTTGTGAGACCAGCTCAGGAATGCCAAACCTGAGAATATAACCCTGGAAGGATATCCGAATGGATTGTTTTGATGTGTTCCCTGGCCCTCTGCTTTAATTGAGGCAACCTGCAGTAGCTTCTGTATCCCGTTGTGTTCTTTCAGGAGCCATCAGGCTGTATATAATCCTCATGTGGTGTTCAGTCATACTCTCTAGTCCATGTATTGAAAATACTGTACTTTTCCCATTGAATTATGTAGGGCCTTAGTTTTAAATCAAATGATCATCATGTAAGTGTTTCTGTTTCTGGCATCTACTATGTTCCATTGGTCCATTTGTTTGTTGTACAGAATCATGCTGTCTCAAATTGTACCTCCAACCTGGGATGTCTCGCAGTGAAAGTCTTTTTTTTTATTTCAAGTTGGACTTAATCTGAATATTCTAGGTTGCTTATATAGCATATCCATTTTAGAATCAGCTTCTATTTTCACAAAACATGTTGGTGTTTGGGATTTCATTGACTAAATACATCATTTTGTGTTGAATATTATTTTCTTCAGGACTTTATATGTGTTATTTAAATGTTTTCTGGTTTATTAGTTTCATATTAAGGAGCTCTCTCCAATGTGAAATTCACTTTACTTAATATTTATTGTAGATGAATCTTTTTCATCAATTTCGGAATATTTCCAATTCTTGTCTCTTTCAGTATTGCCTCTCTGACTCAACTCCTTCTGGAACCACAGTTATCCATGTGTCATGATGCTTATTCTTTGTTCAGTACTTCAGCTTGGGTGTTTTCTACTGATCTGACAATCTGATTTTCTACTGACATTTTACATTTTTGTCTTGAGGTATCAAATTTATTTATTGAATGTTTAATTCAGGTTTTAAATTTGTAAGTCTACATTAGCCATTTGATTCTTTTTAAAAATTTTATTCTCTGATGAAATTTTTTGTCTTTTTGAAATTCTTTTCTGCCCCTTTTACCTCTATTTTGTTGAACATGTTAATATTAGTAATTTAAAAGAGTTTATATCTGTTGTCTATTTGTCTTGTGTTTCTGTTATATATTCATGCCTATAGATATGTCTGGAAATTTTTACCTGAATCCTAGACATTTGATATGATATTTTTAAATGCTCTATTTTTGAGAATTTCCTGTATTACATTTTAGGTAGACACATCAGGGACCAATCATGTTAATCTAACTAGGGACTTAAGATTGAGTTGAACTTTCCATAAAATTCTGTCAACATTTTGTTTGCTTCAGATTCTGGGGTGTAACCCTATGGTAATTTTTTTAAAGCACAATGGAGTTATTGAATTCTCTGATCTGCTCATTGTAATTTTTATGCAATTTTTTTAAACTTTCTAAACCATACAGCCTCCATTAAAGGGAAAAATGACAGTGTGTCAAGCTCAGTTTTTCACTTTTAGCTTGTAAGTAGTTAGTATCTAGCCCTTTAAGTCTCTAAATTTTTCTTTCCAATTGTATGAGACTACCAGCAGCTCTGTCTTCAGCAGTACCCATGTGAACTAACAAAGCCTGAATTCAAAGCCTCTTGCCCTTTACCTAGAATATTGGGATTATTGACTGTAAATTAACATCTCTATATTTTCCCTTCCTGAGGACTCTTAGATCTCCTAGTGAGGTTGCTTCAGCATTATTTTGGCATTGAACAACAACAAAAAAAACCGTTTGTTTCTGCATTTCATTGATTTGGTTAGTGTTCAGGTGTTTCTCTAGAAATATTGGTCTTCAAACTATTTTCACACTGTTTAAAATATTGTATCATCTTCATAAACAAGAGTAACACTAAGATGTTTTTGTTTCTTTTTTAAAGTGAGCAGAAACTAACCTCATTATATTTTAAATATGTTATATAATCATTATTTAATTTTGTGTGTAAAAATAAATTGAAAGTAGCTGGGGGATAAGGATTATATTATGTGAAGCATTTGTTCTTGATTTTCTTCTAACCCCTGAATGTGCAAGAGAATTGCATGAGTTAAAATATATGTTAGTATTCACTAATTCAGTGAACAATAATGGAATATTTCTGATGATTAGACAAATAGTTATGTGTCCTGGAACTTATGGAATTTATTCATCCAATGCAAAACAACTTTATATTGTAATTATCTCATGTAGTATTACATTAAGTATATCATATTATACAAATATATGGTATAGAGTAGAAATCTAAAAAAATACATTAACTGCGTTAGCTATGGCTAACTTAATGTATCTCTATATGAATATGTATTTTATTTATATTACAAATGTGTATTTGTCCTTCCACTGATGGTTTGGGCTGCTATTATTATGCTCCACATGTATAACTGTGATAAAATACAGTGACCAGCTGCCCCTTCTGCTCTGAAAACCTTGTGAGCCATTTGACAAATTATTATTTTAGACTCTGCCAAAAGAGCCTCTCTCTGCCTCCAGAAGTGCTGCTTCTTCCCCTTGCAGGCACACCGTGTCTTCGTTCAGTCATGCTGCTGTTGACTGCTTTATTCCATCCCAGTCTGCAGCTGTTTCTCTCTGCCGTTGACATTTATGCCACACTGCTTTACATTATGCTCTGTGCACCTCTGAAGAATTAATCCTGCTCCCTTTTATATAATTCTCCTTTTTTAGGTCATTATACTTTCTCAAATTTAACATTCAGGTATGATTACTTAGAGGATGAAAAACCCAGGATGGGTGAATTATGATGAGCCCTGTTTCACCCTCCTCAGTGACTTACTGGAGACTATTTTTTCTGTCCTCAAATGTAGTTTGTGTGAGAAGAAAATAAAACCCTTCCTCAGAATATATGAAAAGATGGATTGAGTCACAAACTCAGATACAGATAAAATAAGTATTTCCAAGTAAATAAATTATATGCTTTTTAAAATCTAAGTAAAATATTTACAACTCTGATTCACAAGTCATAACCTTAACTTTGAAGACATATCAAAGTAACTATATTTTGGATTTATGTGCACTTTATGTACTCAACGAATACATACATACATGCATACACAAAACATTTTCCCATCCAAGGGTTATCTAGTGTACCCATCCAATTAACCAAATTCTCATTATGATAGATTAAATTATAGCACATGAAAACAAAAATATTTATTGACTCAATATTCTGAAAAAAGATGATACCCGAATTTACCCAGATTTATTTAGCATAGAGGATACAGAGAGGAAAGGAATATAGCATATTTTGGATGTGGAAGGTCAAGAAAAGTAGTTTTTCAATACATGATCTCTAACAGTCAAATTCTATTATAGTGGTTTAGCTGCTTCATACCTCTCATATTCTTCAAATATGGGTTTCCTGCTTTAGATGTTGACCTGAGAAATTACCTAATTACACCATTTTTTTTCTTAATGCCCTTTGTCCTTGTTTTTTGTTCTATTAAAAAATTATTTTTTCCTCCTCTATCTCTTTTACCATATTCAATGTTCTTCAAAGAGGGAGGAACTTACAATAGTTTTATGCTTAATTCTTTAAAGAACCTACAAACTGTTTCCATAGCTGCTGCATCACTATAATTCCCACTAAATGTGCAAGGGTTCAAATTTGTCCAGCTCCCCACTTCTGGGAAAATATCAAAAAAACTGAAATTAGGAGGAGATATGTGCAGTCCCATATTTATTGCAACATTTTAAACAATAGTCAAGATATGGAAGCAGCTAAAGTTTTCATCAACAAATGACTGGATAAAGAAATATGGTGTGTGTGTCTATATGTACATAATGAAATACTTCTCAGTTTTAAAAAGAAAGAAAATTTTGCCATTTGTAACATGGATGAAACTTGACGACATTATGATAAGTGAAATAAGTCGTATAAGAAAGACAAATACCCTATGATCTCACATACAGGTTTCAAGAGTACAACTCTCTATATCATATGTATATTGTACTGTGTGTTCACCACCTGAAGTCAAATCTTTTTCTATTACTATATATTTGACCCCCTTGACCCTTATCTACTACCCCTTCTCTCCCCCTTTTCCCCTGGTAACCACTAAACTGTTGTCTGTGCCTATGAATTTTTGCTTGCCTTGTTTATTTGTTTTACATCCCACAGATGAATGAAATCTCATGGTTGTCAATTTTTTTGTTTCTTATTTCGCTAAGCATGATAACCTCAAGATCTATTCATGTCGTCTAAAATGGCAGTATTTTACCTTTTTTATGGCTGAGTAATATTCCATTGTATATATACTGCATCTTCTTTAATAAAAAAAAAGATAGCCACTGTGACATTGTTAGAGTAAAAAGTAAGCATCATATGACAGATTTTTATCTCACTCTTTTTCTTTATTTGAATTCATTTTCCTTAACTTAAGCATTTATAGCAAGTTTTAGGTAACATAAATTAATAATTTAAAATCTATGCTTCCAAAATATATTCCTTAGAATACAATTCCTTTCAGACACTCACCTAAATATGCATTTGTTAATGTAAACATTTTAGGAATTCTGCATAAAATAATCTCTTTTTGAGAAAAAAAATGCTTTAATTTATTCTATGTCTTAGAGTGAAGATTTTTGGTAACTTTTTTGTAACTTAGTATTTCCCAAACTTATTTGACCACATAGATTTTATTTATTTTATTTATTCTTCTTAACATCCTTGTATTCCATCTCTTTTTGTTTTCTTCCAAAATAACAATTATTAACACTTATTAACATACCGATTTCCTCAAAAAGCTTAAAGTATTACACACACACACACACACACACACACACACACACACACACATGAATGATGGATTAACACAGTGTTCATTGGCTCTTTCTCTCTGGTTTATCTTTATTCTATTTTCAGAGCTGGCTTTCTAAAGCATTTTAGTCTTCAAGAAAAAATATCAAAACCACACTATCAAGATGAGTCTACTGTATACTTGTTTAAGGTATATTTTATTTAATACTTATGTATGCTATAACAATGAATGCTATATTCTATATATCTTATCATGAATAAAGTCTCCTAAATTTTAGTCATACCAAACCATTTCACCAAAGTAGTTCTCTAGTTGTATCTTAACCCCTTACGCTATGTCATTTTAATCTCATTGTATGCTATTTCATTTTCTTTCCCACATCTGTCATAGTTGCACAATAGTAAAGTTATATCTACTTAAGTATATAATCTTTCTACACACCTTTAGAAACTTAAAATTTACATTGATCTTTCATCTGTGTTCCCAGAGCTCATGAGTTTTATTTCCAGTATAGAATGTGTTTAAATCCAAGTCATTCTATAGTTTGTAAGCAGCATCAGTGTTTCTCTCAAGTTTAGTGTATTGTTTTGCACATATGATGTATGTAGTGATTGCCAAATGATCAAAGTTTACATTTTTAATGATTTTTTCTAATTATTTTCTCTTCTGTTATTCTTAGTGTTCATTGGTTGAAACACATTTTTTTTCTTATTTATCATTCTTATTTATGCCAACAGCACCTGGTCTTCCTAGATGGTCTCCCATCCAAGTACTAGCCAGGCCCTACACTGTTTAGATTATGAGATCAGACACTGAGCTTGTTCAGGATGGCATGGCTGTATACCATGGACCATGGCTCCACTGGGGAGTGAACCCAGGACCTTCTGCATGTAAAGCAGACGTACTAACTGCTACACTATGGAACCATGTCCTGAAATACTTTTTTTGGATGCTTTTTTCTTTTGCATAAAAACTAAAAATACTTAAAGGCAAAGTGCCCAAGGCAGAAATATTTTTAAATACAAGATAGTAACCTGAAACAGATAGACAAATAGCAGCCTTAATAAATACTTCTTAGGTGGAATGCATTTCTGGTTCTTTTTTTTTTTTTTTAAGTGTTATTATTGTTCTCTAAACATTTCTACAGGAATCTTTAGAGCATTTTTAGAGAGGCAATAGTAACAGATAAGACTACACAGGGAGTCTAAGAGTCTAGTTTCATTCAATAATATTTGCATAATTAAACTTGATAGAGCAGCAAGGAAAGCAAACACACCTTACTTGAAGTGAAGACTTGTGCTGTTGTAGAATTCTAATAAGTAAAGCTCGTACTTGCTAGCCCATAGAGAATAAAAATATTATACTCTGTGAATGTCCAACCAAGCTAAACTTCTCTAGAAAAATAACTTTTCTGTCACAACCCATTATATGAGTGAATAGTCAAACAGATAAGAGAGCAAAAAGCTCACATATTTTAGAATTTTATACTCAAGTTCTCTTTCCTTACACACACACACACACACAAAATGAAAATCTATGATGAATAATTGAAAAATTTAGGGAACTGTTGAGCATATTTGTTATTGCTTATTTACTGCTCACTTTTTCTCGTATTTTTACATTTTCTCAATTACCTATTCAATGAAGTAGGACTGCTTCAATTTACATCATTAGAGTTATCTTATATTTAGATTTGTTCATTTCCTAGTCTAAGCACAATGATGATCTATTTTGCATATGGAGTCTGAATTATTTAGAGAACATTAGTGATTTTCATTTTTCTTTGAACCTGGGAAATCATTTTCTGTCCTGTTATGGAAAGAAGGATCATGTTGATGAAATATTACTTAACTTTTCTGTGCTATTCAAAGCACCTAATTTTCTAGGGGAAAAAAAGCATTGTAAGTATTTTAGAGTCAGAAATACTTTAGATTCAAATGAAATAAGATTTAATTTCTGTTAAGATGTCTTTTTGTGTGTGTTTTGTTGAGGGGGAGGTGTGTAAAGAAGCTGAGAGAAACTTTGATTGCCTTTTAAAATACCAGGTATAAAACTGTTCTATATTACAGCTACCATCTTGTAAACAACTTCTTCCAGTTTTAATGTATCTAAATAATATACAACCATCCTGAAAAGTATTTTTTAGCATTTATGGTATGATCAGCAAATGATTAAATTTTTTTCTACTTTTTATATATGATTGAGAGCTCTCCAAAGCCACTTCTTTAAACTGACAAGCATATATGGCCAGGTAAAGAAACGTGTCCATAAAGACCATTTGAGCATGTTTCTGTTTACTCAAGGAAAGGAAATTTAGAGAATTCCTGTTCAGTTAGTTGGACTCAATCAACATCTACCAGATGCACCACTTTATCTTCTCTTTCTTATTGTCTGGCCTACTCTTCTCCTCGATGATTTAGTTTTCCCTTCCCTCCAGTTAAGTTTATAGAAGTATTTGTCTTTTGTGTGTCTATATGAAGATAGAGAACATACTTTCCGCTGTCTCTTTTTTCTTATACCTCACCCTCTCTGTGTTATTTTCTATCAGGGATCACAAACTGTGTTCTTCTGAAATATCACTAGTAACTATGGAATTGGGATGGGAAGATAGAAAAATGTCCATTGAATCTTGAAGGCTTTATTCCAGAGTTTTTACATGTTATTTATACTCATATCTAATTAGCTATTAGAGTGAAATGTGCTCTACTTTGTGACTGGAAGGAGGAGAAGCAGAAATGCTATAGATCAGTACTAAGGACTACTATAAGAAGTTAACTTAACCTTATAGTCTACAATTTATATTTAATTTTTAATGAGAATACTAAGTGGAATTGTTCAATTTTAACAAATACGTAATTAAAAATACTAAGCTATGATTTAGTTTACTAAAAGTAACTCATATTGTATTTTATGTAGTATCTGCTAATTGTCACAATAATTTGGCTACAGGTGACAGAAACAAAATGTGCATAGACCGCATTATCTGAGAGTTGGGAAGGCATTTCAGGATGGATTACCTAGCTTGTCTCTTACTTTAAAGCTGGTGATGGGCAAGGATAATATATGTTGACATAATTATTCTTTATTCCTCCTGAATTATTTTCACTGGCAGATGTAGACTCTAGAAATTTACATTATTTTTGCCTCTTAATGTCAAAGTCAAAGTTGGATTTCTCATTTTTCAAGAAATAATTTAGCTATAGTTAACCTCTACTGAGTATGGTAAGCAGAATTCCAGATAAGAGTTGAAGCATATTTATGTTTTCCTGTGTTTGCATGATTCAAGTGTTAGCAATAAACTCAGAAAGAGTTTACACAGAATTTTGGCTCTCTTTTGGCCCTGTTCTTTCTGAGTTAACTTTTTAATTTCCAGCAGATGTGGTCATGGTTTTCCTGGACATTGTCCTTTGATTCTTTAAGCCGTAAAATGTATTTATTAGTGTTTTAGTCATCTGCATGGTTCAGTATGGATCATTTTATGGTGTCAGAGCCATAAAAATAAGATATTCAATCAACGTTATTCCCATGTTTCAAGTTTTGACTTTCCTCTGCTGTCTACCTACGTTTATAAACTCTCCAGAGCCTCTAGTGTATATGTTTGCTATCTACATAAGTTTTAGTACAATAGAAGCTGTACAGCCACACCTGAAACATAATTTTTAAATATTAACTTTTAGAATTACTATCAAAGAACATGTTAAGAGTAATATAAGTTAATATATCTGAGTATCCTGAAACATTCTACAAAAACTTACAGTTTAACAATAAAAAACAAATTATGGGGTGACCTATTGTGAAGGATAAAGGGCATAGGCAGAGTAAAGAGACTGTTCCTGGAGAGGAGTGGCCTGACATGAGATGTGAGAGGCTAAAAAACCAGAATAGCATTCATTCATGGGGGCAGCCCAATTACTATCTAAAGGGAAGAACTGATTGTCATGGCACATTGTAATTCAAACAGAATTGAGGGCATTTAAGTGCAAGATGTACAAACGACCAACAGGCATATCAAAAGATGCTCAACTTCACTAGCTATTAGGAAAATGCCAATCAAAACCATGAAGAGATACTGCTAATTCCTGTTGGGATTATTATCAGGTATTACCAACAAAACAAATGATAACAAGTGTTAAAGAGTTTGTGGGGAAAAGAAACCCTTATATGCTGCTGGTGGGTATGTAAATTAGTACAGCTACTATGGAAAACAGTATGGATCTCCCTCAAAGATTAAGAATATAATTACCACATGATCTATTAATCCTTCTTCTGGGTATCTACCCAAAATTTGAAAACATTTATCTGTCACTGCAGTATTATTAACAGTGGCCAAGACATGGAAAGAACAGAAGTACACTTTGATAGATAATTGGATAAAGAAGGTGGTACATATATACGATAGAATAGAAATACTGACATTTGCAACAATATGCATGGATCTTGAGATTATTATGTTAAGATAATATGCAAGATAAGTCAGACAGAAAAAGTCAAGAACCATACGATTTCACTCATATGTGGGATATAAAACTGAAAGCAATGAACGAATAGGACAAACAAACAAAACTCATAGACACAGACAACAGTTTAGTGATTACCAGAGGGAAATGGGAGAAAAGGATAAGCAGGTAAGGGAAAGAGGGTCAAATATATGGTGATAGAAGGAGATTTAACTTTGGTGGTAAACACACAATGCAATATACAGATGATGTATTATTGAATTGTACACTTGAAACTTCTATAAGTTTATTAACCAATGTCACCCCAGTGCATTTAATTTAAATATATGTGGACACAACAAAAAATCAGAATCAAAGCAAAGAGAGAAAGCTCTTCTAATAGGGAAAGATATAGTAACAGTAATGGGAGATCTATTACATGAGGATGAAACGAGGTGATGGAATAATATACATGTTAAAGATCATTGGAGCCCTATTTCTCACTTTCTCCGAAGTAGTTACATACCCAAAAACAAGATCATGAGGCAATGAGTTGTCAAATTACTTTCAAGTAATTCAATAAAAAGTTATTTGTATTTATTTTATTTCTACAGTTTATAAATATTTTTAAATTGAAAATATATATTTATTTAAAAATAATTTAAAATACATCACTGTATTGTTTTAGATCTGACATGAAAAGAGCCCAGAAGGTATCACTTCTATCATAAGAATAAGAAAAAACTTAAACAGAAAATCACTGGTGTTTCATAGACCCATGAGAGAACTGAGTTTGCAGGGCAAGCCACCACCTAGAAATCTTGAAAATCCAGTCACAGCACAGGTAGACTATTTAGAACAGAAACTACTGGTAGGAACACTTACATGTAAATGTGATGAATTGCTGGAAGCTGAGTGTACAATATCTGAGAAACTCCCGAGGCTTCAGTTTTACAGAGAAACACCATAATTTTGTAGGTTTACCTCTTGGTACCCTGATGCATTCTCATGATAAAAATACAAGAGTCTCCCCTTGTTTTGGAAAAAGGAAAGAAAGAATAATTATTTTGAAATACACCTTGAGCATTCTATATAACAAAGTCCTACTCTCAACAGGTAAAGACAAATGGCTTTGAAAAATGTCTGATTCTAATTCTGTGTAGTAAATATGCAAGATGAACCTATAGTACCAGAATGTAAGGCAAGCTAAAAAAAATTTTTACTATTAGGAATGTATGTCAAAGAGGTAAAGAAGCCAACTGAAAGGGCTCTCAATGGCCAAAGGTAGAACTATTTAGCAGGAAAATACTAAAGTAGTAGTATACTCAAATGTATAAAATAAATAACCATGTGTTTATATTAATATGATAAATGTTTAAATTAGTAGAGTAGGAGAAACACATTTATCATGCAGAATAATTCCAAATAATTTATGTAGATATTTTGCATTCAAGGACATAGAGAATAACCTTCCACTTCTAAAATGAGGCTGTATCTAGTGAATTCCTTCTCAAAACTACAGTGTGGAGAAGGAGGTATGGGTAGATAAGAATAACTTTACAACAGAGAAATCTGAAATCAGATGATCAAAGTCAATATCAGCAGTAATAAATCGTGTTGATAGTATGTACCCTTGATAGATGTAATAAAAATGGTACTTTATCTCTCTCATCTCTTTCCCTACAATCTTAGTCTAATCATAACTAAATTATAAGACAAACTCCAAGAAAGCCTCATTCTATAAAACACCTGATCAGTGTTTCTCAAAATTGTCAAGGTAATTAAAAACAATGAAAGTCTAAGAAACATAGACTCCAAAAGATGCTTAGAGATGGGACTACAAATTGTAATTTTGCATTCTGGAGGGAGTCCTAGAATAAAAAAAAAAAATTGATGCTAAGTAAAAAAAAAAAAAAAAACCTAAGGATCTAAATAAAGTATTAATTTTAGTTTATATTAATGTATTAACATTGGCTCCTTGATTGTAACAGATGAACCATATGATGAAAGACTTTAATAATAGGAGAAACTTTGTTGTATATAGAGATTCTCTGTACCTTTGTCAGAACTTTTGTTAATCTAATTCTATTCTAAAAAAAAAAGTTGGTTCAAAATATGTTGATATTATTTTACAATGATGAAAATATTTTACTTATAAAACAATAATTTCACTAATAAATTAAGTAACTCTTAGGACAAACTGAAAAATCAGAATTGCAGAATTTCTAAAGCATGCTAATAATGAAAATACTGAGTATTTAATGTTTGTGAATTTAAATTAAAGTTCTGACCATAGAAATAAAAAATTTTTAATACTTGTGTCAAAAATATAAGTTTACAAAGAGGATTTTATGAATTTTACTTCAAAGGCAAGAGAAGTAAAAGCAAAAAAAAAAATGTATGGGACTACATCAAACTAAAAAGTTTCTCAGCAAACAAAACCGTTAACAAGGTAAAGAGACAACCATCTGAATGAGAAAATATATTTGCAAGCAATGCTTCTGATAATGGCCTAATATCCAAAATATACAAAGAACTCATACGACTCAATAACAACAACAACAAAAAACAAATGATCCAGTCAATAAATTGTCAGAGGACCTGAACTGACACTTTTCCCTAGAGGATATACAATGCCTAACAGATGTCTGAAAAGATGCTCAACATCACTAGCTATTAGATAAATCCAAATCAACACCACAATGAGATATTATCTCACACCTAGTAGGATAGCTATAATCAACAGAACAAGTAATAACAAATTTTGGAGAGGATACAGAGAAAAATGAATCCTTATACAGTGTTGGTGGAACTGCAAATTGGTACAGCCACTATGGAAAACAGTATGGAGGTTCCTCAAAAAAATAAGAATGGTCTACCACATGATCCAGCTATCCCTCTACTGGATATTTACCGCTAAGACTTGAAAACCCATATCCAAAAAGATATTTTCATACCAATGTTCACAGCGGCATCATTCATGATGGCCAATACATGGAAGCAACCTAAGTATCCTATGATAGATGATTGGCTAAAGAAGCTGTGGTACTTATATACAATGGAATATTATTCAGTCATAAGAAGAAATGAAATACTGCCATTTGTGACAATATAGATTGACCTCCAGATAATCATGCTAAGCAAAATAATTTAGACAGAAACAGTTGAAAATCAACTGATATCACTTATATGTGGGATATAAACCTAAAAGTAACAAAAATAGAACAGGACAAACAAGCAAAGCTCATGGACATGGACAATAGGCTAGTGATTACCAGAAGGAAGAGGGAGAAGGAGGAGGGGACAAGTAGACAGTGTAAAGGGGGTCTAATATGTGGTGACAGAAAAAAATCTAAGTATGGGAGGTGAGCACACAGTGTAAATATATATATGCCTTATTGTTAAAGTGTACAGATGAATCTTATTGGATTTTGTTAAATGCCACCATAAAAATAAATAAATAAATAAATAAATAAATAAATAAATAAATAATGAATAAGTAGATAGATAAAAATAAAGTTAAAATAAAATTACAATATAAGTGTAAAGATGATTAAACTAAATTCTCAGTGTTAAAGCATAGAAAATATATAACAAAAGAAAGAAAGCAGAAAAATTACAAAGATAAAACAAAAATTAATGGAAAATAGAATTAATTTTAAATGATTTTTTTCCTGAAAAACACATTTGTCCAAATATAATAATTGTGAACCTAATTAACAAAAAAAGAAAAATATCCAAAAAATACCAAATTAGACATGACAAGGAGTAATTAGCTAGTGAAACATGAGCTCTTTAAAAAAATTTATCAGACAACTTTGTAAAACTCTATATATGTATTTTTAAACAAGCTTGATTAATTGATTTTTTAATAGAAAAATTTAATTTGCAGAAATTGACTTCAGTATATTAAAAAGCCTTAAATTAAATGACCAAACATAGCATTATTAATTAATGAGTCAACCTAAAATGTGTGCTTTTTAAAGTAAAGCTGTACAAAGCCAAAAACATCACCTATGAAGTAATCTTGCCATAAATGAATCTGAGTTTTATCAAACCTCTAACCCTAATTCTCCATTTACAGAGAATATAGCCAAGTTAAAGGAAAACATGAAGAGACATCTAAAAATGTACAGTATGTGTGTCATTTTACAAAAAATTTTTAGTCTTTTTAAAAGAAAATTTAACTAATAAAATCAGCAATGACCAAAAACAAAACAAAACAAAATAAATTCAAGAGGATTGTCTAGATGAAGAGACTGGAGACCTAAAGAATTAAAGAATTAGAAAAGAAAAGAAAAGAAAAAAGAAAAAAGGAAGGAAGGAAAGAAGGAAGGAAGGAAGGAAGGAAGGAAGGAAGGAAGGAAGGAAGGAAGGAAGGAAGGAAGGAAGGCAGGCAGGCAAGAAGGAAAGAAAGGAAAGGAGAGAATGAGAGAGAGAGAGAGAGAGAGAGAGAGAGAGAGAGAGAGAGAGAGAGAGAAAGAAAGAAAGAGAAAGAAAGAAAGAAAAAAACTAGATCTAACAACTGAATATAATTTTTAAATCTTGATTGGTTTCTAGGAAAATATCTTATAGATTGATAGGTGATGGATGTATTGATGGATGTATAGATAGATGATAGATGATAGCTAGGTTGATAGATGGTAGATAGTGTGTGTGTACATGCATGCATGTGTAGAAAATGGATAACTGACAATAACTTGGTCATTTTTTTATTCCTTTCAGCACTTATTTGCATATGGCAAAAATTTAATAAATATATGTTGAAATCATTTGACTATAAGTAAAGGATATTGTACTTTATTATTTAGTTTGTGATCCTTCCATGGAAGCCAAAAGAAAAGATATGAGATACAATGTTTCTTAAAAAGCAAGTTAAAATATCTTTTCAATAATCAACAAAATTTTCATTAAATATTAGTTGCCTTTTAGAAATCTACAAATGACTTAAAATTATTATCAAAAGTGTGGTTATTTATTTTTTAAAAGACTCATTTAGTACTTCATGGGCCGTGTCTATCCTTAAAAAGATACCACTTTGACATAGAATGTATTTAAAAGTATTTATAACAAACTTGGGTTTCATTGTCCAAAAATAACAAATAATGCATGAATGTGTCCAATTTTCCTCCTGATCTAGCATATTTATAACAAAGATTTTTTTTAACTATATTATTTTCTTTTTTCACTTTGTATATTATTCCTCAATTTAAAATATGAAGGAAAGTCTAACACAGCACCACAGAAAAGTCTTTTTACCAAAGAGTTGTTTAGAAAGATTCCTTGCTCCATGTCAGCAAACTACGGCCTGTGGATTAAAGTTGGCAAATCATTCTTTTTTGGTATGGTTTGAGAGATATGAATAGTTATTACATTTTTTAAATGGATGTACAAAAATAAAAAGTAAGATAATATTTTGTGACGCATGAAAATTTTATGAAATTCAATTTCATTATCCATAAAGTTAAGTAGTTGTGTCAAAGACCACAAAGCTGAAAATATTTACTATCTAATCTGCTAAAGAAATTTTGCCAACCCCTACACTAGGACACAGTATAGTCCTGTTTGAGCATCAAATGATCAGCAACGACTTGGTATTGATCACAGGCCTCTGCAGACCAGTCTCCCCTTGGTGTCACTAGCTTTTGCCATGATTTGGGCTTATGACCTATTTCACCTGGAAAGAGGATAGTGCAGAGTGGAAGCTTCTCTGCTTTCAAAATATACAGGAAACATGAAACACGAAAATGTTACTACTTCCAATAACCATATAAAGGTCCTAATGTGCACTATTGAACCATATATTTAAGAAAAAGCCAGATGAAATAATCACTCTGAACAACTATCTGTATTTATTAAACTTATACCAACCAAATATCTCCAAAAAGCAATTCCACCCCTGGGTGTATGCACAAGATTAATAAATGCATATTTCTACCAAAAGATATATATAATAAAGTTTACAGAAGCTTTATTTATTAGCTGACAAATGGAATAACCCAAATGTCCATCAATAATAGAATAGATGAAGAAATTATTTGATATTGATGCAATGTAATACTACAAGTGTATAATATGGAACAAAAAAAATGACTGCTACACTCAATACCATAATTAATGAAAAAAAAAACAGATAAAATATTTCTGTGTGATGCCATTTATATGAAGTATAGAGCAGACAAAATTAATCTATGGTGCTAGGACACCAAACAGCAGTTACTTATAAGGGAGTATGACTAGGGTGGGTGTTGAAAATTGTTCCATATGTTGATATGATTAATGCTTTCACAGACACATACCATATATTTATCACTGTTTCTACCTCTATTTCTGTTGCTATGTACAGATACAGTCATAAAGATCCATACATATGTAAATATTTATCGGGATATATACTTAATATTTGTGTGTTTTGCTGATTGATTGTTGTCTCACAATTTAAAAATGAAGAAAAAAATGGCACAGTACAACTGAGAAGTCTTCGGTAGGCAGGAGTTGTGTTAAAAGATTATATGGATAAAAGAAAAACTAAGCAAAACACAAACAAACAAACAAAGAAAAATTCTTAGGCATTTAGTTTAAGTTTCCCAGAAAATGTGTTTCAATATTGATTCATTTTGTTTCATAGCCTTTTACAGATGCAACAACAAACAGGAATTTTACTCATCGGGCAAATCTGAGAACATGTACTACAAAAAGTGAATTTAGATAGTATAGTTCTCCCAGGGGAGAGGGTGTGTAAAAGATATGAATGAATTATATGAATTACATTGTCCTTTCTTCTCCTGAAACTGTGCAATAATTTGACATTGAGACCAGAATATAAATGCAAACGAATTTAGGAAAATGGTTTCAGAAAACATATAAATAACTGTATGGAGTTCTTTTTAAAATTCTATTTAATTTTAATTTTCTTAGCTTCAAACATATAATAATGTTATAATAAATAAAATAAATATAATGTTTCCTTGTATGACAAGATAGTATGAAACCTGTGCTTGGTTTCCTTGAACTCCTTATGCTCTAATTTAGCTTAATGGAGACTTAGATCAGCTGAAATACGTATTTTCATATACCACAAGTAAGCTTTCTGTACAACCCATTATCAAGTTTTGAAGAGGTTTCTTTCATAGTAAAGACAATGAAATGGTGTGGAACCCAGGCTAATTAATGAAATCAATAAAGTAAACTCTAAGAAACCTGTATGTTATAAACAGTTCTTTCTGAATTGCCCTTGTGAATTAAGAACAAAAGGATAAAAATAAAACTATCAGAAACAATTGTTAACAGGTCTTATTGTCAAAACATACTTTGCATAAAATATCATTAATAAAACTCTTAGGGAATGTAATTATAAAATAATTTTAGTGCTTTATTTTTCATGACTTGGTTTTATTAAGAAAATCAACTTTTTTTCTCTAGGAGTTCACAAAGAACAAAAATGCTGTAGCAATGTTTCTTCATTTTTCTTTTCTTAAAATCTAGTTTTTCTGCTAGAGGCAAAGCTGCTTCTGGAGAAAGGTTTTAAATCATGCTTCTAGCTCTGCCCCATTATTTTATACACTTCAGGATGGAACTAGAAATACCTTCAAATAGAAATTTATATGGTAGCATTAAATAACTTCAAACTCAATGTGCTTCTTCAAGGATGAACTAAGTGTTCATAGGCAGCTTGTACTTAACAGTCAAGCAGAAGCACAGCGAAAATCTTTAAAGGGTAGGAAAGAGCTGAGATTTTCTACAGCTTTCAACACTTGGAAGTTTTAGTGATGACAGAATCATTCTTAATAACCATTGCTTTTTATGGTCTATCTTTTTCTAGGACTTCCATTGATCAAATTTATTTCGATAATTAACTGAGCAGAAAGATATCAATAATAAACTGTATAGTTGAATGAAAAACAAGACAAAGGGGCCGTGTGCAAACACATAAAATGCAGTATGATATAATATTAAATCTACTGCAGCTAGCCAGTAGCATACATTCAAAATTAAAATTAACAGGCTGATGTTCCGGGCTAGGAAACATTGATTTAGTTCCTACTAATGATCCTATAACAGAAAACTTAAATGCATGATGGGATGCATTTTCACATAGTGTTATTTCGCCACAAGCTGACTCTCTTCAATTTTTATAAGGAATGAAAATGCTTGAAGAGAGTATTTTAGAGGAAATGTGACTTTGTGCAGAGACATCTGAAAGATACCATTACAAACTGGCACCTTCTTTCAGAACGATCCGCATATGTAAAATGGAATCATCTACTGACTACAAACTGAAAAATAAATAACTGAAAAGTTATGAATGGATGCTGGCATTTGGTAAATTCTCTAATTCTTTTCTCAGGGTAGAAATCAGTAGTGCCAGTGGAAGTTCTGAAAGTAAACACTCCTCCCTGTAGGTGATACAAGAGCAGTTTAGAGTACCTCATGCCAGTACTTGGAATTTTAAAGCTACTTGATTGCATTGACAGGGGAGATCATCCCAATGGAGACTTGAGGGCAGGATGCTGACACTGTACCTAAATGGAAGTAAGGGCTATCTATAATATACTTTTCTTTAAAGACCGTTTTGAGTATCTGGAAGTAAAATTTCAACTATATTTCCTTTTGCAGACTTTAACATTACTAGTGTGCTAGCATCTCCGAGAACACAAAATGAGGCCAACCTGGAAAGTTGATTTTATGGACACTTACCTGAATCTTACTAATAATATCTAAGCTTTGGATTTTATTCATAGATCAAACTTTTATGTGGCCTTTGTAAGCTCCTGTAAGATTCAATTAAAATGATAAATGAGACTGTTGAGCAACACCAGGAGTATTTACTAATAGTTGGTAAATTGCTAATCATGGCTATTTGCATCCTATTGGTAAGACTTTTAAATTGAACACATAGAGAAAAAGCTATTATATCAGAATGTCCCATAAAGTATTTTACATATGCATTTATGAGTAATTTAAATATGTACATTTATTGTAGAGTAGCCATTTTACTTTGAGTTTCTAAAATTTTAGTGGATTCTTTAATGATGAAATTTCTGACACATAGTATGAAATTTCCACTCTACAGAATTTGTAATAATTTTATTCAGACTATTCTGTTCATAAAATAATAACTAATAAAGTGAAACATATAGAAAAGTACAATATTTCTGTGTGATACATGAAAGATAACAGATTATTTTCAGGATTTAGCACAAATTTTGACTATATAGAAACTCTAAAGTGATTATTTTTTGTTTGCTATATCAAAACCAAGTGAATCTCTATTATTTATCTCTTGGATAATAATGACTAAATAGTCATTATTAGTCAAATGCTCCAGATTCTTGAAAGAAAGAAAATGAATTTTTTAAAATTAATTTGGATTGCTCTTAGAATTATTAAGATTTTGTTTTATATAAGGGGCTATTAATAATTTCCTGGACTCAAATCCTATGTTTTTTTGTAATTCAAAGAAATGAGATTTATTATTTATTTTTATTTGACCAAGCAAAAAGAATGAATGGAATGAAGAACATTTTTTACTAATCATACAGGGAAAGCCTATACTTTTATTCATACATAAGAGGTATGTCCTAATAAAATAAAAGTAGATTTTAATACATGCATTAAATGCCCTGTTAGAATCATGTCCAATAAGCTCTACTGGTTCTATTATTTTATCTGTAATTTAAAAATTATAGATATTTGGAAAATACAATAGTAAGAAAAGATACTGCCTTTTTATTTTCTTCCAATGTTTTTCCTTCCATTAATCTGTGACTTTGCTGCATTTTTGTGATCATGTGCACCAAAAGTTCTCAGTTGTTGAGGAAAAGTAGAATCACATGTGGAGTTTTTTATTTTTTGTTTTTTTGTTTTTTACTCTACCACTACCTGGGCCCACCCCAAATATGTTGAGTAAATTGGGAGAAGTCCTAGATCAGGTATTGGTATTAACAAATTTTTAAAAGATAAAACAAAACAAAAACAACACTTCCACATTGATCCTAATGTGTCAGGATTGAAAATTACTGAAATATAGGACTCAAGTTGAGCATAATTATCCTGCTATTTATCACTCTACATGAACTGATATATCTTGTGTTACATGACAGATACACTGACACATCTTCATTAAATTAAAAAGAATAAAAAATTTTAAAAGATGGAAAGCTAGTAAGCTTGAAACATAAATAAATCAAGGAAAATTTGAACATGTATTGATTTGAATGAAAATGAAAACCTTTACATCATTGTCTAAATCTTTAAAGAAAATTATCCTCATTCAGGACAATTTGCAATATGAAACAAAATCTTTTAGGACATAGTTACTCTTCATCAATTAATTACATATCTAAAATTTTATTTTAACAAAATAACCAGAAAAGTGAACAATAATGTATTATAACATGCTTCCTATTAGTAAAATTTTATGACTATATATATATATACCAAAGGAAATTTGGTTAAAAAACAGCATAAACTTCCAGTTATAAAGTAAATGAGTCCTGGAGATTTAATATACATCATTGCAACTATAGTTAATACTGTATTGTACATTTGAAAGTTGCTAAGGAACTTTCAAACACTGCTAGCAGGAATGTAAATTGGCACAGACACTATAAAAATAGTATGGAGTTTCCTCAAAAAATTAAGAAAAGAATTACCATAAAAATTTTTAAAAAACATCATTTATTATTGACAAGACATGGAAATAACCTATGTCCATAAAAGAATGAATAGATTTTAAAAAACAATTATATATATTTATTTCATATACATGTATATATGAAATATTTTATTATGTATGTATGTGTGTGTGTGTGTGTGTGTGTGTGTGTGTATACACACGTATATATAATGGAATATCATTCAGTCATTAAAAGAAGGAAATCTTGCCAACTGGTGGTTGCATGGAGGGGGGAGGGACAAAGATGATCACAGGGTACAAACTTCTCGTTATAATATGAGAGTAATTTCTGGGGATCTAATGTATAGCATAGTGACTATAGTTAACAATACTGTATTGCTGAAAGTAGATATTAATATTCTCATCAGAGGAAAAAAAGGAACTATGTTAGGTGATAGATGTGTTAACTACCTTTGTCATGACAGTTATTTTGCAATAATAGATATGTCAAATCATCATGCTGTGGACCTCAGATTTCTACAATGTTATATGTGAATGATATTTTAATGAAGCTGGAAAATAAATACTTTTTAAAAAAAGAATTAAGCCTTGATATGATGTGAAATGTTGGTTTACCTGCTTTTCTCAACCTAAATCCCAGAATCTTGACTTCTATGGTGGTGATTATATTTTTAATTTAGGGTTTACTAAATTTGAAAAACCACTTTTTTTTTTTAAAGAATGGCCACACTCAGAAACTATATTGGACAACTACACATGCCAAAACACTGAATTCTGTGTAATAGACTTTAATTTCCTTATCACTGAAGACCTAGCAAATAAATAAATGCAGTTTAATCATAATATCCCTTATATTCTACAACAATAAGAGTTCCAGATATAGAGTGCTCACTATATACCAAAATCTTTTTTAAAATCCAGTCAATAAGTTAACTCTTTTAGTATACAAGATAGTCCTATGGTTTGGGTGCTATTATTATTTTCATTTTTTCAGAGGAGGAAAATTAAATGTAGAGACTGAGTAACTTGCATGGGTTCATACAGTGGTTGAGTAGTTGAGCTTGGATTAGAAACTCACCAATCTAGATTTAGAATCCTTGTTTTTTATTATTCATGTTTTTATGCCTTATATTTAACATTTTTTCCAAACGTGGTTTCTAGTAATCCTGTGTTACAGACAAAGAATATACAAGGAGATTCAGAACAATATGTAACTTTTCTAAATGAGCAGCTAATAAGTAGCATAATTGAGACCATGTATAAGTGACTCCAAATTACATCACACTTTTCTACATCAGAGTTTGTTATGTATACCTCCTCAAAAAAGTGTATTACAGATCCAGTCATGTTAAATCTATTTTCTTCTTATAACAATCTCTTGATGGTAAACTTCTATGGTATTATTCTTTGATTAAAAACATGCAAGTACTTTTGTTTGGTCTTGTTTATTTGGGAAATGCATTGAAAACTAGTTTTGGTGATTTAAAAGTTTGCAAAAATCAAAGATGTTAACTTGTGTAGTTTTAAAAGCAAAACTAAAGTCAAATGTTCTGGAGTTCAGTGTTCCTGAGTCACAGCTTCATTAAAATTCTTGCTTATCACAAGTCAAAATTATTAACAATATTTAAAAACCCAAATGTTTTTCTAGATTTTATTTATCATGGGTAGAATATTTTTAAGTGCCAATAGAATAATACATATAAAGTTAGAAAATAATATTTGCTTTGATTTTCTGTCACTTGGTTTTTTAAGATAAAACTCTTTTACCTGTGGCATTAATTACTCTTGATGTAACTACTACTCTAAGTGAAATAATAAATGTCCTCTGAGACTGTACTTTCTAAAACAGGAATCTAGGCTCATCTGAATTCCACACTGCTTTTAAGATATTTCTGTTTCACATAAGTATTACAGTAGGCCTTAATACAAATAGTTCTCTGTTCCAAATTTATACAAGTGAAGTTAATCTGTAGTATATCTATATCTATAATTCAATATATAACTATTCATATATAGATATATCTGAAATATATGCAACTTTTATGTTGACTTGATTATTATATAATTTATTATTATAAATAAATTCAGATTTAATATACCTTGTGTTGTATAGCAAATATTGTTTTTATGAATCATTTCATATTTACATAAGACTTCAACAAGATGTTACTCAGCTATAAAAGAGATGAAACACTGTTATTTGAAACAACCTGATAGATCTTGAGATAACCATGCTAAGTGAAATAAGACAGAAAAAGTTGAAAACCATATATCACCAAGGAAAAAGGGAGTAGGTACCTTCAATAAAAGCTACAAGTTCTATTAGATCATCCAGAATCTTTGCACTATTCGCTATAGCCAGGAAGTGTAAACAACCTCAAATGTTCATCAATGAATGAATTGTTAAGAAAATGTGATTGATGTTATAGATTATATTATATTATATTATATTATATTAATTATATTAATTATTATATCCTCACACTTTGTTAGGGCCAAAGAACCCATGTATGTTCATTTAAAGGACATTATATATATATATACAAACATACACACATATGTATATATATAATAAAATATTATTTAACATTAAAAAATATCTTGTCACATGCTATAACTTGAATTAACCCAGAGGACATTGGGCTAAGTGAAATTAGCCAGTTGCAGAAGGACAGATACTGTGTGATTCAGTTATATGAGGCATCTAAAAGAGTCAAACTCATAGAAGCAGAAAGTAAAATGGGGGTTGCCAAGAACTGGGGGAGGGGAAGGAAAATGGTGAGTTGCTATTCAGTGAGTATAAAGATGAATAAATTCACATAAGATAAATAAATTCTACAGATAGGTTGAACATTCAGCTTTTACTTAACATTACTGTACACTTAAAAATGTATTAAGAATGTAGGTCTCAAGTTATGTATATTTTACCATAATAAAAAAAAAAAGAAAGCAAGGATGTTAAATGTATTAGAGAGTCACATACTTTGCAAAGGTATCCACCCTAAATACCAGTAATGACAACATTGCAAAACATTGTGCAGTGACAGATATAATATAAACAATTCTAGATAAGATAATAATAGCATATTTTTTTAGAATAAATTAAAGTAATATGATGGAGAAATCAATGGTGACTTTATTTTTTTATGTTGCATTTCCAATGTTGGTACAATGTCTAGCTTATACTCAGGTTTTAATAATTATTATTTCATATGAGTAACTTGTAGATCTTTGAAGGTTAAAAAAATACATCAAGGATAATGAAAAGACTGGAGGATCATTTGAAAAATATGATGTAAATGAAGCTCTGTTCTTTGAGTGTATGAGATGACTATGGACAAGGTCAGTGATGGAGAAAAGAGAATATTTTCCAGCTTTTAAAGAATTAAAACACTAAATAGGGAAAGAGTAAGGTTGAACATCAAAGAAAAGGGAAGAAAGACAAACAGAAAGGAGAACATACCCTAACATTTTGGTAAGGCCAAAGAACCCATGCGCTTCCATTTAAACAATAGGTTATGTCAAGTGCTTCTGAGAAGCTAATGATATATGCAAGATTCAGAGTGTCTACTTGATTAATTGATTATAAAATGCTTTGCACAGAGTAAATATTCCCAAAATTTTGTTAAATGAGTTTTATTGGTGAACTTGAAGTTGACAAATTTACAACAGTAAAAGCTTGAGTATAAAGCGAAGGCTTAAAGCAGAAACCTTTTCAAGAAATTTGTGCTAAGAATAAATTGAAACAATGGGTGGTGACTTAAAGTGAGAAGAAATGAGGTAATAAATTTTTATTTACTAAGGTTTGAGATTAAAGTTATAAATTTTCAGTTAATAAGTATTTATAGAGTACTTACCTTTTCTAGGCCCCATGCAGGACTGTGTATCACAGGCATATTGGTAATGGAGAAGTGCTCCATACACAAAAACATGCACATCAGAGTTCCACAGAATTACCTTCTCATTTATCTTTCAAATCCAGAAGGCATCATGTTGAAAACTATCTGCTATAGTTCTATGAATATTACAGCACTTTTGGCAGTCTAATGTGCTTCCCCAGAAATTTCACCTGCCTTCTAGCATTAGTGTTTCCAGGATTGATAGAGAAGAAAAATATACCGCCCATATTATATTCTTCATTTTGTCATTTATGGGCTCCCCTATAGTCTGCAAATATATGTCAGATAATTTTAGGTTGAATAACTTATTTCTTAGTGGATACGATGAGGACTAAAACTATAAAAATCATTTTTTGGTTCCCATGATCATACCTCCAGTCCTAATCATGTATGGACTCTGATGTTGCACTGCTCTATGAGACCCCCTGAAGAACATATCTATTAAACACTCATAAATAATACAACATCATTACAATGAAAGATTCAATAAAAATTCAGGGTTTTATGCCCTACATCGAGTGCTATATATAAAGATGGAGTAAACAGAGTTGGTCCCAGCTGTCATGGAGCTTGTAGTTCGATCACTAAAGAACCGTACAACAGCAAGATTCAGTTCAGGAAGCCTTACTAAACTTCTACAAATGGAAATAATCTTTCTTAAGATTTGTAGCAATTCATGTGCACCTCTATTAAAATATTTAATGATCTGACTTGTTGATGCTTTTGTATATCAACTGTCCCTTGTGGACTATACACTGTTGAGTAGCTGTGTATGCACATAAAAAATAAGAATTCATAAACAAGAATTCTCATAGCATAGTTGTCAGGAAAACTGTCCCCAAAACTTGAAGAAAGTGCTTTGTAAGTGGCTTATATTTGAGGATCTGACTCATTTATAGTGATAATTTTTACCCTTTAAACAGTGATTATCAAACAATATATTCTTATTGTTGAAGACTGTAGGGATAGAATCTTGCCACATACAACTCTTTCCTGAGAGTATATACATAGTGTCTAATGATTCAACTCTGTCCTACAAAGTTGTCTGAAAATAAGTTTATGTTTTGGGTTCTAAGATTAAGTTTATAGTGCAAAGTTTGAATAACTATTTTATCTATGGCTCTTTTGCAGAATTTTTAGTTCCAGCAACT
This sequence comes from Cynopterus sphinx, assembly GCA_030015415.1. Classification (NCBI taxonomy): domain Eukaryota; kingdom Metazoa; phylum Chordata; class Mammalia; order Chiroptera; family Pteropodidae; genus Cynopterus; species Cynopterus sphinx. The sequence goes on along the minus strand of CM057393.1, from coordinate 20,284,285 downwards.
TAGTCACAGGAAAATGGTATCATAATCATTTGATTATGTGGATTTAACATTTTGTTAAGTGTAATTTCTGATTTTCTCAGTGTTGACAGAGGCTTCATTCATGGAGAATGAAGTAACAGATTGCAAGGAATTCCAATTCCACATTATAAATTGAGATGGGGTCCATCTCCTCTTTTAAAGCCATGTAAAGGAGATGAACAAAATCGGTTCTGCTAAGATTAGCTAATTGCCCCTTTCATTTTATATAGAAGATTGAAAAGGCCAAGAAAGTGTTCTTTGGAGAGAATTGTTAATGTGATAGATTTTTTTCCTCCAAAGGGCAAGGAAATTGTGTTTCCTCCCTTCTAGATTCAGAAAGATGTTTTAAGAAAAATACTCATAAAGTTCGACATGTTTATTCTTGAATTTGAGAAACAGTGGTTTTATGTTTTATTTAAATACGAACTAGTAAGAAGCCAAATCTGTGCCCAGACCTACCTCTGCCTGCAGGTAGAGCAAAAGGAAGTTCCTGAAGGTTGCCTTTCATTCATTGGGTAAGGCACATATCTCTGGGTGCTTGTCTCAGACAGGAATGGCTCATCACAGCAGGGTCGTGTCCAAGGGATAGACAGAGTTTTCCTAGGAATGGTGGATGACTGGAAACTGAGAGGCTAAGAAAAGAATTTTAAGTGGCGAGGGTAGAGGGCAAAGAGGACTGAGCTGCTCCAAAGCAAATACATTTAGATATTTTCAGCTGGGGTGGAAGAGGAGGAATCTCCAAATGTGACCCACTATGTGGGGCCTCCCTGGCCTCTCACATCCTTTATCAGATGCTGGAAGAGTCAGAAACAGCAGTCAGTAAGTTAGGCATTAAATATAATGAGAACAGAGAGGAGGCCAAACAATGTTCTTGCTACAATTTCACATGCAAGTGTCCTAGCTGTACGGAGAGAAAAGATTTAAAATGGAAAAGAGTTGGAAGTTTTGACATTAATGACTTCTATTAATTACTGATAAATTAGTATTTATATGGCTTAAAAAAATAAACTAGAAAGGTTACATAGCATTTTGTCCTTTAATCCAAAAACAAGAAAGGAGGAATCTGGAGAGCTTAAATGATCATTGGTAGAGAAGAAAGGGAGTTATCTTTGCTCCCTGCTGAATCTTTGCTCTCTGCTGCCATACAACCGAGGGCATCAAAGCAATCACTTTTTCAGAAGATATAATTCACAATAGTCATCAGAATCTGAATGTTTATAATCACATAGATATTATTTTTCTCAGTCATTTTAGAATAGGTCTTTACAATCAAAATAAAGAATAGAGTTGAGCATTTGACATATTTGACTAAACCAAACATTTTCTAAAACTACATAGGCAAAAAAAGGCCATGGGTTTAACTCAAATTATCATAAATTCTGAAATTTGTAAATTATATAGTTTAAAATTTTTTGATAAATTTATTTAGCATATTGAAAATATTGAAGTTGACAAATCAAAGAATTTACTGATTTTTATATTGAAGTATAATGTCTTCATCAAAATTATGCCTTATTATATATAATGACATGGAAAAATCATACAACATACACAATATATTGTTAAGCATATGGAAACCCACTGTGTTAGTCACAGTTCAACCAGGAGACATGGCCTACACAGTAATTGCAATAATATATATATATATATATATATATATATATATATATATATGTATGTATGTATGTATGTATACACACACACACACACATATATATATATATATATATATATTATTTAAAATGAGAATTTTTAAAAGAAAAGGGATTAACTACACAGAGCTCAGAAAGAATATACAAATATAGGCAACAGCCACTGTTTTTGGGGCTGAGGCAAAGCTCCCAAAGAAGGAACAAATTTGGAAAATACTTTCCCCACAGCTGCCAACCAGGCCTCACTGCAGAGGATGCAGCTCAGGCCTTGGATGGTGAAAAGTTTGCTGAGGTGACCAGGCAAAAGCTAGCAAGCAGGAGTGCCCTCTGAGGTACCTGCCAGACCTTCTGGGAAGTTGCGCATTAAGGTGGAGCTGCTAGAATATGCTGGGGTGAGTGCACTGGCTGCCTCATTAGCAGCTGGTATATGGTGGGAGAAGAAAGAAGAAAGCAAGTGCTACAGAATCAAGAAAATGCCTTTCTCCTCCAATGTCCCTCTGGCACCATCTACTGACAAAGCTTAAATGTTGTTCCAGCTGGCTAAGGAGAAATATTTGCAGGGTTCAGAAAGGCAATGAAAATTGGATTTTCAGCTGAGAAGCATAAAGTGATAAATGGCATGCCAACTTTATTATGGCAAGTGTATAAAATCTGGAAGGATTACATATAGATGGGTGAATAGAGAGACCGTAGAGATACAAAATATTTTGGCATATGGGAATCTGAAAAATATTACATAAAATTATAAATAATATTTAGTATAGACAAATAAGACAGTATAAACGTTAATTTTATTTGACAATTTAAAAAGAAATGAGGACATGAGTAGTACTAGCACATCAGTTAGGTTTTCTATGAAATGAAATTAAGATGCACATCAGTAGGAAAAATAGAATGTACTAGGCTATATATGTGACTGAGAATATAACATTCAGACTATGTCAGGATTCTCCACCTCTGACTCATTAAATTAATGAAAATTAATATAGCCAACCCATTATTTTCTCCACTTAAATTGCTTTTTCTAAAAGATTGCTTTTGAAAACTTAGATCCCGTATAAATTAATTTTCTGAAATTACATCCCTTTTAAACAGATGTTAAATTATAAGGGTTGCCTAGAATATGAGGATTTTGCATTATTTTCCCGTGTAGCCACATATATCCTATTAATGCAGTAATTCTCAAAGTGTGGTCCCTGGACCAGCGTCACCTGAAAACTTTCTAGAAAGCAAGTCTTTAAGCTTTCCCCAGTCTCCATGAATGAGAAATTGACCCTTAAGCCCAGTCATCTCTGTTTCGAGATTATCTCTAGGTGATTCCGATGTGTGCTAATGTTTGAGGACCACTAGTAGGTTTTTGCCAACCTAAGTTTTCCTCGCAGTTGCTCCAGACTTCTAGAACATTTAGTGAACATCTCTTTATAGAGGTCACTTGAATATGTCTTATTCTAAGGGCTTCTTCTTCTGGTAGAGCTTCACATTTATTTCTGTTACATTCATTGACTGGATGGATTGTAAATATTGCCATCTGGAAGTTATTATATATAGAAAAAAACAATAAAATAATGTCTTTCAAAAATTATGCATTTAAAATATTTGTCATTCTAAATATTTTAACTTTTGCCAGTTGGAGCATTAGAGCAAGTGTCAGGATCAAACAACTAATCTAATGTGATCTGTTAAAATTGAGCATTCATGTCAATTCAGATTTTTGGGTTTTTTTGCAAAAAGTTCTCATTGCTTTCAGAAATTTCTCTATATTTTAGAAGTATCATGCTACTAAATAGCATTTTTAATTGATAATAAAAAAGTTTTAAAATTCTATAGGGTAATGCAATTCTATAAGGTAATGCCTCCAATTTACTAAAAGTAGATATTCCTAAAATGGATTTTTTATTCTAGACTGTTTTTCCTTTTTCTCCAACATCAAATTTTAATTTAAAGCATTTAAACAGTTTTCTAAGAAACCACAAGCTTCCAGATAATGTTGCTGTTCACTAACTGTATATATCTCAGGTATTATGAGCAAAGCTAGTGTCATACTAACATGTTCAAGAATCTTCGTGTGGATCTAGTACCTGGTTACAGGCAAAGTGCTATTCTCTCCAGGAGGATTTCATTCCCCATTTTTAGGATTGTGGACAGGGAAGCAGCAAGTTGACCTCATAGTCTGAGATGATATATCTTTTTTGGTTGCTGTAATTTCTATCCAAATTACCTGCCCAGATTCTGCACTGGGCAATGCCCACACATACTCAGTAGGCCATTTGTTCTCTGTCTCTCACGAGCTTCTCAAAGTATAGTTTCAAGACTCATCCACATGTCCACAGACACTACCTAAGCTACCATTGACTTACATAATTGCAAATTGAATGTTTCATTTTATGTTACTTTTCGTCATCACAGTAACAAGAAGTATTCATGGTGTCTAACTCAGAGTGAGGCTGCTGGGCAGCATTACCAATTACCAGGTGCTGAAACACAAGAAGAAGACACATACCTTCTCTTACCCATTGGATATGAAGAAAAAAAAATTATATTTTAGACTTTCATTTTATTTATGCAGCATTGCCTTGATGTAGCCAGTGAGGCCACAAAGTCAGATTTCCATGGTGCAACTTCCTCTTTTGGTATTTTGTAAGCATTTATAGAAATTCTACTCTCCCTATGACGCAGGTTTTGAAGAATATAACAAGAACTTTTTGAGAGATTCTATAACTCATTTATAGACAGATAAAGACAACACACATTTTAGAAGAATTTGCAATTTGCTGGATGAATTCCCTCCGACTATTCATAGCACAAGTACTTGGTCTTTTTTCCCTCTAACCAGTTCTCATTTCACTATGTGAATTTCAAAATTCTATCCTCCCCCAAAGGCATACATTTCTGCTTAAAGTGTTTCTCTTTCCTATATATTACTATATGAAAGAACTACAAAAAGTTCTATTTTTTAAAATTAAATTCTGCACCAAACTGCCTTTAAAAAAATTCCCGATGTTTTTATTGAAAATTTCATGCACTTTTCCCCCCATATTAATGAGATATGATTGACAAACTGAAATTGTATTTATATAGGTTGTACAAGGTAATTTTTTAGGGTATACATGATAATTTAATATGTGTATAAATTGTGTAATAATTTCTGCAGTCATCCATCAAGTTTATTAACACTTCCATCACTTCATGTAGTTACCTTTTTTTTTTTTTTTGGCTATTGTTGAGAACATTTAAGATCTATTTTCTTGGCCAATTTCAAGTATAAAATACAACATTATTAACTCTAGCCACCTTTTTGTACATTAGATTCTTGGAACTTATTCATCTTATAACTGAAAATTTATACCCTGTGACCAACGTCTCCCCATTTTCCTTACATCCCTGGCCCTGGCAACCACCATTCTACTATTTGCTTCTGAGTTCAACTTTTTTAGGTGTCACAAATAAATGAGATCATACAGTATTTGTCTTACTGTGCCTGGTTTATTTCATTTAGCATAATGTCATCTGGTGCATCCATGTTGTCACAAATGACAGCATTTTCTTATGGATGAATAACATTCTATTGTAAGCATGTGTTTGTTCATATACACACAGACGTAGCTCATTATCTCCTATTTTCTCATGCTCTCTTGATATTTCCTTATACTGTGCTGTAACATCATAGATGACTGGTAAATTAAATCTGGAACTAAGGATCATAATCTTGCTTAACTAGGGGTTGCAATAGCATGTTTATGTTTGTACTAGTAGAAAGCATTAAATGAAAATTCATAGAGCTTTATTTGATATAACTATTTTATTTAGTAAGAAACAAACTGCTCATGGACAGAGATACTTCAACCTGAAACTGTTATGAAAGAGGCATAATGTTTCAGGTTGGCTTATAAGGTAAAAATAAGGAAGTTGTTAAATGTTTACAATGATTAGTTATAGGAATGGGGATTTCTGGACAGCAGGCAATTGGATAAAAGTGATTATCTTATACTATTTTTGGAAAATGACAAGTTTTGTTTATGATTATCAGAGGTATTTTCAAGAAATAACCTATGTGAAGGTTCATTACATTCACAAAATAAACTAGACTAAATTTTGTTTATGGGCTTAAATGATTTTGTCTGCTCAAGGGATCTTCAAATCTGGTCTTTGTTTATTTGTTTTAACAAAATATTATTCTTCTGATATCTTTCAAGTAAATCTTGGTCCTTAAGATATTCTAAACCCAGTGAGCATGAAGATCCCCATCTACAGCATGTGCACTTTCTTATTAGGATTTCAACTTCAAAAGGTACAAATGGTAAACTCTGAGATATGAGGGCAGGATCACAAAGAATAGTGTTATCAATCTTTGTCACATTATCACCTTTATAAGGAAACCAATTTTACGATTACATCAACTAATAGCTCAATCAAGGATTTATTTAATTCTACAACTTTCTTTCTTTTTACGTATATAATAACATAAATACCATGTGCCAAGAGCTATGCTCAATGTTTAAGAAGTGTTGTCTTAAAAAAATACTCAGTTATTAAATATTTTATTCATGAGAAAACTGAGGAAGATAGACATTACCTAATTCGTCCAAGGTCACACAGCTAGCAAGGAGAGGGATGGGATTTGAACTTTGACCATAGGATTTAAAGCTCATACAAGTTTTATATCTTTTTTTTTTTTTTGACATATAACTATGTAGAAAAACAAAACGAAAACTACACATGTTTAATGTATACAGGTTGATGAGACTGGACACATGATTATGTCTGTGATACTATTATCACGATCAAGGTAACAAACATCCATCACTTCCAAAGGTTCTTTGTGTGCCCCTCCCTTTTTTTGGTAAGAAGGCTTCGCATGAAATCTGCATTCTTAACATTTTGAATACACAATACCTTGTTTGGTACAGGCACTATGTTGCACAGCAGCTCTCTAGAACTTACTGATTTTGTATAACTGACATTCCATACTACTGAACTCCATCTATTCCTTCTCCAGCCCCTGGCAATCGCCATTCTGCTCTCTGCTTCTATGAGACTGAATACCTCATAAAGTGAAATTATACACAATTTGTCCTGAGACTGGCTTATTTCTCTTAGCATAGTGTACTCCAGCTTCATCCATGTTGACATTAATGGCTGGATCTCCTTCTGTCCTAAAACTGAACACTAACTATCCCATTGACATACTGCCTTTTTGAGAATGAAAAAGTTGAAGAGGCAAACTTTTCCAGGAATACAGTTGTCATCATCTCTGTCAGAACTTGAATCAACTGAATACTATAAATTACTACCATGAAATTCTTTCATAGAACAGCTAGATTTGACCAAGATGTTAATATGCCTGTGTCAACACTTATGTTTTTCTTTTTTCTTTTGTATTTTTCCATCTTGGTCTTGAGTTTTCATTCTAATTTTTACTTTTTCCTCTATCTATGTGGCCAGATTTATGAGAAGTTCCCTGTGTTTGGTGAAATGTGTTGCTGACTTCCTTCTACCTTACTGTCTGTTTTGAAGATTTATAAACTAAGGTCTGTTTGGACAGGAAGGTCATTTTGAGATGTTACATGAGTCTCCATGGAGAGGCACAGAGGGATACAAACCTCTGTACTCATTGGTAAATGACATAGTTGTCTATAACTTGCCCTTTAAAAGGTACTTTTATTATTTAAAGGAGAGGAACTGATTAGTTTACTGTACATATATTGATAAACCATATGTCTGTGCAAATGAATAAAGTTTTTTATGTGTTAATAAAGTTTCCAATAAATTTTTTTATGTGAAACAAGAAAGGTGCACAAACTTACCACATGTGTTACTATGTCTCCTATAAAGGATATAATCTTTACGATTGTCAGCACACTTTAATAACCATAGTTACCTAGTGGAATGCAACAACATTGATAAGGAACACAGCTTGGAGAAAAATTTAACTATGTACTTTCCTGATATTTTTTTGTTGCTTGACTTGTAAACTTTTAGACATTTAAAATACAATTCAGAAAAACATATGTGGAAGAAAAGTTCCAAGAAAGCTATCAATTCAATAAAAAATGTAAAGGGAAGAGTTTGCTTTTCAAATACAGATTATTACAAAATTATAGCAATAAAATGAGCATGGTACCAGAGCAGGAAAAAAAAGTACAGTTTAATAAAATATTGAATACAGAAACAGATCAAGTGCAGCTGGACAAATTTCGCAAAGCGAATATACCTCTGTTACTCTCACACTTATCATATTATAGAATGTTGTCAGCATCCAGAAATCTCTTCATCCTTCCTGTTCATGACTCATCAGAAGATAACCGCTATTCTGACTTCTATCACCAAAGATTAGTTTACCTGGTTTTGAACATTCTATAAATGGAGTCATGTAGTTTGCTCTGTTTTGTACCTTGCTTCTTTCATTTAAATTATGTCTCTGTGTAGAGGTAGTTTGGTCTTTCTCAACTCTATGGAGTATTTAGTTGTTTGGTGATAGACATTTATCCTGGTTCTACTGCTGAGACATTTGAGATGTGTCAGTTTTTGCTTTTGTAAATTTTTCTGCTAAAACTTTTATTTAGTATCTTTTTGCATATTTCTGATATATTTCCAAGTTTATTTGCCTCGGAGAACAATTACTTGTTCATAAGATTTGCATTTGCTCAGCTTTAGTAAATACTGCTAATGTTCCAAGCTGGTTTTATAATTGACATTTCTACCAGCCCCTGCTATTTTACCATTGTTGCATTTTCCTGCATCATTGTTGGCTAGTTTATTTTCAAAATTTATCAATCACTTAGTCTTAGGTGTATCATTTTATAGAGTAATGCGAATTTCCTTTTATGTGTTATTTAAAGACATTTGTGATTTTCTGTTTATATTCTGTGCTAAATGGTGTCATAGGTTTTTAATCCTTAATTAATAAAACATATTTATTTTGTTTCAATTCTGTCATATACTTTGATGAATTTTAAATCTTGACTAAGTTTGTTTACTTAGCTTTTGTTTCTACTTTATTTTGATTTATTCTTCTACTAAACACCTTGGGTTTTATAATCATCTGTAGTAAATTTACTTTTTTTATTTTTTAGATAGTACTCTATAATATATACTTTTTCCTTTCCTCTTCTTTCCTCTACCACTGCTTTTTAATAATTCTATTAATAATTAGTTCATCCTTGTAAAGAGAATGTGCACACAGTTCCATTACTTGATTTATATCTTTTGAATCATCCTCTTACATTTATTATAAATGAAATCAGCCTTCTTATGTTTGCTCCATATACTTTGCCTTTTCCCTAGCAGTTATTGGTGTCTGTAATTGCTAGGTTGTTGGAACAGATAAATCTTTTAAACTCCCACATTTGCTTTAGTCTCAATTCTAATATCATATTGCTAATTCTTCTGTCATATTATCTGCAATTATAAATTGGTTAACACAAAGTTTTATGAAAATAGTCTTAGTCCTTCACATTCAAAAGTATGGCACAAAGTCTTTATGTATAAAGGAAAGTTTGGCTAGATATTAAATCCTCAGGCTACACTTTCATATATCAAGTATTTTGTACGTACTGCTCCATTTGTTTTTTTGGTTTGTATTAAAGATGGCTGTAGAAATTTCTTAAGCCATTCTAGTTTTTTTCCCCCTTTGGATAAATGTTTTAAAACTTTTCTTAATGAGGCAAAGGCATTTTTCTTTCTCTTCGAATCTCAAATTTACTAGACAATTTTTCAATGTAGGTGATTCTAGATGAATATCTGCTGGCCATAGTATGCCTCTTAATGTGTAGATTCAATCTTTGCTTTTATAAGAAATTGTTTTTGAACATATATGTATACGTTTTCTCTGTAACATCATTTTGCTTTCTTTTTTAAAGCCTTCAATTACCTATACAGAACAGCTAAAGCTATTCTGAGGAATTAGTATAAAGGTATTTCCTAGAGAGGGTCCTTGGGATAAATACCTGTGAAAATTCAAGGAAAGAAGTATGACAGGGAAGAGGAAAATGCTTAACTGAAATGCTGTCTCCAGATAGGACTTTGCCAATTCAGTGAGGACTGGAGCTAAATGAGCCTCAGTATCTGTTTAGAGCTGGGAGAAAAAAGGCTAGGTACTTATTTCTCCTTACTGCTAAATAATCAGAGAAGGGTTACCCATGGAAGGAGGTAAAACTTAAGGTAAAGAAGCTTTCTTCAGCCAACGCAGTCCCCAGAGAAGTCTGAGAGTGTGAAGCATGTCTCTGCTGTGCTCCCAATGCTTAATGGAATGAGCCCTTCATTGCTGATGAGAGATGAGATTTGGGTGGCGCACACAACATCCACCATAGACCGTTCTTTAAAGTGCTTGGATTCATTTCTTTGAATGTGTTCTGCAATGAGATCCTCAGGGATTCCTGGGGAAATCTTAGAAAAGAATGATTAGTGGGGTAAAGTATAATTTTCAGTGATGTGGGTGGTTTGGGGGCCACATTTCCTATTTCTAGTTTCCTCTTCTACTTTACATTCAAGTTTTCCCTCACCCTCACTAGCCTTTCTGATATCAGGGACTTATTCGTTGGCACTACCCAGACTTTCAAAACCTTTCTCAGAGTCAGACTGCTGCACATGAACATTTCACCAGCTCTGTTGTACCCAAGTGTGTCTCCTGGGTGCCAGACATAGTCCTTTAGGGTTCCATCATACATGAAAACTTTCACCTCCTCTTGATAAGTAGAGACAGTTATTGCTGCCAAGATGATGATTCCTCATCTTTTTGTCTGCTAGTTCCTGGAAGAGTTCGAAGTGTCCAGATAGCAGCCATAGCTTATAGCTCAATGCTGTTCCCCGCTGATGGGAGCAAATCCTTTTTGGATACCAGAGCTTCTTAACATATATAAGCTAGAGCTGTGGCAGCAGGGAACACATTGTGTTTGTGAGTATGTGTGTATAATCAAATTGGAATTTTTTCTTCTCTGTTACCTGGTTAAAAGGATGTCCTCAGGGGGCCATAAATGCACTGAAGGAGGGCCTCTATTTCAATATTAAATGACCTAGGAACCTGGGCTACCTGCTCTTGCAACTTGCTTGTGTTCTTCAGTCCTGTTCAGATGTACACTTTTGTGAATATACACACAAATGTGTGTGTGTGTGTGTGTGTGTGTGTGTGTGTGGCAAAGTGATTACTTTATAGGGTGAAAGGGCTCCAGTGTAGTCAATATCTAAGGAATAGTACAATATTCAGAATCAGCACAGACTACTGTTGCTGGCAAGTTGTACATTTGATAGTAGCAGGTAGGAAACATGGGAAGTTATCCCAGGTATAGCCTCTACCCCTGGCTGCTCCTTCATGCACCTGTTGTATCAACACAGGGGTGGTCGAGATCAGTTGGCTGACCTATTTTGTCTACTTGGTTGCTATGTATCTGTTCTGTGGTAGATACACCCTGGTGGCTGTTAATATGAAATCTGAAGCTTTTCACTCTGTGTTTTCTTCCCACATGCCCACCACATGCCTCAACTCAGTCCTCCTCCTAGCTCTGTCATTCTTCCTCCTGCCAGGCCTTTTACTAGGTGGCCAATGAATTGGCTAATGTTCATAATTAAGCATATAATAAAAGTAGTAGCTACTTCTTTTATTCAACGTATGTAATCAGGGACACTGTACAAATCTCTGTTCACTAGGAAGGTTTTCTTTACTGCTATCTATATAGGACACTCCCAAGTGAGGCTTTATAGCAGCTTTGCTGTGGTGACTTATTCATGAATCAAGTTGGAATTTTCCTTCTCTGCTACCTGGTTATAAGCGATGTCCTCAAGAGGCTATAACTGCACTAAAGGAGGGCCTCTTGGTGAATGACCTACATATCTGAGCTACCTGCTCTTGCAACTTGTTTGTGTTTTTCAGTCCTGTTTATATTTGGTCACAGATATACACTCACAATTTATGATGGATAATTGTGGGGTCTGTCCATGTTTATTACTCAGCGAGTCTGAGAAAACCCAGTTCATGATGAGTAACACTTCCCATATCATCCATTGATGTTCCAGGTCCAGAACTCTGTCTCTGCCATATCCAGTAACTTTCCAGTAACTATTTTTCAAAAAGTGGATAATTCTCAACTGCAAATGACATGGCTTGATCTACAAATATAGTGGCTTGCATTGTAATTCTACTTAACTGTTTCCCCCCAGCCAGTTCATTTCTTTCCAAGAGTTTAAGATCCCAGTTTATACAGGTAAATGTTTGAAAAATTGTCCCATTGTCTCATGCCAGAACTATCTGTGCTCCATCTACCAAAGATAATGGAATCGTCACTTGCCAACTGAAGGGAAGATGATCCAAGCGCAAAATCCAATATTCACATTTTTTTTTAATTCCACTTCTATTAACAGTTGCCAAAATTTGGATGTCCCAGAAGTAGAAATGATTAATGTAAAACATTTTTATTAGGGGGCATTCAGTATTGACACCTATGGGAGGGAGATATAAAACACAGTTTTGGACAGGAGGGGACCCATTACTAAGCAGTCCCAAAGAGGGGCTTATTATCTGATGAGGAGCTCTGGAGCTAGAAGGGCCTTTCAAAGTTATTAAGTTGGGACACAGGGGCCATGCCTTTATGTTCTTACCTTGATTCATCATTGGCTATTGGTTTTTTTCTGGAAATGTCATAGTTTTGCAAAAATCAGTTATTTTTTAACTGAGGAAATTTCAAAAGGGACAGAGCTGAGGGTTACTTTCTGGTGGCAACCCCAGTAGCTGGAGGCAATAAGTCATTCATAAAGGGATATGTGGGAAGCTCATCACAGTGTGTCTATTATAAATATGTTGGATTTCCTTTGCCTATAATTACACACAAACACACGAAAAAAATATGGCAACATTTTACATATCATTATTCTTTATCAAATAATTTACTTTGCTAATCCTTTAATCTTTTTTCTCTGTAGTATGTTTTTCCAGATACTGTGATAGTTCTTTCCTTTTTTATTTCTTGGTGAATGAGTTTGTTTTTTCTTGTTCAGTGGTTTACTAGGTTTCTCTTGCTGTTAGGGTTCAGTAATATCAGCGCTTCTGAATAGCTTATATTCACAATAAAAAAGTCTTCTCTTATTCAGTAACCACAAATATATATACTGCTCCCTGAAAATATGGCTTGTTTTTATAATTTTAGTACAATCTTCCTGACTTTCTTTGAAGTTAGCTGGGTTGGAATGGCTTCTACCAACATCCACCCAATTTTATGTTTTCTTACATCTTTGTGCTTTTTGCTCATAGCATGTATTTTGTCCTCAGAAAGTATATTTTGTAATCTGTTGCATCTGAGTTTAGCACTGGGAATCTATCTTGAATTTCTGTCCTCTTCTTTATATGAATACTTTGAATAAAAAATATTGCTTTTGACAGCCTTTGTCAATATTATTGCTGTTATCAAATAATTTTAAGTTTTATTCTTATAGTTTTTGAGTGATTTCTAAGAGGAGAAAGGTTGTTTTTAATTTTTCTATGCATATAAGATCTGGAAGCTGACCAATGCAAAATTAGAATAAGCTCCTTAAAAGTCCTTTTACATATGTAATGAAACTTACAGGAGATTTTAAAAATAGGTCAGGAAAAATTGGCAGCCTTACAAATAGTAAGGAATCTAATCTATTAAACTGGCATTTCTCCTAGTATTTCTTTATATCCTTTGAGAATCATATTTAATACTTCAAAGTGCATATTACTATTGTGGATAAGATTTTGCTTTCTATTACATTTTCTAGGTGATTATTACTGACATATGGTAATGCTACTGATTTTTTTAGCTGAGCTTGTATCTGGCAACCTTGTTGAACTCTCATACTTGTTATAGGTTGCTGTTGATATATTGATTTTTCTATGCAGCTTTTTTTCTTTAGAATCATGCCTTACTTCTTTCTCTCTTCTTCCTCTGAAATTATGTGGAATGATTGTAGTGAATCTTGTTTATTTTGAACAAAAGTAGTCATGTTAGAGTTTCCCAAATTTTAAAAAAGATTTTATATACATTTATCTATGTTAATTCTTTTGTGATGTTGGTATACAACCAATATTAGGTAAGAAAAATTTCAACTTATTGAAATTTGAGCATTATTAAACATTTTAGGGTGTTGAACATTCTCAAATGATTTTTTCACATTGATTTACAATTTTTACTTTAATTCATTAATTATAATATATTGCTACAAAAGTTTCTCTTATTAAAATACCTGTTGAATTTGTGGAAAGAAACTTATATGCATTTTAAAGATAGAGTCAATTACATAATGTAATCATTTGGAATCGTGGCATTTTCAATCATAAGAGAAATTTCTTTTATTGTACCTCTTTACTAATTTTGGAATTAAGTTTATTTAATAAGTAAGATATTTCTCTCATGTTTTGCTTATCTATTAAAACTTGTATAAAATAGAGAGCTCTTTAGTAATTTAATAGGTTATTTACATAAAGCAATCTTATAAAGGCATTCAGATTATTCAGGAGGTAAGTGCAGGAGTGGGGGATATGCTTGTTGATGTGTTTATATGCTTTGCCAATTTTGCCATTTCATTTTTTTTATAAAAAAGTGAATTCATTTCATCTAGGTTTACAAATATATAGGTACATACTTTTGTAAGTGTACACAAATGTGTATATATGCACACATTAATATATACACATTAATATATATATGTTCATTGTATATGTATCTATGTACCATATTTTGTCTAAATTAATTTTATTTAAATTCTATATTTTGTTTTTTATTATCTTCTGTTGTAAAATAGTATTTCTGAAGTTGTGTTTGCATCATAATTCTTCTCTAAAGAACATCCTTTAACTTTGTTTCAAGTTATTAATGATGCTAATCAAATTTTCTGCATTGTAAATGGTTTTTGAGAATTATAGTGTTATTTTATGCATCTTTCAACTTCCATTTGGCTTATTTTATGTCTGGGTTACTGGATGCAAGAGAGAGAAGTAGGAGTCCAATATCTTTTCAAAAATTAGCATCTTTTGAGGAGCCAATGCCAGGAAAAAATTCAAAGGTATTGACAGAGACAGGTAGGATAGCTATTAAACCAGAAGGTATTTGTATGTTGTGTGCTTTTAGCTATTTGTGAAAGACACTAAACAAATAATATCTTTGTAATTGAAGCTGAATCTTCTTTGTTCATGAAAAGTTGGAGGACAGATTTTGCTGTCATAGACTTAATGGTTAAGAGTTGTCAGAACTCTGAGCCATCCTCTTGAACTACCTTAATTTGTATTGTTGTAGCATTTACATTTAATACCCATTTAGCACTTACTGTGTGCCAGGCTTGTTTGTTTATTTGTTTGTTAGTTTCATTAAAAAAACTATATGGTAGTTCTTATTACTTCTCCCTCAGATGACTTTATAAGAAATAAAAATCATTACCAAAACTTTCCAGAGAGCTTCACTTTATTTCTCACTGCCCAACACTGCAAAGGGTACTTCAGTAGCTTCTATGTCTTGGCCACTGTGAACAAAGCTGCTATGAACATTGGGATGCATATATCTTTTCAGATATATATTTTCAAATCTCTGGGGTAAATACCTAGTAGAGGAATTGTTGGATCATATGGTAGATCAATTTTTAGTTTTTTGAGGAAATTTCATACTGTTTTCCATAGTGGCTGAACCAATTTACATTCTCACCAACAGTGTATAAACATATTTTTTTCCCCACGACCTCTCCAACACTTGTTATTACTTGTCCTGTTGATGATAGGCCTTCTAACAGGTGTGAGGTGGTATCTCATTGTGGTTTTGATTTGCATTTTTCTAATAACTAGTGAAGTTGAGCATCTTTTCATATGCCTGTTGGCCATTTCTATGTCTTCTTGGGAGAAGTGTCTGTTCAGGTCCTGTATCCATTTTTTAATTGGATTGTTTGATTTTTATTGTTGAGATGTATGAATATTCATATATTTTGGATATTAACTCCTTATCAGAGGTTTCATATGCAAATATATTCTCCCATTCAATTGGTTGCCTCTTTGTTTTATTGATGGTTGCTTTTGCTGTGTAGAAACTTTTGATTTTGATATAGTCTTATTTTTTTTTATTTTTTGCTTTTATTTCACTTGCCTTTGAGGTCAAATTTATAAAATTCTCTCTAAAACCAAGGTCCATGAGTTCATATCTATGATTTTTTGTAAACATTATTGTTTCAGATCTTATAGTTAGGCCTTTGAGCGATTTTAAGTTATATTTGGTATATGGTAACAAATAGGAGTCTAGTTTCATCCTTTTTAATGTGGCTTCCCAATTTTATCACCACCATTTATTGAAGAGGCTTTCTTTTCTCCATTGTAAGTTTTTCACTTCTTTTTAGAAAATTATTTGCCATATATATGTGAGTTTATTTTTTGGCTCTCAATTTTGTTTCATTGATCTGTGTGCCCGTTTTTCTGCCAGTACCATGCTGTTTGATTACTGTCACTTTTTAATATAATTTGAAATCAGATAGTGTGATACTTCCAGCTCTTGGTCTTTTTCCTCAGAATTATATTGACTATTTTAGGTTCCTTTGTGATTCCAAATAAATCTTATGAGTTTTTGTTCTATTTCTTTAAAAAATGCCATTGAGCTTTTAGTGGGGATTGCCTTAAGTCTATATATTGCTTTGGGGAATGTGGTCATTTTAACTATATTGACTTTTCCAATCCAATAACAAAGGACATATTTCCATTTCTTTGTAGATTCTTCAATTTCTTTTAATAACATCTTACAGTTTTTCATGTATAGGTCCTCCACAATTTTTGTTAAGTTTATGCCTAGATATTCTATTCTTTCTGCTGAAATTGCTAAAGAAGAAAATTAAAAGATACTGTTTTCTTGTTATATATTTCTAGATACAAAGCAGAGTAATCACATTATTTAAAATAGTTTATGTTTTTGCTAAATAGTCATTCAAATACCAACTGATTCTCCCAAAAACATTGTTCAGGAGTGCCACAATATAAATTATTAATTATCCATAATTTGTGTAAGCTTTACTTTTTCTTTCTATATTGAATTGAAAAATTAAGAATATTATAGATTGAATATTCTCTATTTAGTGTATTTAGACTATATTAAAGCTCTATAAACGATGGCCATGTTTTCTTTTTGGCTGCTTAAGTGGTTCTATTTAATTTCATTTTTATAAAAATTCAGGGTTTAATGAATAAATGAACCATGAAATAATGTTCCCAAAAGGATGGATAGTATATACATGATTCATCACATATAGCTTAAGTTTTATAGAAAAAGATAATGCTATCCTAGAATTGCATGTATGACAGGTTGATTTATAATTGTGTTCTTTGTGTTTTGATGCACAGATTTTTTAATGGCAATTCATTTATTAATTTGACAAGGTATACCTCCTATGTGCATGACACTATGGTGGTGCTAGGGGATATATAAATGAATAAAAGAAAGACTCTGCCCTCAAGGACTTTAAAAACTATTAGGGAAAGACATGAAAATAAATAACCATGACACAGGATGAAATGCTGAGTGCCCCAGAGAAGTGTGAAGGCAGACTCCAGGATAATACTGATGGATGAAATCGCTTCTGTCTAAGGGAACCAGGTAAGCTGACATTGGTGAGGACTTTAAATGTTGAGTGGAGTTTCACTCTTCTTGCAGTTCTAAAAATAATAAATGTGTTATAGTAATTCCATAAATAAATAACATTAATTAAATACTAATAGAGTTTTCAAAATGTCAATGTCAGGAAACTAAAAAAATCACCTAATTCTATATATTATCAAGATATGAATAAAATATTTGAGATATTGAAGCAACTGTACAACCAAACCTTACCAACCCATACAATGTAATAGTTCTTTGAGAGCTCTACCCATGCGTATTACCTTTCTCTGATTCCTACATTATTTATTCTGGGAAGAGACCTAGCTCTTTTAGACTTGCTGAAGGAGAGAAACCTTTAGTAAAAGTACTTTGGTGTGTTGATTTGGGTAAAGCAAGAGGAAATTGAGACTGGGTAATAAGAATCAATATCCTCGGCATATGGTTCTGCCATAGAATTCTATCTTCCATAAACATAGCAGTTTCTCTCAGTATTTATAATTAGTATTTAAATTAAAATGCATTTCTTAAGAGAGTAGATCTTAAAAGTCCTCATCTCTCTCTCTCTCTCTCTCTCTCACACACACACACACACACACACACACACACAAATTTTGTAATATATATGTGACAGATATTAACTAGACTTATTGTGGTGATCACTTTGCAATATATACAAACACTGAATCATGAGAAGCAGAAGTTTGGGGGTTAGACTTTATTCTAACAATGTAAACAATGTAAGCTATTAATGGCATGAACTTGCTAAAATCTTTTGACCTTTCTTGACATAGTTTTTGTTATTGGTTAAGACAGGAAAAATTTCCTTGTGATTTCCAAATCATTTTCAACTGTGTCTACAGTTTCTTTGCCTTTTTTCTTTGTTAAATCCTAAATAAAATATAAATTTTATTATTGATTTTAGTAGACAGAAAGGCCATAGAGTTCGCTTTGGAAACTCTCATTCTCAGTTGTAATAGAATCAACTGTTAATTGCCTTAATGACAGTGCATTGTTTTGAGAATTTTTCTTGCCTCTCCCAGACATAATACTTGTGTTCTACAAGTTAAATTTATTTTCCTCTATTTATATTTGATGTATGGTTAAAATTCAAGCCCAACTTCCACCGTTACTGTAAATTATTCTTTAAAGTTATAATTACATGCTTTCTTTGCCTTTTAAATGCAATTACATAATTACTATAGAAACTTACTCGTGTTGAATGCAGGTGGGACACAATATAAAATTTACCTTTTCTGACTAAAGAGAGAAAATCATAGCTGTAATTGCTAAGTGCAGGTGTATAGAAAAAAATAATTTTCTAGGTACCGTATTCATTCATCTTATTTTGAGTAGCAAAATATAGTTTTTCTAATTGAAGAAAAAGTTGTCACTTTAATTTTCTAAGCATTTTATTGTTTAATAATATCACATATTTCCACTTTTGTATGGAATGGCTTGATTTGGGGTTGCTTTCTAGAAAATGTGGAAGGATTTTTGTTTGCTTGTTTTGTTGTTGTTATTATTGTTGTTTTTAAATCCATGATATATTATTCTTTCCAAATGGTCAGCTCAAATCTGAAATCTTGTCTGAAAATGAGAAATGGATGAGTGTGTCTGCAGGTCTAGAACTCTCATCTCTGCAGCTTTCTCAAGAACCCTGACTGAATCAAATTATTTGAAGTCATAAAAAGACTACTCTTAGCAGTGTGTATCACACTGAAGGCCCATCATTGGTGAATATAATTTTTATGAACTGTACCCATACATCCAATAGTGTAAAGAGAATTCAAGATTGACCAGTTGACCCACACTTCAACTTTTCCCTGCTAGATGCTTGCCATTTCATGGGAATCTGGCACTTTGCTAAAAACTAACATTTTTTTTAAACATATTCTAGTACATTTATTTAACTTTGAAAAAGTTTTTTTTTCTTTTTTGGAAAAATCTTTTCACTTTACTATCTTCCACATTTAAAAATCATTTCCTTTGTAAAATTGCATCTATACGTTTATTTCAAATATTCAAATTTTATAAATGTGCTTTTTTCACTGTAAGTAGAATACTCTTCAATTTGACTAGAACTTTTTACAAACTACTAGTGCTTTTCTATTAAGATTTTGTAACTATTTTGTCTATATAATTTGTGCAGGAAGCCAATAAATAAAAATTTGACTCATGTGTGGTCTGCCTTGTCATATTTGTACATAATCAGTACCAAGAATTATCTCCAAATTAATTGAAGCTAACTAGGATTATTCTGCTTGATTTGTCTATACAAAACACAGTTACAATTTGTATGAGTTGTCCTTATTGGAAGATACCAAGGAGGAGAAAGTAAATATTAAAGCAAAACTCTAAAATATAAATGTTAAAATGCAGACTATAGTATGATAAGCAGGTAGTTCTTGATATACTACTTATATAGCTTTTTTACCAACCTAATTAATACCTGGCTTCTGATCTAGAGCTTAGTTTTCCTGTTCCTAAACCAAAGAAACAGATCAGAAAAAAAAAAAATCAAACAAAAAACTTCCTCAAATCTTACCAGATTTGGTTAGGTAACACTTATCAATTGTCTACAATAGGCTAAGTGAATTTGGTAAAATTTATGTTTAGAAAAACATGTGCCAATTGATCAGACATTTAGATTAGTGCATGTATAGTCTAAAACCAATTAAATCATAATTCTGGGAACTTAAAGTACTTTTGAATGATTTTTAAAATATAGATGTTATTACTAGTTAGTATTTTGACATGTTGACAATTATGAGGCCCAGTATCAAGGCTAATTCAATAAGATAATTACAGATATAATGTATTTAATGGAGATGAATGGATAATGATGCCTAAGTATAGCAATCTCAAAATGAAAAGTGAGTCTACTCAATTGTGGAAAATATGGCCTTCCCAATAAAAACATAAACTATTCTGTTCTTTTAATCTAGAATTAATTTGTTCAACTGTTTCCATTAGCTATAATTTTAATGTTATCAATTCTTCAGCACATTAACAATACTTTTTTTGTACATAATTATTAGTGATTAAGGTTGACATTCATTATGATAAAGTGGTTATTAACATAAATATATCTTACCAGAGATGTCAAATTTAACATTTTAAATTAATTTGTTAATCATACATTCGTAGTCTCTACATGTAATAATCAAGACAAACACACAGGTTTTAGAAGAGATGTGATTGTGCTACTATGTATTTTTGTGTATTTAGTTTAAAATAGTAACTGAGCAAATTTAGATATAATTAAACCAAAGTGAATTTTTTCTTTTTATTTATTTATTTTTTAATTTTTAATTAGGTTTATCAGGATAACATTGGTTAAGACAATTATATAATGTTTAGGTGTACATTATTATTTGACATCTGTATATTCTATTGTGTGTTTACAACCTAAAGTCCAGTTTCCTTCAGCTACCGTATATTTGATCCCCTTTACCCACTTCACCCTCCCCCTAAATTTTATATTTGACCCCTTTTACCCTATTTATCACTGCTATATCCCCCACTCTACTAGTAACCACTAGTCTATATTGCATGTCCATGAGTCTCTGTTTGTCTTGCTCATTTGTTGCTTTTAGGTTTATATCCCACATATAAGCGTTATCACGTGATTTTCAACTTTTTCAGTCTGGCTTATTTTGCTTAACATATCTCGAAGTCAATCCATGTAGTCACAAATGGCAGTATTTCATCTCTTCTTATGGCTGAGTAATATTCCATTGTATATATGTACCACAGCTTCTTTATCCAATCATCTATCATAGGACACTTTGTTTGCTTCCATGTCCTGGCCACCGTGAATGATGCTGCTATGAACATCAGTGTGCAAATATCTTTTCAAATATATGTTTTCAAGTCCTTGGGGTAAATAACCAATAGAGGGATGGCTATATCATATGGTGGATCAATTCTTAGTTTTTTGAGGAACCTCCATATCACTTTCCATAGTGGCTGTACCAATGTACAGTCCCACTAGCAGTGTATGAGGGGTCCTTCTTCTACGCATCCTCTCCAACATTCGTTATTACTTATTCTGCTGATTATAGCCATTCTGACAGGTGCGAGATGGTATCTCATTGTGGTTTTGATTTGCATTTTTCTAATAGCTAGTGATGTTGAGCATCTTTTCATATATTTGTTGGCCATCTGTAAGTCCTCTAGTGAGAAATGTCTGTTCAGGTCCTCTGACCATTTTTTGATTGGATCAATTTTTGTTGTTGTTGTTGTTGTTTTGTTGTTGTTGTTGAGTTGTATGGATTTTTTTTTTGTATATTTTGGATATTAGGCCCTTATCGAAGGTGTTGCTTGCAAATATATTTTCCCATTTGGATGGTTCTCTCTTTACCTTGTTGACAATTTCCTTTACTAAGCAGAAATTTTTTAGTTTGATGTAGTCCCATTCATTTGTTTAAGCTTTTACTTCTCCTGCTTTTGAGTTCAAATTCATAAAGCCCTCTTTAATTCCAAGGTCCTTGTGTTTGGTTTTTATGTTTTCTTCTATGCATTTTATTGTTTCAGATCTTATATTTAGGTCCTCAATCCATATATGTATGTTGTGATAGACAAGAGTCTAGTTTCATTCTTTTGCAGGTGGCGTTCCAGTTTTTCTAGCACCATTTATTGAAGAAGGTTTTCTATCTCCACTGTATGTTTTAGCTTTTATGTCGAAAATTATTTGCTTGTATAAATATGGTTTTACTTCTGGACTCTCAGTTCTGTTCCCTTGGTTCATGTGTCTGTTTTTGCTGCCAACATTGCCATTTTGATTCATGTCATTCTGTAGTATAATTTGAATTCAGGCAGAGTGATACCTCCAGGCTTGTTCTTTTTTCTCAGGATGGCTTTGGCAATTCAGGGTCTTTTGTGCTTCCATACAGATAGGATGATGTTTTTGTTTGTTTGTTTGTTTGTTTGTTTGTTTTGCTCTTTTTCTTTAAAAATGTCAATGGAATTTTAATGGGGATTACATTAAATCTGTATAATTATTTAGGTAATAAGGTCATTCTAACTATGTTGATTCTTCCAATCGAAGAACACAGAACATCTTTCCATTCTTTTTGTATCTTCTTCGATTTCTTTTAATAGAGTCTTGTAGTTTTCATTATATAGGTCCTTCACTTGTTTTGATTAATTTATTCCTAGGTATTTTATTCTTTTTTTGCAATTGCAAAAAGAATTATTTTTTCCACTTTTTTCCTGAAACTTTATTATTAAAGTATAGGAACGCTATGGATTTCTGAACATTGATTTTGTATCCAGAGACTTTACTGTATTTTCTTATTGTTTCTAGTAGTGTTCTTGCAGTGTCTTTTGAGTTTTCTATATAGAGAATCTTGTCATCCGCAAATAGTGAAAGTTTGACTTCTTCATTTCCTATTTGGATGCCTTTTATATCTTTCTCTTGTCTGATTGCACTCGCTAGGACCTCCAATGTTATATTGAATAAGAGTGGTGATAGTGGACAGCCTCTCCCTAATTCTGATCTTAGAGGGAAGGTTTTTAATTTTTCACCATTAAGTATTATATTGGCTGAGGGTTTGTCATATATGGCCTTTATAATGTTAGGTACTTTTCTTCTATACTAATTTTGTTAACTGTTTCGATCAGAAATAGATGCTGTATCTTGTCAAAGGCTTTTTCTGTATCTATTAATATGATCATATGATTATTATTTTTGAATTTGTATATGTGGTTGAACCATCCCTCTGCCTCTAGGATGAAGTTCACTTGAACGTAGTGTACAATCTTTTAAATATGTTGCTATATTTAGTTCACTAGTGTCTTATTTAGGATTTTTGCATCTGTGTGTATGAGGGATATTGGTCTATAATTTTCTTTTTTGTATTATTTTTACCAGGTTTTGGTATTAGAGTAATATTGGCCTCATAAAATGTGTTTAGAACAATTGCCTCCTCTTAGATTTTTTGAGAGTTTGAGGAGAATAGGTATTAAATTTTCTTGGAATGTTTGTTAGAATTCACTAGTGAAGCCATCTGGTCCTGGACTTTTACTTTTTGCTAGGTTTTTGATGATTGTTTCAGTTCTGATACTGCTGGTCAGCCTATTTAGATTTTTCAGAACTTCTTGATTCAGTCTAGGAAGATTATATTTTTCTAGATTATTAAATTTGATATTATATACTTTTCATAGTATTCTTGTATGATCCTTTGCATTTCTGTGATGTCAGATATAATTTCTCCTCTTTCATCCCTGATTTTGTTTATTCATGTCCTTTCTCTTTTTTTCTTTAGTGAGTCTAGCTAAGGGTTTGCCAATTTTATTAACCTTCTCAAAAAATCAGCTCTTTGTTGCATTTTTTAATTTTATTATTATTATTATTTTAGTTTTCAATTTTACTTATTTCTGCATTAATTTTGACGATTTTTCTCCTTCTGCTGACTTTAGGCTTCATTTTTTCTTTCTTTTCCAGTTTTATAAGAGGAAGTGTTAGGTTGTTTATTTGGGCTCGCTCTTTTCTTTTGAGATAGGCCTGTAATGATATGAACTTTCCTCTCATGATCTCTTTTGCCATGTCTCACAAGTTCTGATATGCTGTACTATCATTATCATTTGTTTTTATGTATGTCTTGATCTCTTTTTTTATTTCTTTCCTGAACCCGTTATTCTTCAGTAACATGTTGTTTAATCTTCATGTATTTGTGGTTCTTCCTGATTTATTTCTGCAGTTGATCTCTAATTTCAAAGCATTATGATTAGAGACTAGGGTTGGTATGATTTAAACCCTCTCATATTTGTCGAGGCTATCTCTGTGTCTCAGTATGTGGTCGATTCTTGAGACTGTTCTATGTGCACAAGAGAAAAATGTATAAGCAGTTGTTTTGGGATGGAAGGCTCTATAAATGTCAATTATGTCCAGTTGGTCTAATGTGTTATTTAAAGATCTCATTTCATTATTGATTTTCTGTTTGAATGACCTGTCCACATTCAACATTGGGGTATTCAGGTTTCCTGTACTATGATAGTGTTTTGGTCTTTTTCTCCTTTTCTGTGAGTAATTGTTTTACATATTTCATGGCTCCCTGATTGGGAGCATAGATATTAATAAGTGTTATGTCTTATAGGTGCATGATTTCCTTTATCATTATGAAGTGTCTCTCAGAATTTTTCTTTACCTTTTTTATTTTAAAGTGTATTTCATCTGATATTAGTACTGATACTTCCATTTTTTCTCTGAATTCCATTTGTTGAAAATATTATTTTCCACCCTTTTACTTTGAGTCTATATTTATCTTTGGAGCTGTGATGGTCTCCTGGAGGCAGCATATGGCTGGGTTTTGTTTTTTGATCCATTCTGCAATTCCGTGCCTTTTTATTGGTGAGTTCAATCCATTTACATTTAAGGTAATTATTGAAATATGAGGTCTTTTTATAGCCATTTTATTTTTTGCATTCTGGTAGCTTGGTGTTTCCATTGCTTCCTTGTTCTTGTGCTTCTGTTTTCTTTATTTGGGTTGGCTTTTGTGGGGTTTCCCTCTGATCCTCCTTGTTTTGTGTTATATATGACAGTTCTGAATCTTTGGCATGTGCTTACCATTATGAATATGTAAAGGACAGTTATACACACACACACACACACACACACACACACACACACACACTCGTCCATTTTCTTCTGCACGTGCCTTATCCCCATTCCCTTTTGTGAATTTGGATCTTTGAATCAGCCCCTTTTCAGTCACTGTTATCCCAGTTTCTTCCTATGTATGCTGAACATTCATTACTATCTTGTTATAACAATTCTCTTATTATTGTTTAAGCTTATAATGTCCTGTTCTTAGTAAAGGTTGCACTCCTCACTTCTCTTTGCCTAATAGTCAATTTAGTTCTATTTTCCATTTATTTATTTATTTATTTATTTATTTATTTATTTATCTATTATTTATTTATTTATTGTCATTTGTTTCAGATGAACTGACCCCTTTCAGTGTTTCCTGTAGTGCAGGCTTCATAGTGGATAATTCCCTCAATTTTTGTATGGCTGGAAAAGTCTTTCTCCTTCATACCTAAAGGAGCTGGATACATCATTCTAGGTTGGTATTTCCTTTCATTTAATAGTTTAAATATTTGATTCCATTCCTTTCTGGCTTGTAAAGATTGCGCTGAGAAGTCTGAGGATAATCTAATGTGTTTACCTTTATAAGTTATCATTTTATTCTTCCTAGCTGCCTTGAGAATTTTTTGTTGTTGATTTTTGATAACCTTAATACACTGTGTCTTGGTGAAGGTCTTTGGAGTTTGTGATAATTGGTGTTCTATTGACTTCTTGAATTCCAAGCTCCAGCTCATTCCTTAGATTTGGAAAACTCTCATCAACTCTTTGTCTGAAATGCTTTTTAATCCCTGTTTCTTTTCCTCACCTTCAGTAATACCCATTATTATGTTTCCTCTCCTGATAGTATTGGCCAGTTCCTGTATTTCTCTTTTATTGTTTTTTATTCTTCAATTTCTCTCTTCTTTCCGATTTATTTCCAGATTTCTGTCTTTGATATCACTGATCCTTTTGCCAAGTGGTTGACTCTATTTCCCAAGCTTGCTATTTCATTTTTCAACTCTTGTAGTGTGTTCTTCATCTCCAGAAATTATATTTTGTTCTTTTAGAGAGTTTCAATCTTCTTGCTCTGCTTATTTAGTGTTTTTCAATTTCTGAAATTGTTGATTTGAGTTATTTTTGATCTCATTGAGTTTTTCAGAAATACCATCCTGAATTCTCTGTCATTTAAGTCACATATTTCTATGTCTGTAAGTTTATTTCTGGAGATGTTTCTCTTTCTTTCTGAGATGCCTGGTCACCTTGGTTGTTCTTGGTGTTTAATGGACTATTTCTCCTCCTGGGCATTAATGGAAGTGTATTCTGATGTTTATCCAGAGAGAAGATTCATTACATAAAGGCATCTCTTTAGCCTCTTGACGAGAAGGTGCTTTTCTTTTGGTTTCCAATAGGTGGCCGCTAAGCCTCTTGGATCCCTGAATTATATAAAGTCTCAATAATGCTTTTTAATTTTTCTTGTAGATTTTTAATCACTCTCCCTACCCTCAGTTTCAGTCCCTGTCATTGTCAGCGACATTCTCGGCAGCATTTGTTCAGATTCCCCTGGCGCTCCACAGTACCGATCCTGGAAGGTGTGGGGAGGTGCCCTCTGGGTTGGGGGATGGGGTCTGGGGCTCAGCATCGGTTTTGCAACTGTTGCCAGCAAAAATCACCTGTTGTTCCTCTTTGCTCCTGTCTCATTTCTCTGCTTTCTGCGCTGATGTCTGGGCCCTGCAGCCAGACAGTCATGGGGAGCTCACTGTTATCCCAGACAGGAGATTTGCCACTTCTTCCCCGCTCCCTCTTCTCCTGCAGGGAGCTCCAGCTGCTGGGAGAAGCAGCTTCTTTATTCCTCCCAGTCCACCACCCAACACCCAGGGTTCTAACTGTGGTAGCTCTTGTGCACAGATCCCGCACTCAAACATGCTGGTGTGCAGTATGAGTGTTTTTTGTTGAGTTTTAAATGTTCAGCTTATTGTTTTTCAAAGGAAGAGATCTGGAGATATCTCTCACTCCATCATGCTTCCAAAGATCCTACTGGGAATTGAGGGCAAAGGAAGGCCAAAATGAATTTTTATATTTATTTATATAGTTGTATTATCTCTTCAGTGACTTTTGCTTATAAATTTCACTGTTACAGACAATACTCAGAATTTGAATTTCTTTTCATTGACTCATTGTCTAGCAATTTCAAACATGTTTTCTGCCTCACACAATTTTCTATGCCATACCCCAAAACTCACTAATTTACTATAAGGGAAGTTTATTTCATTTTCACTTTGTACATTAATATTGAATTACTATTACTGGTTGCACTTCTAGACACAACATAATAACTGTGTTGGGCTGACCCTCTCATTGTAAACAACTATAAAACTGGACACAACATAAAATATGACACTTTTCAGGCATTGTACAATAGGTTGTACAGAGCAGGGGTATGGATGCCAAGAGAATTGCTCTGTTGCTGAGATGAGGGCATAGAATTAAATTTGAGAGTGCTAAATTCATTAAGATTTGTCATTGAATCTATTGGGAACGAGAAATTTGCACAGAGGGAGGTGCCTAGAGTTTGCATGATGTTCCTCTCCAAGTTATGGCCAAATGGCTGGACTGTGCATAAACAGAGTGAGATACTATGAGGCTTAAAGCATAACAGTTAAAGGGCTGCGTGCTAAGTAAACATCCTGGAGACTGCACAGTGCTTGGAATTCTGGGCTTTTCGGAGTAACCTCTGAGATATTTGGCATTCATTTGAGAAAACAGAAAATCTATGCTTTAGGAGTAAAGACTGTGTCCTGATGCAGGGTTGACAAAGCTTTTGTACAAAGGGTAGTTAGTAGACATTTTAGGATTTCATGGCTGTATATTCTCTATAGCAACTACTCGATTTTGCCAACTCAGTGTAAAAAAAAGTGACAGACAATATATTAAGCAGATGTGGGTATTTAAAGCATCTTTAAAAAATATACCAAAATGTACAAACAAATAAAAACAGATCACAGACTGAGTTTGGCCAGTAAACTGTAGCTTGTCAACCTCTGCGCTAGAGTATATACTATGTAGTAGGACTGAGTACAAATCCTAAATAGACCCTTTCAACAGAGCAGAAAAACAAATGTTATAATTAATTGCTAACTCACTATTGGTCAGTCATATATTTATCAAAGATAACAAACTAGAGCAGCACACAGGCTTCCTCATTTTCTTTCACACACACCCCCCCATCACTATTCAGTTGTTCTCTTATCTACGTTTTAAATTGGCTGGATACGCAGAGACACACACACACACACACACACACACACACACACACACACACCTGCATGCATATATATGTATATTCAAAGACCAAATTACATATGTTCACAGATTAGTATGTACAGTTGTGCAAATTTGTTGGTGTGTTATAAAGTTCTGGACCAGGATGAACAGACTGATCATGTTTACAGGTGATCTAATATAGTCTCTTTAAATTCTTCCTGTCCAGGTAGTGCTCAGCATAGAATTGCTTGCTAACACAATATAACTGTGCTGCTTTACCTTTCAAATTAGGTAAAGTTTTTTATATTTTAGAAAAAGTGTAATATTTTAACAAGAGATAAGAATGTATATTTTAATCTTGATTTAAATTTTTATTAGTGTGATATTTTCAAATGCCACAGGACTTTTTTTGTTTCCATACCGATAGTATTCAGTTGTCTGACTGCTTACTTTTTCCAAAAATGTAGACTTTTTGCAGACATAGCTAAAGGGTAATTTCAAGATGATTTACTGAATTTATATAGCCATCAAAGTACACCATGTCTTGTTAACTATATATTTTTAGCACAGAATAAAATTAAAAAGATATATCATAGAAGAGGTGTTGTGAAGTTGTTTAACTATTGGAGTATGCCAAAAGATACTCAAGTGATTAATTATTTATCAAAATTCTACTCTGAAACTAATACAATTTTTAGTACTAAAAATGTAAAAACAAGATTTTTATTTTTCAATTCTTATTTTTCAGCAAATACATTATACTTGAATAATCAAGATGTTTCTACATTAAATAGAGATCAATATGATTTAATATATACTCTAACAAATCAATAAGTTTTAGAAAAAGTGTGATTACAAGAGGTAGGAATTTACATGGAATTAAATATTTGAATCTGACTGCTTTAAGCCAGAAACAAGGATAGTTTTCTATTGATTGTAGTTATAGTTTTTTTAATGTCTCCTTTTAAATAAACAACCACAAAAAAATCTCTATAGTCTTAATTTTATATTAACTTACTATTTGATATAATTTCAATTAGGGAAAATTATTTTATTTCACAAATGAAAAGACTTAAGATGACAATATTCTTTAAAGATGAAACAGAATGACATGTTCAAACTGGAATAAAAATGACTGACAGCTGATCATACCTTGAGGCTAGATGTTAAGAGCTGTGAAACTCTAGGCATAAGCAGAGGGGATAGTCAATGAGGTAGGAGACCAAAAACTGAACTAGTTTTCTTCCATTATATTGCTTAAGGCCAACCTGAGAAGTATCATAGCTTAGCCTGCAGTTTTTCTCTCAGTCTCTGGGAGTCAGCTGTAAGACACTAGTAAATATTAAAACATTACAACGTGTCTATATTTTTATTTACAAAAGGAATACTAAACTCTGCATGGGGAAATGATCATTTTGGGACTGGTGTCTTTGCCAAGTGTGCCAACATTTGCCAGTTTCCCAACGATTAATTTCCACTTAGAGAATTTACACTTGGTAACTAAATGTTACTTAGATGGTTTTGCATATTTAGACCAAGCTTCAGCAAAATTAATTGTTAGCACACAGAAAGGAGAGTGGCTGCAGAGTATTCCTTTGCAGGCTGGGTAACTCTGCTGGAAATCTTTTTGGAAGATAATATTAAAATATGCAGTAAAATCACAATGAATCTAAAAAGGGAAGACAGAAAAAAACTGTTACAGCAAAGCTTTGAGAAATGTGAATTCTTCATCATTTCTTTGAATAATGTTTATGTTTTCAGTTTAACATGATATTTCTCTTGTGAATGACTAAATTGGAGGAATTCAGTAAAATGGTAAAATGATGGTAAAAGTTATTTTATGCTGAACCACTGACGCATATAGAATATTATAGCAATTAGAATAATAGGGTCTTAGTCTTAGATATTTATGATTCTAGTAACAAGTGTCTAATGTCTTTCTGTCTATAAGTAGTGTGTGTATGATACATTACCAGTTTTGCTAAGAATGTTTTAAATTGGTTCATTGATTCATTTGTTCATTAAGTCATTCATTCTCTTTGTATTCCTCAACGCTTATCCTATTTTCCTCTGTTCCCCAGGTAACAATTTTAATGCATTTACCTGCTTATTTTAATTTGTGTCGGTTCTTGAAAGATGTGTGCTCTTATTTTGAGTATGCAATATTTTAATTTTCATAAAATAGATTATATAACAACCCCCATCGGATTTCTTATCCTTTCAAGTTTTTGGAAGTGCATTTTTTAAAGTGATATTCGTGTTGCTATAACTATTGCTTAACCTTCCCTTTTAAAATCTGTGTAGCTCTCTATGGTAGTTTGCGTGAATGAGATTTAAGTATTCAGTAGAAGCTAAAACTTAGGTTATCTCCAAGCCTGCTCATACCATCAGTGGTTTCTTTACAATATACCTGCAAGAAAAATTTCTGTTCTACAAGGAATAAAATAAATTTTATTTTTACTTTGTAAGGGAGGCTGCTCTCCAAAAACGTTGCACAAATAGCAACTTCTGTCAGCAATGGACAGGATTTCTATATTCTCACTTTTATGTTTATCAATACTTGATAGTAAACAATTGCCTAATAATTTTGTTTGACAAATGTAAAAATATTTATTTTAGTGCTTTGATTTAAATTTCTCTGGCTATTACTGGGTTTGAGCTTCTCATCCTATGATTGCTATCCTTTTGAGTTTCTACTTTTTATGTTGTATCACCAAATCCTATGCTCATCTTTTGTGCTTTTTCTTACAGTTTTGTTGGAAGTCCTAATATATTCTAGAAACTAATTCAGATGTTGCAAATATGTTCTTTCATTTAATTTTTCTGTTTTCTTCCTTGAGTACTGTTTCTTAATTTTGAAGTAATCACATCTGTCATTTTTTACCGTACAATTTACAGTTTTGAAATTTTTAGTTTTTTTTTCTGTCTCTACACTGTAAAGATATTCTTGTATTTGTTTTCTCTATTAATTTTGTTATTTTATTCCTTACATTCAGGTCTTAATAAACAGGTTTTCTCTGTGTTCTGTATTCTGGTGGACTTGTCTGTTTGTCTGCCCTCACCAATACCATAATCTTATTACATTGGTTTTAGAGAATAATATGCTATATTAAAATTGATTTTACTCACTCTACATTATTAATTTAAAAATTTTTGTTTCTTAATAAAATCAAACAGCACATTTTAGCTTTATTAATTTCATTAATATTTTATGAGATTAAAAAATCTCACCCTTGTTAGTTCATCATATTTTCTTATAAAAATGGATTTTGCAAAGGTCTCTAGATACAGAGGCTAAAGTACCTCAGTTGAAATCACATTATTCATTCATGAACTAGATTAATTTAAAAAGGAAGAAGCAAACTTTTTTTTTTCACTTTAAACAGTACATTAACAATTTCAGACCTGTTTGAATCTCTCAAAATTTCTAAAAAATCTCTGAACAATCTGATCATACTTGGTGTCTAAACACCACCACCAACAAAAACAATTGATTAGCTTTGTATATAATAATAATAAAAAGAAAGTTCATTATCAACAAAATCATCTCAAACAATTTTAATCAATTTGTTCTATATAATGTTGGGTGACTGGCTAAATCCTTTATATTTCGTGGATTGTTTTAAGTGTTAAAAAGTTTTGAATGAAAAAATATTTTTTTTACTTCTCAACTACCATGTTAAAATTTGAATTAAATAACATTAATAAGTGTTGCTGATTATCTTTCTATCATCATTATCATCTATCATCTGATAGGTGAACTTTGATCATCGAGTTGCATATTTCCTATTATAACAAATTACCATAAAGTTACTGACTTAAAATTCATTTTCTTATAGTTCTTGAGGTCAGCAGTCTGAAAGCAGTTTCACTGGACTAAAATCAAAGTGTCTGCAAACCAATACTTCTTCTGGAGACATGGGAGAAAACTGTTTCTTGCCTTTTCCAGCTTCTAGAGGCCACTTTCATTACTTGGTTTATCTTCCTCTCTATTCAAACCATACAATGTAGCATCTTCTCTCCTCTCTGGCCATGGTTTTCTTCCTTATATTTTCTCTTTCTGATTCAATTACTTGACACTTATGATTTAAAATCTATTAATGGAATGTCGACTTCTAGGAGGATGTGTACTACTTACTTGTACAGACTCTCCCTTAACACTTTTGATGCAGTGTACTAATTCATATTCCTATGTTAAGTGATCTTGGACTCTACTCTCTTACATTACCAATTACCATTTCTAATGTGTGTGAGTTACAAGAGAAATTTATGTAAGTCAAATGTTTGAAGTAAAAACATCATAGTATGGTTGAAATTACATGGGATTTGTTGTTTGGGTCTTTGGGAAATCACCTAGAATAAAGAACATCTGTTTTGTCATTTGTAAAATCATAATAATAATATAGTTTTTATTAGAATTTATTGTGCCAATGTGGTAACACAACTATCACACACCTGTGCACATAAAGCATAATATAAAGAACTATAATAATTTAATATTTTGTCCTTGTTCCTAGTTTTATAATTAAGTTTGATTTTTATTACTTCTCTGATAGTGGAAAAGACTTGGTTAGGCTGCTCTGTATGAACAAATTCCCTTTCCTAGAGTAAGCATAGCATTTGTATAACTAACTTTATGTAGATCCTTGAACAGGGCTGTAATATGAGATTTTACTCATAAGTCTTGGGGAGTTCTTGCTTGTTCATTTTAAAATCTTCATTAATGATTTAGTCATCTGGTCTATCTTACTTATGGTAGTATTTTTTATAAACCAAAAAATAATAATTTGCATGATAAATAACTTGTATAATAAAGTATATATGTAATATGATACATATAATATAAAATAATATAAAAATATATCATCAGTATAAGAAAATATGTTATTTTCAATAAGTGGAAGATACTAGTACACTCTTACTAGCTGGGAAGAAATAAAATATGAGAAATCATATGAATTTTGACCCCTCACCCATGAACAAGAAATAAAATTATATAACTCACATTTGTTAGAAGTGCGTGAAGGGGTTAGGATGAGAAAGAGGTAAAGTGTTTAAAAAAAAGTACAAATTAGTAGTTGTTAGATCGTCATAAGGATGGGGACCACAGCATAGAGACTACAGTTAGCATTAATGTAAAGACTAGGTAGAGAGCCAGAGGAGAGAAAGAGAAATTAGGTGGATCATTTTATAAAATATATAAATGTCTAAGCAAGGTATTGTATACTTGAAAGTAAAAGTATAATTTTTAAAAAGCAAAAAAAAAAGTAGAAAAAGACTTGTTGCTTCAAAGCAAAATTTTAAGTATGACATATAGATATTGAGAAAATCTTAAATACAGAAATAAGGACTCTGGTCCATGTTAGCAACAGGTAAGGAGAAAGAATTTGACAAGCACAAATGTATTAGAAAGGGAAACTGAGTGTGCAAGAGCCAAAAATAGACCCGAGCCACATATGTACATATATCTGTGTGCATACATGTTCATGTGTGTATGTAAATGTATATGCACACCTATTCTATTTCATCTGTTCATATGTAATTTATAACCTGTTTATGTATTTTTTAAAGTAACTTAATCATTTAGTCAATTATGTATATGGCTCTTCAGGCCATTGAAGTGATTCTATATTCTTGATTCAGCTTTCTGCTGCTTGCATACAATGTTAATTAATTAGCATCTCTTATAGAATTAAGTCTTAATGGTCATATGTATCCAACATACATACTGACGAATGGGTTATTTTATATAATAACTTTTAAATAAAATATTCTGAAAATTATTGGAGAATATATTTTTAATGAAATGTCATTATAATTATCGGATATTTGAAAGAGGCATAGAGCAAATCTATTACTAACAAATCATTTTGTTTTGTAATATTGATTCATTGGAAATGATTGTCACTGATGTTTTTTGCAGCAGATATCTGTAAATTTTAATTATATTTTTGTAATAATAAAGCAATATCAGAATTTTTTGTAAAAATACTAGTTTCCAAACCACAATAATCTGAGATCATTATTTCTCAAATATATTAAATAAGAACTTAAAAAATACCAAGTGCATTTTTAAAAGGTCGGATACCAGCCTTAGCTTTAAAAATTTGTTAACTGAAAACATTACTAATGGACTCCCTGGCTGACTGAGCAACTGCTGGGTATATTATTGGACAGATGTCTTAGACCCTGAGAGTTGTCTGTATATTATGTAAACTTATAATAATAATACTAATTTCCTGAACTCCTAGACTCAGGTGATTAATTGCCTTCCTTATTCACATTCTAGTCCCTGATGTAGAAAGCCAAAACTACCTGGCTCCATATGCAGTACTACCTAGCTTTTTTCGGCCTTATCATTATCCAAATGACCTTTACTTAGTTTCACTAACCTGTTCCTCTGGTTTTCTTTCTTTTCTATGTGTTCACCATTCAGTTTCCTAAATCCAGATCATTTTACATGTTTCACTTCAGAATAGAAAAAATAGGCCTTGATGAAGATAACATGAAGATACTAAACAAATTAAAGCAGAGAGAGAATGAAAACTATAATATAAAATGTATGTTTTGTTTATGTTGGTGTGTTGGCACTGAAGTTGGGTTACTTAGGATGAGTTTAAAGAGTTCTAAGATAGATGATGCATGGAAAGAAGGAAACAGAGAAGAACATATAAACAAGAACATAAAATCAAAGAATGTCTTTCATTATTTTCTTTTTTCTGGATGGTTAATCATATCAGCAGTCCTTTCGGACATCTACATAATAGGATCTTACTTAATTAAGATTTGACTACCCTTGTCTTCATAATAGAACTATTCTTGAGAAACAGGAAAAAATCCCTTTCCCTGTCACCTTCTGATTATTCCTAAAGGTTTTATATGAACTAAGATTCCTAAGATTTCTCTTTCCTCCTCTCAATATGCATCATATTTCTCTTATGACTACTGTGGCAGAATATTTTCTAGTATGACATAGTGGTTGGAATGCTTATTTGAACTGAATTTTTAAGAACTGTTTGTACCACAGACAATGATAGGACAAAAGTTCTATTTGCCAGAGTATTGTGAGTAAAGTAGCTTCAACAATTTCCACCCACTTAATTCCCATCCACTCATTCTCTCCCAATATCCTATTGTAGAGTCTTCTCACAGACCTGGTTCTAGTCCCCATGCAAAGCATAAAAACCAAAGTGAAAGACTTCTGCAATATTAGTCCATTGTTTAAGTCTCTATAATTTATTTTATTTCCTTGTAAGTTAATGTTTACAGAAGTGTAATGTACATAAAGGAACTTACATGTTTCCTTGCATACAGCTCAGTAAATTTCAGAAATAGAAATAGAATACATTCATGTAATGAGTAATTGGATCAAGGAATATAAATATAAGAACACATAAAAGTTCCCTTTTGTTACCTTCCAGTCACTACCACCCCAAAAGTAAATACTATCCTAACTTCCAGATTCATCGATTATTTTTGCCTTTTTATCCTTGACATTAGTAGTGCCATAATGGGCTGTTTGTGTTTGATGTCTGTCATTCAACGTTGAATCATAAGAGTCATTCACACTGTGTGTAATTATGTATCGTTAATTGCTGCGTGGTATCTCTTCTTGTAAATATGGGACAATATATTTATAATTTGTCAATTGATGGATATTTAAATGACTTCCAGCTTGAGATGATTATAAATTATGCTGCTTTCAACACTGTAGTATGTATCTTTTAAAATTACTTTATTTTTTAACATAGCATGTATCTATAGGTGACTATGTACACACAGTTCTGTTGGGGAGATCCTTAGAACTGCTGGGCCAATAGATTTGTTTGCTTTTGGTAGATAACTGCCAAAGAATTTTCCAAAGTATTCGCAATAGTTTAATGTCTCCCTCCCCAAACATTGCATGAGAGCTCTAGTCTTTTTCACAGAATCAAAATTTGATGTTTTTTGTGTTTTTCATTTTAGACATTTTGCCGGGTGAGAAGTTATATTCTATTGTGGTTTTGCATTTCTTTTAAAAGTAATTGACTTGAGGATCTTTTTATATATTTATTGATTATTTGTTTATCCTAATCAATTGAGTCGGGCTTTTTTTCATTTTTGGGTGATTGTCTTTTTTTAAAGAAGTCTTTTGTTGGAAACTCTATTATAAATATCTTCTCTCATTCTGTTGGATGCCTTTTCACTCTGTTAATAGTTAGAGGCAGGCATTCTTTATCTTAATATAGTTTAATGTGAACTAAATTTTCATTTTTTCTTTTATCAACCCCAAAGTTTCTGAATTAGTAGGTCTGGAGTAAGACCTGAGAATTTGCATTTCTAACAAATTTCTGGATAATGACCATACTTGATCTTCATTAAGGTTGTTGTGATTTTATAGTTTCTCTCAAACAACTCTGATTAGTTTTCTAATGTTTGAATGTACAGCAGTTTGCTTATCATTTTATCTGTTGATGGACAGTTTGGATATTACACATTTCTGGCTATTACAAATAAAGCTGCCATGCATATCAGTGTACAAATCTTTATGGACATATATTTCCTTTTCTCTTGGGTAGATACTTGAAAGAGAATAGCTGTATCATATGGTACAATGTGGTTCTTCCATTTTACGTTGTTACCAACAGTGTTTCTCTACATCTTTGCCTACTTGGCATGGTCTGTCTTTTTACTTTTTTAATTTTTAAAAATTTTTATTTTTTATTAAAGTTGACATTCAGTATTAATTTACATTAGTTTCAGGAATACAGCATAGTAGTTAGACATTTATATAACTTACAAAATAATCCTCTAGTAAGTCTAGTAACCACTTGCCACCATACTTAGTTATTACAATATTTTTGACTGTACTCCTTATGTTACTTTATACCCCATGACTATTTTGTAACTACCAATTTGTATTTCTTCATCTCTTAACCTTTATACCAGCTTCCAATCCTCTCCCATTGGCAAGCATCAGTTTGTTCTTTTTATCTCTGAATCTGTTTCTGTTGGTTTTTTTTGTTTGTTTATTTTGTCCTTAGTTTCTAAATATAAGCGAAATCATAAGATATTTGTCTTTCTCTGTCTAACTTATTTCTTTTGGCATAATACCATGTAGATCCATCCATGTTGTCACAAATGGCAAGGTTTCTTTCTTTTTTTATGGCTAAAGAATATTCTATTATGTAAAGGTACCACTACTTTTCTTTTCTTAAGCCAATTATCTATTGATGGTCACTTAGGTTGCTTTTATATCTTGGCTATTGTGAATAATGCTGCAATAAACATAGGAGTTCACATAATTTTTTAAATTAGTGCTTTTGTTACATACCTAGTCATGGAATTTCTGGTTCATATAGTTGTTCTCATTTTAATTTTTTGAGGACTCTCCATACTGTTTTCCATAGTAGCTGCACCAATTTAAATCCTATCAACAATGCATGTGAGTTTCTTTTCTCCGCATCCTCACCAATACTTGTTTTGGGTTGATTTATTGATGATAGTCATTCTGACAGATGTAAGGTAATATCTCATTGTGGTTTTAATTTTCATTTCTCTGATGATTAGTCTAGACATTGAATATATCTAGCTTCTTTTAGAAGAGTGATCTATGGGTGATGCTGTCCAATTATCATGACTTCTATCTTTATTCTACCCAAATATCTTTAATATTCACATATTAAAATATTGTAAATACAAAGAAAAATAAAGATATGAAAAAATAAAATTTTAGAAAACTAATAGTTTTGAATTTATTTTTGAATGGCCTAGTTCTTGAATTCTAGCATTTAAATAGAGTGATCCATTGATTCAAGGGTAAGAGTCAAAAGACTTTAGCTAAGATTTGAGTTAAATCTTCCATTTTTCAGGTAACTGTGAACTTAGAAATATTTAATTAGCTCGCTTAAACTTACTGTTTGAAATAAAGTTTGTTTAGAAGAATTTTAACTTTGGTTTAGAACCATTATTTTTGTGATAGTGTTCATTTTTCATCTCTAACAAGTGAAATATCTAATAGGGTATAGATATTTTATTTTATAGAGTAATTTATATGATGAGTCATTTAATTACTAACCAATCAGAAATAACAAGACTCCTGCTAGGTTGACAGAATCAATAAGAAAAGAAAAGAAGGAAGCACAATTTGAGGTAAACAGAGTAGATATATATGACATTTTAAAAAACATCTGTTTCAGGGTGTCTTGCTGGTAAGGGAAAAAGTAAACTAGATTCAAGTATAAGTGTGACATATTTTAGAATATAAATTATTACTCTGCCTGTCAGGCAGGCTGATATTACTTGGTTACTATTTAAAAAAAAATAAGAATAATCTAATAAAAAATCCCCACACCTACACTACCAATGTTGAATTCTTAAATATTGTCAAGAGAATTTTAATCTGAATGAAAGTTTTTATTTTGTTGAAGTGCAAATTTTCTCTTCCAATGAAAATGCATTGATTGTGTGTCTCAACTATGGGGGGATGACAGATTTAAAATGACTTTTGTAATAATTTTTATTTTGACTTTGCCCAGTTGCTATGAAAAGAATAATAGAAGTAAATTATGGAATTCCATAATCAGTCTATGAATAAAAAAAGTCAACTGAAGAGTGAATGACCAATAATACTTCTGAAATGTTACATCAGATAAGTTTAATAAATGAAGGATTTGATGCTGTCAAATCATTTGAGGCTGCAGAAAGCTTGAAGAAAGCTTGCGTTTGATGTTGTTGGCTAAGTGATGTTGTTTCCAAAATCAAAATTAAATAAATAGTCACCTAAACACCATATTTTGTCATCTAACAACATTCAAGTTTAGACTTAAAAGGACCTTAAAATATTTTGCCAATCCTCTCATTTTGAAGGTGAACATACATGAAAATATTAAAGACTTACCTTAGCTCAAGTAGGAATAGCTAAGCAGAAGAAGTAGTGAAATTATGACACCCTACCTTTTGTGTATTTAGACAGAAATAGTAGTAGGTGTAGAAACATTTATAAATTTTACAATAGGAATATTTTGTTTATATCATAATACAAATGCTATTTAATTAAATTAAAATACTTCAGAGTTGGAGAAATATTTTGTTTTCTAAAATCTATCCTGTACCAGTACGTATGGCTACATTTTTAATATTTTAGGTGAGAATTTCATTGGTTTGACGTTTTCCGGGTCTTTGAGCTCTGCAAAGAAAACAAAAACCTAGCCTAATTTTGTTTAGAAGTACAATAGTTAAAATAGAAAATATGATTATAAAATGTGATAGCCCCTTTTATCGATGGTTTTGCTTCCCTCATTCAGTTAATCATAGGTCAACTGCTGTCCAAAAATCTTAAGAAATTCATGTTTTAAATTCCAAATTTTTGTAAGTAGTGAGATGACATCTTCAGACATTCTGCCCAAGCTGTGAATTACCCCTTTGTCCAGTGTCTCTGGGCTACCTACCCCCACCAATTAGTCACTCGCCATAGTCACGTAGTAACCACTTTGGTTATCAGACCGACTGTGGCAGTTCACGGTGCTTATGTTCGACTAACCCTCATTTTACTTAATAATGGCCCCCAAAGCACAAGAGTAGTGATGCTGGCAATTCAGATGTGTCAAAGAAAAGCCACAAAGTGCCTCCTTTAAGTGAAATAGTGAGTATTACGTAACAAGATATTTTGAGAGATTACATTCATGTAACTTTTATTACAGTATATTTTTTATAATTTTTTATTTTTATTTTTAGTTATTATTAATTTCATTCTGTGCCTAATTTATAAATTAAACTTTATCATAGGTATGCACATAAAGGAAAAAACACTATATATGGGGTTCGTACTCTCTGTAGTTTCAGGCATCCACTGGGGTCTTAGAAACCATTCCTCGCAGATAAAGGAAATACTATAATTAGATCATATTAGATTGTATCATCTCAGGAACAGCTAAGAATCAAACTGGTTGACCAATTTTTTTCTTTTTTAACTCTCTTATTTTCAGAACTATAGAAAATAATTACATCTGACATCTAATCATCTACTTATTGTGATTTTCTATAACGTTTTAGGTACTTTTTATTTAATACTATAACAGAGCACTAAAATTTAAATATTAAGGGTGAACCCCTTCCTGTTGGTAGCATGGCTGCTGCTACATAAATACCACTAAGACCAACACAGAGAGATTGCCATCTAACTGTCAGTTTTAATACAGGAGAAGTTCAACTGTAGTGCTGGCGTCATTAAAGCCTTTCTCTTAGCATTTTCTAATTTAATCTTGTCTTTCATCTTTACTAATGTATTTAATGCAATTTTAAAACATTTTGATTTTGTAAAAAAGCCTGGAGGAGGGATGTGTGTATGCACATG
Source organism: Cynopterus sphinx (assembly GCA_030015415.1). Classification (NCBI taxonomy): domain Eukaryota; kingdom Metazoa; phylum Chordata; class Mammalia; order Chiroptera; family Pteropodidae; genus Cynopterus; species Cynopterus sphinx. Next base: position 20,243,881 of record CM057393.1, on the reverse strand, counting down.
AGCACAGCACACACTTTGAAATTATCTCAGGAATTATGAGTCAGTTATTTTTGTTATAAAAGTTAATATTAACAAGTGGCTAGATTATTACATATTGCAGACTTATTTTTAAAAGGGAATATACGTTATTGAAAGAACTATATGAAAGGAAAGTATCATGATTATATTTTAAAAAACTATAGAGTTATGAAACATTTAAAGCTTACTTCTTACTAAAAAACCATAACACTCATTTTTTTAAGTTGGTAAGATACTCAATGACAGATTTTCTCATTTCCTTCTTTGGCATTAGGTAGAAATTGTACTGTTCAGTGAAACCCTGGCTTTGGCTGGACTCTGAGACCATATGTCAAATTAATTAGTGTAAATTATATTACCTTTTTTTAAAAAAAACATATATTTTATTTTTCATTCTTTAAATATATGAATATGCACATTCAGAATACAATTAGTGTTGAACACCATGTGCCAGTGATGAGCATCAGCAACTAAAATGTAATCTTTCAGTAGATAAACCTATACATAAACAAATTTTACCCCAAATCTCAGAAATGCGTGAGTAAACAGATGGAGCTGGCACAGTGCCTTAAAGGTTAAGGAATTTAGCCTGAGTAGAGCTGATGAGGTGGAAGGGGAAGAATACACCAGTGCCGAGGCTTGTCCTGAGAAAACACTTTGGTTATATCATCCTCTTCAATAATGATCTGAAATTGTCAAAAGCAAGTTTCCAACTCAGTCCACCTCTTATGATGATATATGATGAAAAGAGAGCCAAAACACAGATTACAAAGGGGACTGTACTGTTGAATCAACACCTGCAGCATTTATCTTCCTTAACTTTACTGCCTTCTCCTTCTAAAGCCAGAATAGTGGATTTTTGAAATAGGTGATTTTATTATTTAGAAATTTTAACTATCATATATTATAAATAATTATTAGGCATTTTAACTTTATCTTTGGACTGAATAAACCACATATATATGTTACAGATGATAGATAGATAATAGATAGAAAAATGATAGATAGATACACAGATACATAGATAGATCATAGATGATAGATGACAAACAAACAGATAGATGATAGATTGATAGATGATAGATCGATAATAGATGATAGATAGATAGATGATAGATAGATAGATAGATAGATAGATAGATAGATAGATAGATAGATGATAGATAGATAGATGATAGATGTTAAACTATCTGGGATTCACTTTTCTTGCAGGATTTCATGTGCTTGGGTACAGAATTTAAGAGCAAGTGAGAGAAACAGTTGGTTCTTAGCATGTAAATGCAGATAAGCCACTCACTTCTTTTTGCTTTTTATGATTTTTTTATGATTTTTTCTTTTGTACCAATGAATAAGAGTGAAGTTTTGGGTAAGTAAAGAAGGACTGTTTTCCCCCCAAATAAAGACAGTTTCCCCTTTAACTTCTAAGATTTTGAGATCACTCTCAAGTATTTACAATAAACTATTGTCAAATCTCCTATTTCACTCAAGAATCAGAATAGGGATTGTGTTAACACTGAGATAATCATGATTCTTTGCCTGTTTTTATGTCTGCAACTAATAATTGCCTTTTTAGTAGGAGAACATTGAAGAAGCAAGAAAACATACTTTAGATCTATGGCCAATCTTCTCCGAACTGATGATTTACATCTGGTCCTATTGTCATAAACCCAGAAGCAAATGGAAAGGTATAAGCGTGTGTTAAGAAAGTAAGAATAATTCCCTATTAAGTATTAGCCATTAATTTGCTGTCTATTTCAGAGTCCACTTTAGCAGGCAGTGAGGGTTGCAAGTATGTTGCCCATGCATGGTCCTGTGCTTCAGAACTTAACAATGGCTTAGCTTGCCTTGCCTCATGGGTTCTTGATAAATATTTTATTTTCTTTCCCTAAGTCTTAGAAATGTGTTCACGTAAAATACTGACATAGTCACAATTCTCTGAACACAAAGACTGTGATATTATGTAAGAGAATTAAACATTTTTTCTGAAGACATTCTTATGATAAATATCACTTAGAAATCTGTGAACAGGTCTCAGCTTTCCATAGCACTGTCTATTAACACCTGTTCCTTACCTTCACAGTCTATATTTGAAAGTACATTCTCTATTTTCTTCATTTAGTTATAAATTGGAAGGTTTTCCTTCTCTACTTAAGAGCTTTAAAAATCGTTTTTACTTACCATATTCAGTGATTGGGCAGGAAAATATAAAGTTCTTAAGAATCAGTGTCTCAGCAAAGAGACTGGTATAAGTGGCAAAGACACCACCACTGGTTTGCTTACATTTCTATGTGCATTCACAAGGTTCAGCATGTTCTGTGATGAACACGACACAACACAAATTGATTGTTTTATTTTATTTGACAATTTGTTTGTTACTTCTGCCTAAGTTCAATATAACCAATGTGACTTCACTGGTTGCATGGTAAAAAGTTTTTTGGTCACGTTAGCTCCTAAAATGGCCTCAGTTGATAATTAATATGACTGTTTAGGATAACAGCACACATTTCCAAAGTCTTAATTATTGTTCCCAAGGTCTTTAGGATATTTCTTACAATAGGAGATAAGAGAAACTTTCTATTTCTTTTTTTTTTTTAATTTTTAACCAGAAGTTCTACTTTGTTCCCTAAGTTTGCTAATTCCAGGATGTCACAGAGGTAACTGGAGAAAAGTAGAAAACGGGAATGTAATCTCAAAGGGTTCTTCTTGGATAATATCATCCTGAGGAGGTGTTGGCATTCTTTGGGCTCAGGAGGTGTTGGAAACTGACACATTCTTATATAAAGTGTTTATGTCTGGTCAAATCTGGTTTTCTGGGAAACAGCCTTTGAGTTTATGATCTTTAAGTCTGTAAGTTGGGAGTTTACTGAGGACTGTTTTGGGGAACAATATCTATAGGGGTGTGAAGGAAACAGAGTGGTACAGGAATCAATAAAACTGAAAGGTCACAAGAGAGATGATGATACAGGGGAAGCCATAAAGTTGGCATGAACACTAAAAATTGTCCCGAATAAGGGGTCTTGTGCCCTCACATGGTCTATATTGCCCAGTCATTAACAATTTCAGACACAGAGATGGTGTGTAAACTTAGGTGAAGCAACACCAGTTGGCAAAGGGTTATTTCTAAGAGGGCTTCCACTATGAACTGTCAACATTCACACCGATGACATGTCGAAACTGAATATTTGGGTCCTGAAAAGAGATGTTTTTGGCATCCTACAATATTTGCTACAATTCATCCATTGTACTCTTTATATGCATTTGCTTCTTAGAGCAATGAAGGTAGGACCTTATACATTTTCTTGAAAACTTTAGGTTAGTGGGACTACCTGAGGCTCTCATCACTGAAGTCCATGTCATATCCTCAACAAGTGTTTATTTTTTCCTCATTCATTATAAATTCAAGATTTCTCTTGCCCTAGGCTGGCACTCTTCTGATCTAGATTGCTCACTTAATGGGGTGATTTGTACCCTAATAAGTTAGGAGTCTGAGCCCCTCATTTCTCCCCTAGCCGTAAATGTGGCACTTGTCTATTTTTGGTCTAAAATAGATTGAAGAATACCAAGAAAATCCCCAGATAAACACGTGAGTAACAAGTATATTTCCCCACCTTAAATTATGAAGCATCAAAGCTACTTTTCCTGATGGTCATGGTCCATTAGTTAGGAGTATTATTTTTAAATTTTTACTTATATTTCCAGGAGTATTATCACTTATGTTGTTAGTGTTATATCTAATTTTTCTTAATCATGATAAAAAATTTGCAAATGCTTATTATTTTATAAAGAAAACATTTTGATCATTTTCCTTTTTTCTACTACTTTTAAATATATATTTATTCGATGTACTTAATTTGTTTTTAGTTTTGCTCTTTCTTTACCTTCAAAATAAACCTATCAGCACAGAAAAGACAGCATAATCAAAAGAGTAATGCATAGTACGGACACCATATAATTTTTGAATTTGTAATAATAATGAAGTGTTGACATCTTATAATAAATAAATATGAAGTGTCTTTGTTTCAAACACTGTGCCATGAGTGACTTTACCACATGGTATGGGAATTTGCTGTGATGTTAGATCTGAAAGCAAATAGAAAAGAAATACTACTGGATGAAGCAATGGGTACTTATACCTGAAGGCACTGGGAAAATCATGGTAGAGGAGGTGACTTTTGTGTTAACGAGAGGTGCGTCCATTCTGAGGAAAGAGTGGCGACAGTTTAACACAGAAGCACGAAAGAGAATGGCTTTCTTAGGGAGGACAAACAATTTATCTTACTAATTTCAGATGTTAGTATTATAAGAAAGTTTAAAAAATGAAAGAACATAGGTGTTTATAATAATAAAAAGGGTTAAAAAAGCTGAGAACTTTTGCCTCAATTATGAAGCTTTCCTCAAATTTAAACAGTGTGAAACTTCCAGGTGTTAAAAATTATATAGAGAAATAGAGAAGAAAATTTATTTTTGAAAACAAAGTGGAACAAGAGTTTCAAAGATGGAAAATTCAAGCTAAATAAGGTTTTAAAAATTAATAATCAGTGTTGTGATATATATCTACGAGATATCTATATAGCTGTTATGTGATGTGTTTTGTCTTGTCTTGTCTTGTTTTGTTTTGTTTTAAAATACAAGTAGAGGGCCTGGAGCTTCCCCTGTCCAGTCTCCTTATCTTTCTTCCACTTATCTTTCTATAATAAAGATTTTTGGTGAATGTGTCTCAGATATCTCTGCTGCAGTAACAAAATAAAGTTTAAATATAATGTAAAGTATCAAATTCTTTGCTAAAGTTTAATTAAACATTCTTCTAATTCATAATGCCTAACTTGCATATAGTATTTAAACTTCTTCCAAATAATGTTTATGTACAAATTTTTTATTAAAATAAAATGTGGAAATTTACCATATGAAAATTATCTTATAATGTTTATTAAATATAGTCTTATTAGTTATTATGTTTCAATTTCTGCAACTGTAAAATAAGGTTTGACTAAATGATCAATATAGACTTTCCAGAGGTACATAATGTGAATCAATGTATTTTTGATGTTATAAAAGTAAAAGTAAAGTAGATTTGTAGAAATACTTAAATTACTTCTGAAAGCTGTAATTAAATCTCATCTATTAAAACATTTTAATTCATTTTTTTTTTTTTGGTTCTTAATTAGCCAAATGTTACATGGCTCTAATTCAGTCAGTGGCAGGCTTAAATAGAATTACATAATGAACTACATTGTATAATCAAATGCCTGGCCTTAATGTGTAAATGGACAAGTATATATTTTCCAAAGTGATAAAATGGAAAAAAAATTAGAATCTTTGAGGTTGGTTTGAAGAAGCTCTACCTGAATACCTCTGGTAGACACGGTTACTGCATAATTTTATTAGTGAAATATAGAAAACTATATTTATTTTTATAGAAAGTCTAAAAATAAATTCATAAATCATGGACAGCCAATAAGATATCCTGGTTAAAATTATTTTAATAGTGATAAGACTCATTCTTATATCTCAAGAAAAATTTTTTTTCTCCCATCTAATCTTCTCATATACATTTTGGTGAGTCAAATATCCTCACTTTTACAATAAACATAGAAAACAAACATTATTTTAAATCATCCTTGTTGATTTGAAGTTGTACCTCAGCTTCTAATCTTATTTGTGTCCTCTGCTGTCAGAGATGTGTCTATCTCATCTTCTGTAGAGGATCAAGGGAAAAGTAATAGTAAGAAACCACACTTTATTCTATCGACTTCTACTTTTTTCCCCACAACGTTAGTATACAATGCCATGTGGGTGAGTCAGAGAGAAGGATATTAAAAGTCAAAGGAATTAAAACTTAATCATACAACATGTATATATGCAATAAATATGTCATGGTGAAAAAAATAATCATAATTGTTTATTTCTTGAAACCCTGTTAGGTTGCTCCATGCACCCATTTTCCAGGATAAGAGAAACTCATTAGGGGTCATAACTTGGATGAAGTGAGGAGGACTTCCTTTTTTTTAGAATCCTCCTCCAGTGGAGAGAATTTTCTGTGATCGGCCACACAAATCTCCAGTGATGTGCTCTTTAATACTGGCCACCTGTAAATGTCTTCTCTGCTGCCATTTTCCCTGACTTAAAACCAGTGATCTTTCAGGGCTGATGGCTGTAGTACGACAGGTGCCAGCAACCCAGGAGGTAGTATGCATAACCATCGTGAGGAAGTGTAGCTCATGAAATCATAATTCCTTTCCCAGTTCCTTTCGGACACTATCTAGACATCCTTCTTCCTGTTTCTGCGAACTCAAGCCTAAATTTACCTTTAAAGACATTAATGCTTTAACTTAAACTGTTTCTTCTGGAGATTAAGGATGTTAACTAGATCCTGAAAAAAGGAAACCAAATATGTTATCTGTTTCTTCCATCTACCTAGAGTACTGTGAACAAACCATAAATTAATTTCTCAGTACCTATCCCAGCACATGTGACTTAGCCTTAGAGTCTAGAATGGAGGGAGACGGAGGCAGTATAGGTTGAATGGGGCATCTTATATATTATACCATTCTCATGAAACGAAGAATTGCTTACATAAGTGTAAAATTTTAATGCTGTTATTATGAAAGAAGGAATGAAGAAAGGTAGAAGTGCAGTATAATATAGTAAAATAAATAAATACTGTTTCTGAAATCTCATATTTGGATTAGAAGGCAAAACTAGACATTTTATTAACATATTCACTTGATATTCTTACATTTATTCTTCTGTAAATGAGGAGGCTTTGATTTGCTAGGGCTATGGCCATAACAAAATACCACAGCCTAAATAGCTTAAAGAAGAGACTTTTTTTTTTTTTCACAATTCTAGAAGTGGAAAGTCCAAGATTAAGGTGTCAAAAAATGTCCTTTGTTTTGATGCTTCCCTCCTCTTCTTATAAGGACAGCATTCATGTTGGATGAGGGCCCACCCTAATGATCCTATTTTAAATTAATTACCTCCTTTAAAAAAAACAATTCCTAAATGTAGTCACATTCGAGGTACTGGACTGTAGAGCTTCAACATCTGAATTTTAGGGGAACACATTTCAGCCCAAAATGGGATAATAGCTTTCATTTTATACAATTTTCATGATAATTAGATATAAAGGTGGAACACAGCTTAGAATGCAATATGTGCTTAAAATGCCAAGTTTATTATGACATTTTAAATTATATGAAATGTAAATGATATATAATTCTACTGTCTTCATTCTCTTTTGTTTCTCACAATCTGGCAGGTAAATGGGAACATATCAGTTGACAAATGATATATTTCCTGTGAACGAGGACCCCATATTCTACAGTAATAATTTAAAGAAATGGCTTCTCACATAAAACCTCAAAAGTATCCTCAAAGGCAACAGGTGACAAACTTGGCTTAACCCTTGCTCTGGAATACAAATGGGACTTATTGGGTTGGAGAAGAGAAAGAGAAGGTAGGAGAAGATTTTAAACTTAAATCCATTTTATTATTATTTTTCTTTATAGATTCGGTTTATGTTTCTTGGTTTACATTTTTTTAATTGCCTCATCAAATATTACAAATATTCTCATTTTCGTCTAGAAATCTTACAGTTTTAGCACTTACATTTAGATAAGTGACAAATTTTGAGTTAAGTTTTTGTGCAAGATATGAGAAAAGCCAAAGTTTATTATTTTCCCAACCAGTTGTCTCACACAATTTGTGGAAAAGAGTTTTCTTCTGATTTAATGACTTTGACATCATAACACATTTTTACATATATTAATTCTACATACTTTATAGACATCATAGGATAATAATATAATTTTTTATCATTTAAATGGTTATAAAGAATTAACTAAAAAATAATTAGAAAGAAAAATGACAAAAAGAATAGTCTTTCTCATTTACTTAGATATTTACCATTACAAAACTTCTTTGTTTTCTGAAGACTAAAGTTTGTATCTGGCATCATTTTTCTCTTTGTCCATATAAGGCTTTCTGCATTGTTTCTAGAGGCTCAGGTCTGCTGAAAATTAATTTTCTAGTTTTCTTATCTGAAAATATCTAAATAAACCTTTATTTTTTGAAATATATTTCTTTTTGGCACATTAGTATTGTTTCACTCTTTCTTATGCTTCATGGATTTTGATGAAAAGTTTACAGTTAACCAAATTGTCCCTTGTATGTAAAATGTCATTTTTCATTTGTCTCGTTTAATATTTGCTCTTAATTTCTGGCTTGCAACTGGTCAACTATGGTGTTTCCAAGCTTGAGCTTCTTTTTGCTTATTATGATTAATGTTGGTTTATTTCAACGGAAATTTCTTGTCAAATTTGGAAAGGTTTAGAGAATAATAACTTCAAATTGTTTTGCCCCATTTTCTGTCTTTTCTCTGTGGATTTTCAGTTACATGTACGTGTAATGATTATATGTATATAGAATAGTCAATGTTTGTTTGCTATAATCTAGTAGGTCCCTGAGGCTTTGGTCTTTATTCATTTATTTATTTATTCTCATTTCTTTTGGCTGGAGTTCACTTTGAGACTTTCTATTAATCTATCCTCAAATACATTCTATACTCTGTCACTTCAGTTTGGCTATAAAATCACCTACTTTTTTTTAATGTCAGCTATAAAATTTCCATTTTTATTGTTTCTAATTATCAGCTGAAACCCTCTCTCTTTCTGTTGAAGTTATCCTTTATTAAACATGTTTTATTTTTCTACACTGGGGGATAGTTATAATAGATGCTTTTACATCCTTGTCAGATAGCTGAAACATCTGTTTCATCACATAGCTGCACTTTATAGATTTTATTTTTTCTTGAGAATGTATTTTTGGATTGTATCCCAGACATTATGAATATTAGATTAGGGATACTCTGGATTGTTGTATTTCTTCAACAGTACTGTTTTCTTTTTCAGAAGGTATTATTATTATTATTATTATTATTATTATTATTATTATTATTATTATTATTATTATTATTATTAATTTGGCTTACTTGGATAATCTTATCTCTAGTCCTTTCCTTTCAGGATTTCTCTTCTTTGTTCAGTGCCCATCATGTCCCTCATGTCCAAACATTTTTTCCCTGTGTAAGAGGATTGTAAATGTTTCCACATGTGTCTCCATCATGTTTGTGCCCACCTCATGGCCTAGCTATGGCTAATACTGTGGAGAGGGTGACGACTTGTGTAACTTCTTTAATCCTCTCCTTCATGTATTTATTGCTCAACAAGCAGTTTGCTTTTGCTTACTTTCCAGTACTTTCAGGTAGCTGCTTTTGTATTAAGTTCCAATTCTATAGCTGTTTATCTACAGGGCATATTCCAATATTGTCATAGTTCATCATAGTGAAATATAAAAGTTTTTTGTTGTAACATCTAAATTTGTGGGCCAATAAAATTCAGAACAGTATATTAGCTACATAAATAACCAGGTAAGAACAGTGAAATAGTAAGCAAGACTACAGTAAGACTGAGCAAGGGAGATAATTATCTTCTAGGTCTGCTAGTTTATAGAAATATTTAGGTAAGCTAACTTAGATTTGTAGCACAAATATTGAGACATAAAGAGGGAAAATTTTCAGATTAATCTTGAAAGTTTCTCAGATTTTAAATAAAAGCCATGGTAGCAACCAAAATTTCTGTATCATTTTGATTATGAAACTGCACAATCATCTGCAGTCAGGGTGTTGGCGTGGTTTGTAGTAATGGGGGTGGTGGTAGCAGTTGTAATGATAAGAGTGAGAACAGTGCTGACAGTGATGGTGGTGGTGGTAGTGGAGGTGAAAATGTTAAAATTGGTGGTTCTGGTTCAGGTAGTGGTTGTAATAGAAAATACCCCCTCACTGTGCTCCTATCAAATTTTTCTCATATTTTAAAAATAATTCTCACCATTTCATAATGAATGTATTCATTTGTTCTTATATTAATTATTTGAGAATAAAGAGTATGCTCTACTATTCTCTCTTCGTGTCACCTTACATAGAACTTCGAATGATGTTCAAAGGTGTGGAATTGCCACAAATATTTGAAGTGCGGAAAAATGTGACATTTTTTCTGTTAAGTAAATTAATTTTACTCTGAACTCTCATTGTATTGATTGATTAGAAACACATTTACGAAATATCTAACAGTTCACTCTACTTAAACCCACTCGACATGCACAGTAAAACATAGATTGATGCTTCCAAATTTGATCTATATTCTTGCCTCTGAGAATCCTGTAATACTAGTACACAAAAACCTTTAAATTGCTTAGACTTAAGATTTTTATGCTGTGCTTGGAGGCTGAGGAGAGAAACATGATGCTCAGGTCCAGCCTAATAAGATCTCCATTGATTCACTCATTTCCCTTTGCCACTTTACCTACTTCTACTTACTTCAGGCATGGTACATATAAAAAGAGGTATGTAGGGCTGGTAATCATAAAACTCATGGAAATTGTTTTCCTTCCCAATTGGAGATATCTATTTTATCTTTCTTGCTTTTATTTTTATTTTTTTGTCGCCCTTTTTTATTTAGAATAACCCTATTTCAGGGACCCCTAACTAAGCATAACAGTTATTCTAGAACAGTGGTCCCCCAAATTTTTGGTACCAGGGACCAGTGCTCCTATGAGAATCTAATGCCTGATGATCTGAGGTAGAGCCGAGGCAGTGATGCTAGCACCGAGGAGTGGATGCAAATACAGATAAAGCTTCCCTTGCTTGCTCACCTGCCGCTTGCCTCCTGCTGTGAGGCCTGGTTCCTAAAAGGCCCTGGACTGATACCAGTTCATGACCCAGGAGTTGGGGACCCCTGTCCTGGAAGGAGATGTCCTTCAGGAACCTTCATTTTGTCTCCTGCCTCTAACTTCCCTTTCATTGAGACACTACAAAAGCTGGTTACCTGATTGAAGTAGAGTATGTTGGTGGAATATGAGGAAATATGCACAGGAACAAAAAACTAGAAACACTTTAATAAATTACCCTGCTGCACACTTAGGGAACGTTTGTGAAATCAATGAGAATGAAGTCAATGAGACATTTAACTATGAAGAGAAATCCTAATTCCATTTTAATTGAAGTGGCATCTAGGGAGAATAAATCTAATAGTTTTATTATTTCTCATAGTTCTCCAAATTATCAATCATTTGCTATTTTTCAAACATTTCTGGGTTCCATATAGTTACTAGAATCTAAAACTAAGAGTTCCTGAATTTGTTCAGGCTCAGTAGGAAAGTGCAGGGTTCGGGATTCGGTGGACCCTTCCATATCAGACTGTGCTATAAAGGAGTTGCAGAGTGGGGGCGGGGGGGAGATTCAGTTGCAATGCCCATGGAGGGATTCAGTCATTCTTGGCTGATGAAAACATAACTAAAAGGGGGTTTAAGCTGAGAGTCATTGGGACTTTGAATTGGTATCCCAGTTTTGAAAATGATTATTTTAGCCCATATTTCATATCTCATCACACCCTTCTTGCTTCAGTAAAAGTTCTAATTCTAATTGCTTAATCCAATCCACAGGGCAATGCACTATTTTTAGGTATATTATTAGTTTATTCTAGTAAATTCTTAAGCAGAACAAAACAATACCTCTTGCCTGTCTTATTCTAGAGAAAAATGTTACTTTATCTCAGCCAGTTTATAGAAAATAGCAAAATTTTTCTCATGAAATCTGTTCCTTTTTGTCTTGATACTATCTAAAATAAATTAAATCCATGTGCTGATCTGCAGGACACATCAAACTCCTTATTTTGCAGAATTTAACTTCCACTATATATCCCCAGGGTTCATTCCAATTGAATTAATAACCTGGTCCCTACCAAAAATATCTCTTGAAAGGAGACCAATTTTCCCTTGTGAAATGATTTCTCTTACAAATTTCTGCCTAAAGTACTGTTGCTCAAATTTAGTGTGTATGTAAAACGCAAAGCAGTCTTGTTGAAATGCAAAATTTAGGCCAAAAATCCTAGAATTTCTGATTCAGTAGGCTTGGAGTAAGACCCAAACCTCTCTGCATTTTCAAGCCCTCACATGATTTGAGACAAATGCTTTGCAGACCCCAGTATCTACCTTATCTGATGATGGCTTCAGAGATTTTTCCCCTTTCCTTTTTCAATCACAATAGAAGACAGAAAACATTATTTTTTTTGTTTTCTTTCCTTCATTTATACCTCTTCTTTCCCTATAGAAAAAAGACAGATCTAGAAAACTGCCTTTTATTTTCTATTTCAATCTTTTCTCACATAGTATTATTTCATGTTTTTTTTTTTTAATAAAATGTCAGAGCTTCTCTGATTTTTTTTTATTCCAAACTAGCTAGGCTTTATTTCCCCTGTATTTCCTTCAAAACTTTTTGTGCTGCTATCAGAAATTTATTAGTACTCTAATTAATCAACTTATAGAGTTGAGATGTTTTCTTCAGTACGATCAACAGCAGTTAAGTGGAGTGTATCTGTACACACTATCTTTGTAAATACCTTTATACAATAAATGTTATTTACTAATCACATCTGAAGGGGGAAAAATCAATAAATTTGGAGCATTTGTTACATTTTTTTAATTCATAAAAATCACATCTAACTAACAGAATTTAAGGCCTCTGTTCTTTCATATAATAAATAAATCTCATTTAGTCAAAAGCATCAAAAACATGAATACACTTAAAAATACTACTGCCTTTATTTGAGTGCCTTTCACCTCACAGAAGTCTAAAAGTAGTCCTTAATATGCACATGCAAAATACAACTTGAGGAATTGTTTGTGTAAGCTTTCTATTGTTAACTTAACAACTTAGTTTCTAATCTTAGAAAAATTTAATTTTGTGTAGCACATATTTAATTATAGAGTTGAGAGAGTAGGTAAAATTAGGATACTAGGGCACTTCACTTACTCTAAAATGTTATATTTAAACAAAGTGAAAAGTCTACATTCAAAATATCTTAGTAAAATACTAGACTATAGATGCTCCTTATATTAACCTGGTTTTTATAAATTTTCTAAGAAAATGTATTGGAACATTAGTATTAGTATGTTTTCTGTTACATGGTCATTAATAATTGACATTATTGCTTCACTTATTTTTACATATATAGTAACTTGTCACAACTTATTAATAGGTAACCACATGTATTGAGAAGCAATCTATTTCTCTGTGTTGTTCTATTTAATTTTCTTTTTAACAGAAGTTTTATAAATAGTAACATTTAATATTCTCCCATCTGTTCTGTATATTCAGAACTTATTAAAACCAAGTTGATTACTTCCTAAAATAATCACCACCAATCTTTGACAGTGTAAGTATTTATTAATGTACAAAGTAATGACCTACTAGAGATGTCAAATAAATCTTTTTACTAGAGAGATTTACAGTGGAAAAGTCAACAGAAAAATAAATCAAAGAAATAGTATTTTAGGTGGAGAAGAGTTTATGAATCACCCTTTGTCTTTGGAATTCTTTAGTAAAATTATTGGTAAACTCTGCATGCCATTTTGACTGAACCAAAACTTATCATTTACTATATCTCTAATAAGTGATTTCAGTTAATGTAATCTTGGAAAATGCTATGTATCAAAGGTAAAATATAGGAAAATATGAAAACTTACCAATTATACTTTGAATATGTTTTGAAAATGTTCTCATTCATGAGATTACAGTTGGTATGTATACCTATTTGGTGTATTTATTGTGGTGGCTACTTGATTCTGCCACTGGTCAAATGTCTATAGACACAACCAAATAACTAATCATCTAAACTAAAAATATGAAAGATTCAGTCCAGTAGAATCAGATTAAATGCTAAAACACATAGCACTAAAATCATTGTTAACCTGAAACTTTCCTCAAAAGTATTACCCTATTCCTCATATCTCTATGTCAGGAGGATATTTTTAATTATATTTATATAATTGTATATTAGGGTGTTTTTTTTCTTACTTTTCATCATCTACTCAGCATAATTACATTTTTAAAAGTGTTTTAAATATAAATTGTCATTCAGAAAATACTACTGCACTATCAAAACTATTTTTCACTTTAGTAACTTCTTGAAATTATATTTTAGTATCATAGTCAGTTTGTTTTTTGCATTTTGCTTTTTCACTTAAGAGATAAAAACATTTAGGGAAAATTAAGATGCATTATAATTAACATATAAATGCATATATTATATTATGTAAAATATTTAGTATTAAAATAATAATTTTCTTAGTTATGAATTTGTGTGATTTAAAAATTTATAACATGATTAATGCAATGTGTGTATACAAAATCTTAATCTAAATTTGTAAATTAACATCATTATAAGTATCATCTTCTGTTGTAACTCAATGTCACTGACAAATTAGCTTACTGAATTTTAAAACAGATTTTGATTGGTTTTATGGTGTTTTCATATATACTTGATTTTCAGTGGTGTGATAAAACCAATGTCTAAGAACTCAGCAAGTCAACAACTTATGCCAGAGGTCAAACCTCAGAGATTTAACAGAGAATCCACCACATAATCCCCATCATGTGAACTGTGTATTCTTCACAGGAAACCTTTTCTGCAGTGTTCTCATGAGTGTATTGAAGGCAGAAATAGCAACTTCTCTATCACTGTATCAGACGGCAGAAAGGGAAATTTTTCTCTGAGTACCAGAAACTTAGATAAATTGAATGACTTTATTGGCTTATAAGTATCTTTTTTTTTCTCCTTTCTTTGAGGGAATTGACTCTATCTTGAATTTGTTTTCCTCGTGATATATTTACCTAAAGCAATGACATAGTAGTGGGAACTTATAGACCCTAATCTCTCCAACTTGAACATTGAAAAGATAATTGATAAACACAAAAACGAGCATGACAGTCACTCAATATCCACCGGTTAGGTCAGTTTATTATACTGAATATGTAGGTAATTTCTCATTTTTATTAGGGTAATCTAAAGTATCATAAAAAGATTAGAATATGTGTATTCTAATGTTTTAAATTTTATTTCAAAATAAACCCATAGAAGTTCGATTACTAGGACAAAGTTTCTGAGCATTTTTATGTCTCTTGATTTGTATTACCATGTTGTTTTCAAAATGGAATGCTATATATCAATTTACAATTATTTCTATACTTCTTTTAAGCCTTACTATTTATTAATATAAAATGTCACTTTATATATTAGGTAAAACAATATGGTTTTAATTTATACCTCTTTGATTACCATGTTTGTTCACCATTCATTATGAGAAGTAAAATTTTATTTAATTTTCTCAATTACCATCTGGGATTCTAATTTTTTAATATAAACTAAATAAATGACTTATAAACAATATACTTTATTCAAATATGATTTTCTTATTATTAATAATTCATTTAGTTTTATCTTAGTTATGGCATATTTTGCGATTCACTAAAGTTTTGTAATTCATATAGTAGAGCCTTATAATCTTTTTTATCATTGTTTATTGCTTCAAATTTGAATAATTTTTTATGTCACAGATATAACAAATATTTATTTAACTTTCAGATAACTTTTATAATTTTATTTTTATTTTACATTTAACATCTGGATTTATTTCTAATAATATTATAGATTATTACAGCTTGAAGTGGGGGGTTTCCAGTGAAATTGCTAGGCAAAACATATAAAATATTTTAAGTATAAAGTTTATGTGGAAGAGATTTATAGAACCCACAGAAATAAATTTAAAAAATACAGAAAAATATTGAAGAATTTGAGTACATTTGTTTATTTTTATGTGTTAGCTTTGTCTTGGAACTGGAGCTGGAAAAGTTGTATACAGAATGTTTAAGCTTCACATTCTTTTTTATTTTTATGCCGACAGCACCTGGTCTTCCTAGATGGTTTTTAATCCAAGTACTAACCAGGCACGACCCAGCTTAGCTTCCAAGATCAGACAGGATCAGGCTTGAAGCTTCACATTCTTACATGATGCTACCCAGAAAGAGATAAAGCACACATTCCTACTATTTCTTAACCAAAGTCCTTAGCTTTTATGGACTAGGATAGTCCCAGGGATAATTTCTATGGCTGAAGAGTTTCTATGCACTGATGGACATAGGCCTGGATAGATCAACAAGGCATTGGGACAATAGGAGGGAATTTCTATAGTTGTAAAAACTAGATGCTAACCCCGAAGATGGGAATAAAGTTAACGTCAACTAGTTTGTATGGTAGTCATCTAATATGAGGGTGCGGGTGTATTAAAAATTTCATTGCAGAGTAGCCTACTAAAAAAATAAAAATCCAGAAAAATCAAATTTAGCAAGGATGGAAGGTATGCCAGCTTTGGTGTAAGAATTAAAGGATAGTTTGATCAAATGGGAGATAGAATGGGAAAATCAGCTCAAATAATTATATTTGTCTTCATGTTACTTTACTGTAGTTTCAAATTTGAAGGTTTGAGCATCTGATTAGCTTACTCTGGGATACAGGCATGCTGCTTTCTCAAGTAAAGCCAGTTGCTTTCTGCTGACCAGTACCTTAAGTTTTGATTCAATGGAAAAGAATAGAGTCTAAATGAAAGCCAGGAAAATTTTGAAGAGAAATAGATGCTGACTTGCAAAACTATCTGAGGTAGATAACTGCATTTATATTTATTGTTTCTATATAATTCAGGAATTCTGTATTCTTTGCTTTGTCAAAGAAAAAAATCCCTTGAGAAGTGTTCGAAATTATTAATGTCAATTATATGTCATTATAATTAGACAACTACAGAATGTTCCACGTCAATGATAACTCAAAAAAGAAAAAAAAGGTGGGGAGAGTGACTAAATCTAAGTTTCTAGAGCCTACAGTATCAGATATGAGTCACCCAAATGACTAATTTTTTAAATTTCCTTTATTAAAATTTTTAGTAACGTTCTCTAGTGACTCGATGGTGGCATCACTTTAACACCTGGAAACTTGACTCTTGTCTTAATTAAATCAAGTGTCTTTGCAGATGTAATTAAGTTAAGGATTTTGAGATAAGACTATCCTGGGTTATCCAGGTAGACCCTGTCTCCAATGACAATTGACTTTATAAAAGACACACAGAGAAGACAAACAAAGAGAAGGTGATGTGAGAACAGAGGCAGAAGTTAGAGTATTTGGACACAAACCTAAGGCAGCAACCACCAGAAGTGATAAGAGGCACAGAACAGATTTTCCTCTAGAGCTTCTGTAAGGCAGGCAGCCCTGCCTATACCTTGATTTTGGATGCTAATCTCCAGAACTATGAGAGAATAAATTTCTGTTATTTGAAGCCATAGGTTTGCGGTTATTTGTTATAGTAGCCTGAGGAAATTACACATATTAAAAATCTCAGAAAATCTGTTGGGACATAGGAGCAATATTCTTTACCTAAGGCAGCCCATGATCTCACTCAAATGGCCAGTATTATGTCTGAAGCTGCTCTCTGTTGACATGCTACCTGTCTGGTCTCAGAAACATCTTGAGCAGGGATATTTAAGACAGGAGTGGCATAAATTGCTGAACCATAGTATAAAGGATATTTCTTACCATTCTGACTTTTTTAGAATGAGGGCATGAAAAAAGCATTTCAGACTCACCCCTCAGAGGTTAAGATTTTGTGTCTCTAATTGAGACCCAGTTTTTCTCTCATGACCACATCGTAAAGATCTTGCTATGCTGTTTGGATTGCAGTTACCAGCTTTGTGGTAACTGCGTTTTCCCTTGTTCATTTCCTTAAACTATCCCCACACACTTATAAATAAACTCTTTATTATACTGTCCTCAAATAACCCAGATTGAGTAAGCCATCTGCATCTGTTTTCCTCTGAAGAGTTATAAAACCTACTTGCTTAATAATCATGTCTCTGTAAAAAAAACAAAAATGGAAAATAATTTTTTAGTTACATTAAAGATTACAAATTTATCTGGCTAAGAAGTAAACAAGGTGATTACCTTTATAGCTGTAGCTTTATGCTAGAAAACTTTCTAGCATAAAACCCTAGTGTTAGTTTCCCAGGGCTGCCATAACAAATACCACAAACTGGATGGCTTAAACCAGAGGAATTCATTGTCTTACAGATCTGGAGTCTCGAGGTGTGAGATCAAGGTGTCAGCAGGGTTGATTGCTTCTGAGGGTTACAAGGGAGACTCTATTCCATGCTTCTGTCCTAACTTTTGGTGATTTTCTATCAATCTTTGCTGTTTATTGGCTTATAAATACATCACCTTGATCTCTGCCTTCATCTTCACATGGCATTCTCCTGTGTACAGGTCTGTCTCTGTGTCCAGATTTTTCTTTTTTATAAGGACACTGGTCTTAATGAACATATTGTCCACTCTAATTATTTTATTTTATCTTAATTACCTTTGTAAAATATTTTTTTATTTCTTATTTTCTATTTCTAAATCAATTAAAGTTACTTTCTGAGGTATTAGGGGTTAGGACTTTAACATATATTTGATAAACACAATTCGACATATACCACCTTATAAACTATGACACACAAAACACATAAAAGAAAATATTTATACATAGATATAACTGTAAATCTGCAGTATCTATGAAAAAGCGCATCTTTTTTTCTCCACAGTTGTAATACTAAGAATTAAACTTTAAGGTAAACTTAAACAAAGATATATTTTAGCATTCATTTATTTGAGATATACAAGATTCAAAATATTAATTCCAGCATTAAGTAAAGATGCACAATGAAAATAATATCTCCTAAGGGCTATTTAAAATCATTATCAGGTACTATAGGTAAATTTGTGGAATACTATGCAGATTTTATAGAGAATACAGTGAAAGTGAAAAATTTTGAGACTAATAAAAGAAAAAAGAAAAGAAAACTGCCCATTGCTATACTCTTGCAATGTTTAAATATATAATTGTGTTTGTCTGGAAAGTAGCCATGATGCTGTCCTTCATATTTTTAATGTGATTACTTCTGGGGAGTGGGAAACAACAGGCTGAGATCAGAAATGTGATGGAGTACATGCTAGCATTTTACTCTTACTTATTTTTTACATTTTAAAATTTTTGACTTCATTTTTGATGTACTAAAATTGTTTTTATAGTAAATGTAATTTATCACTAAAGTATGAAAAAATAAAACTAATAGATTCCTGTTTTTAATTAGATGTCTCCTAAAATAAAAATTCAAGAGATTTTTGTTAGCAAGTGAAACTGTTTCTATTTACTATAAAATCACTAGAGAATATAGCTTCCTCCCTACATTCCAAAGAAGAACTTTTCCCAAACCTTTCAGCTATGCTGTCTGAAATTCATTTATTCATCAAATAATTCTTGAGTTCTTACCATGTTCTAGGTATTTGTTGATATGCTTGAGATATGGTAAAAAAAAATTGGCAAGAGGCAAATTTCTCTTTTTTTTATAGAATTTATATTCTTTTGAGGAGAGATAAAATACACAAACTCATCTATCTATCTATCTGTCTATCATCTATCTGTCTATCATCTCTCTATCATCTATCATCTATCTAGTATCTTCTACCTGTCATTTCTCTCTCTCTCTCTCTCTCTCTCTCTCTCTCTCACACACACACACACACACACAAACCTACCTACCTACCTACCATCATCTATCGGATATTGCTAAATACGAAAAAGAGAGAATAGGAATGTTGAGTTCCTCACTGAGAAAGTGATATTTAAGAAAAAAAGAAATGAGTGATTGAGCCATATGGCTGAGGAAAGGGCATACAAGGAAGAAGGAACAGCAAGTGCTAAGACCCTTTAGGGAAGTGTGGCTAGAGCATTTGGGAAAGAGCATGAGGATTTGGATAGCCAAAGCAGAGTGAACAAGTAGTAGGAAATGACGTCAGAGCAAAGGCAGGGGCTAGGTCACGTAGGACCTTCTATATTCTTATAACATGTTTTGCATTGAGGAGATTGGATGCCACTGGATAACTCTGAGCAGAGGATAACATAACTTGGCACATATTTTTTAAAAGATGTTGGCAATTGTGAAAAAAAAATAGTAAATTGTGCCCATAAAGAAACTTAAATCAACTTGATAGCGATGAATCGGCATAGAGTTGGTGTTGAGCTATTAGTAAATTTACATTGGCTCCTTCTTAGCATCAGAACCTTCTACTAGCACTTATGCATAGAGTCATGGAATTAGTGAGAGGCATTAGATCACAGATTGGAAAAACTGTCTGCAGGTGAAACAGACCGTTAGTATTATATTCAGGAAATTCAGAATATTGATTTCCAATAATTTCAATATTTCAGACAGTTTTTTAAAATAATAAGAATAGTTTTATTTCAAATATATGTAATTTATCATAAAATTCTCTTTTTATTCAAGCAGAATTATAGTATGACTAGGCCAAAAACTTAGTGTTTTTTAATAACAGAGCAGTATCAAGTATGCTTAATTCCCTAACCCTTACATCTTCTTGGCCGTCATGTGGGAAAGAAGATGCTATCAAATTGTGGACTAGAGCGATAGTTCATTACTCCCTCTGGTAAAGGGCTACAGTAGATTTCTATATGAGAGAAGATTCAGTGACCATCTTCTTGTAAAGACCACAGGAACAAACTACCTAATTCTAGGCATTTACTCATTGTTTGTTAGATAGTATCAATTTGCTAGAAAAAAAAAAAAGTAATAGTTCCTCATTTTAGGAAAAAAATTTCACTTTCTTAATACTACAAGCAAGTTCCTCTAAATTTTACTTGGGCTATTTTCATTTACTAAGCCCTTACATCATTTGAGGCGAGAGAAATGTTTGTGTGGCCTCAAAAAAGAAACCTATCACATTTTTTAACTTTCTCACCAAAAGAATTACCTAGAAATCTTCTTAAATCCAGATTCCTACATTCTCTAGAAATTCTTATTTAGTAAGATTTGAGTGATTCCAAATACCTCTATCCCAGAAAATTCTTATTAAAGAAAAGATCTAAAAACCAGTCTTTGAACAATGCCCCTTATAACCTAAACCTTTATAAGATGAAGCAGCTTCACTATAGTTAAACTTTACCAGTTTAATTACTAAATTCAGCCTGTATTTTGTCATGTATTAGTATGACCATTCCAATCTTTACTCACATTTTAGGATTAATACTTCATGTTTATATTCTTTATACCATAACTCCTCCTACTTTTGTTACAATATTTAAAAAAGCTTGTTCACTAGGAAGGAATTCTGATGGTAAACCATTTCCTGGAAACGACAGGGCTCTAACTGGGATGTTGTGTTTGGAAAAACACATTGAGCTCAGTAAGTATAGGAAGAGAGATAGAGCCTTCAAATTCTGAGTTCTTGAAAAGAAGATATTTATGAAGCATAGACATAAATTTATAGGCAAATGACTCTGCAAACGAATTCTCTCCCCTGGAAATGCCAAGAAGTCACTCTGCTCTCACACACTTTGCAGTCCCTTACTTTTGTCATCCCGGTAACCAGTACTCTCATATACCAGGTCAGAGAAGTGGTCAGTACTGCCCAACTCAGGGTATGCCCCTCTCTGTCCGATTTTTTTAAACTTTCTTCCACAACCACTAGGGATGCTGCTACATCTGCCTTTTCTTTCTTAATACTTTCCTGTCATTTTGCTCTGAAGTCATTTCTATGGCGACCCCTGCTGGTTTGAGATCCTCATTTCTCTACTTACCATGAATATTCTAGTTTATCAAATCTTTTGTGCCAGTTATAATTTAAGGAGTGTGTAGTGGTTGTTAAATTTGTTCTCTCTGATCAGTGTATTTCTGGAGAGATGACTACAGAGATTTAAATTTTAAGTCTAGCTAAACTACCAAACTCCCCAATTTCTTTACAGTGTTCTAAGGGTCAAAGATCTCCCAGTTTCTTTACCACTCTGTTAAAAATACTTTTCTCCCAAGTATCTTTCCATTCCTTTTCTTGAAACCTCTAAAATAAATCTGTTTTGTTTAAAGACATTTTTTTCTACAATAGCAAGGTGCCCTCCTAGTCCTTATGGTCAGAGAGATCACCTTATTTTAGAGGTGGGTTTAGTTTTGTTTCTCCTTCTCGGTTACAGAGGCCTAACAAAGTTGCAAAGAGCTGCATCAATTTTCAAGAGGTTTCTCTTAGAGGAAAAAGGGTAAGAAGGAGCAATGGCTCTAATAAGTGCAGATAAAATTATAAACGAACTTTTAAAATGTGCACCACAATGTCAAATTCAAAATGCTGAAATATTTGTACAATTATTTTATTTATATGTATTATATTATTTTTTTTGGTTGCTGAAATAGATATCATATTTATTTTTCTATCATACTTATTATTTTGTCATCACCTTATAGTAGACATTTGAATATAAACCATTGCATGGCTTGTTAAAAGCCTTTAATTCAGCAGGACGTCTTCCTCTCTACATATATGTAGTCTGCTATTGGTAAGTAGTTTCTTAGTCTTCTATTTATTGTAATTCATTGTACTTAATAATTTTCTGCCTCACAGTGAATTTTATAGCACTTAAAATACATTTTCTATGAAGAGTAAACAGCAACTCTCACATATTTTAAAAATAATTAACATGAGAATTTATATTTTATAATAAAAATATAAAAATTATACCCTCAATATACAGTCCATTTAAGTTATTAATAAGCCCAAATATTTTATTAAAAAGATGCTATTATTGAGGGAGAGAAAATGGCATAGATGATAGAGGCTCTGTTCATCTCTCTGGTGACCAAATCAAAGTTGTGATGGAAACAAGAACCAAATAGCAAGGAAAAATTGCCTGGGATCTAGATGAACAAGCCATACAAATAGGGAGAAATTTAAGAAATCACTCTGCAACAACAGAAGGCAGGACAGGGCAAAGACATGAGGCTACCTGGCCCGGAGCAGCTGAGTTGGATTGTGGAGGTGAAAATCCCAGTGGGCAGCTGCCTCGTAAAGGGGCTGTGCCCACCAGCGGACTTTCAGGTTATGGACCTGCTTGCTCTGAACATCAGTGCAGGTTCAGATGTGTGCAGGTGGAACCAGGACTTACAGAGACACTGAGTTGTTGTAGCAAGGGCCAAGGGGAGACTTGCTCTGTATAGAAGTGCTGGCTGTATCCATTGCTCCTCTGTTGACCCCTCTCCGCTCCCAGTGCCTGGATGTAGTGACTACATAGTGGAGATATCATGAATCTGGATAATAGAGGTTGCTCAGCCCAGAGGATTCCCCGAAACCCTGCCTCCCCCAACTTGTGGCCCCATTCAAGCTACATCCAGGTATAGCCTCAGTAAGTCAGGCGTTCCTTGCTGAGCAGAGCCTAGACTCATAGTGAAGGCAGCTGACCCTGGTTTCTGGTGTGGCCTTTTGAGGCAACTATAAGCACAGCATCTGTGGATTGCTTGCCGAACCTTAACAGGTGGCCCCAGAGGAGTACAGGATTGAGCTAAATTTGGTCTGCAACTAAACCCTTTTCAGGACTGTGCCACTGGGCACCTAGTACACAAACTGTACTAATGAGACCAGGAGACTTAGGAGCTGTGTTTGATACATGGAAACAGACACAGAAAGCGGACAAAATGAGAAGACAAAGAAACAGAAACCATATGAGAGAACAAAACAGAGATCCAGATACAATGGAGTCAAGCAATCTAACAGATGCAGAGTTCAAAACACTGGTTATAAAGATGCTCAATGAACTTACGGGAAGTATAGATAAATTCAATGAGAACTTCAACAAAAGGATAAAAATGAAAATAGAAATTATAAAAGGGAACCAGTCTGAAATGAAGAACACATTATCTGAGTTGAGAAGTATATTAAATGGAATAAACAAAGTGAATAAATAAGAGTATCAAATGACCTATGTATAGGATGTGAAAGCCAAGGACTCTCAATCAGAATGGCAAGAAAAAGAAGCGAAGACTATAATAATAATTTAAGGAGACTATGGGATACTATTAAAGGTAAAAATATTCATCTCATCAGCATGTTGTATTTTAACTGACTATCTAAATTATACTACAAAGAGGTATACTATAACCAAACCCATACCCTTAGTAATACTAATAATAATAATTGTAAATACTGAGAATACATAATATACATTTTCAACAAATTTTTAGAATTAAACCTTTTAAATAAACTGTATTATATCATATTTTGTGTGTTATTAGAAGAGTAGAGACCTTTTTAGTGTTATAAATATAAATAGATAACTCAATTATTCATATTTTGGCTATCATGTTTCTTTCATGCAAATAAAAATAATAAATAACATCTAAATTTCAAAATTTGTATGATGCAGGACAAAGTAAAATTTTTAAATAATTTAAATGGCACAATATGTAATTGTAGAAAACCAGAATCTTAAAAAGCCCAATCATTTATAATATTTAATATTTTAATACTCTCTACCCTATTATTTAAACTAATATCAGCATTTTTTCAAAAGTAAAGCAAGACTCTGGTTTCAGGTCCAACATGTAAAGATATTGCAAGTTGTCCTTACTGCCTTACAGCAAGAAAAAGTTTGACAAAGTGCAAATTGAAAACAGTTCACAGAAATTAGTTTACAAGGCAAATTACCATAGGAAGCTTAACTATTTTTACATGGAATTGTAGCATGTATAGAATGGTCAAATATGCTCAATAAAAAATCAAATATAACTTCTAGAAATTAAAAAAATAATAAAAGAAGTATGTTTTTAAAGTGAAGTGGAAAAATTCTTAATAGAGTTTTGCTACAGTCACCTAATAAATGAGAATATGTGTTAAATATTAAATAATTATTCTATTGATAATATTATAATTTAACACTGGAGTAATTTCCAATTAGGTGTTGACTTATTTAGCCATCCTCCCTTTTCTTAAAGAAGAGATTCCTTCATCGGCTTTATGGGAGATTTTTCACAGTATTGACAATATTACCAAATTACCACTACTACGATTAATATTATGTTTCCATAAACTTAATATTCACCTTTTAGTAAGTAATAATCTTGCATTCAGAATTAGAATCTATAAATCTCACTGGAATAGTTTCCTCAAGAATCTATATTTAATCCTTTGAATTAATCATGGGAATTCCAATTAAACTGATTGGTAGAGATAAGCACAATATAATTTCTAAAAAGAATCCTAAAGGAACAAGTTCCCCTGGAGCTATAGCATACAATTTAAAATTCTTTCTTTAATATAAAATACAAAAGAGATAATATACAATAGTGTTGTAAATTATCCACTTTTAAAAATTCATTTTAATAAGGGCTTGAAAAGCAAATCAGTTAAAAAAAAAACAAAAATTTCTGTGCTTGTGTAACATAGTCTGTTTCTTGGAGATAATATTTTGATTCAATTATGTCTGCAAGCACCCTAACTTCTATTGATGAACATGGATTGACATAGTAGTTTAGGCCTATAATGAACTAAATGTTACACAGAATACAATTTTCCTCTTCATTTACCTTAATTTATTTTAGTTGTAAATTCCATTGACTACCATGATTACAGAATAAGTCTCACTGAAGGATCAATTACTACAGTTTAGAATAAAACTTGAGTTGTTTTGTAATTATATCCACTAGCTATTACATTTTAATTTAAAGTAGCTGTTGCAAAAATACTGGAGCCTTAGTGAGTGACAAACAGGATTATACTTGAGCCATTTAACGTGTAATTATTTAAATATTACAAATTGTTATTTTTCTTCAGTCTGTTTAATTTTCTAAAATATATACCTAAACATGTTTTCTGAATTTAATATAATTGTTTTCATTAGATGTTAGAAAGCGTGTTTCTCAAATTTCAAAATGTAGATTTTTTGTATTTCTTAATATTAATGGCTTTTTTCTCTTTATGAGAAAGACTAAGACTACCAGTTAATAACTTTTGTCATCATTAAATATAACTGAAATATTGTAGTCTTACAAATAAAGGTGAAATTTTTAAAACATTCTGTCAGTTTTAAAGACAGAGAATTAAATAACTCTTTTATTTATTATAAATGTGAATTTACAAATATGTTTCTTAAACTTTTTGATTTCCACCTCTCTTCTCTCTTAAAAACATTATTGTGAACCACAGAGAACTTTGGTTATGAATCTTATATCTATAAACATTCCCATTAGAAATTAAAACTGAAAGTTTTAAAAATAAAATAATATGTATGCATACATTCCAGTAGTTATCAGACAAGTGATCTAATTACATTGTTGTGTGATCTCTGGAAAACCCACCTCTTCACTCATGAGAATATAAAATTCAGAAGACTGGATTGTTCCTTGGGTCCCCAAACCACAACTTGAAAACCTCTAATTTACATCAATGTAAACAGTCATTTCATTAAACCCTAATTTAACTTTTAATATGAACAAGATATTTCTATTGATTGTGGTAAGATGCAATGTATCTATGACATTTCAGGTACATTTATTCTTTTATAACAGCTGTTAAAGTATAATCCATTGCTTTAAATTACTTTTCTTTGAATGAATGTAATTGAATAAACATTATAAAAGTCAGGTGTTTAAGAAGGGGAGGAGTGGCTTTTATGTAAAAAAAGTATGATCTTATTTTGCCCAGAAATTTTATACTTTAAGCCCAGTTACTAAACAGAGAATTTAAATGCTACCATTACACACACACACACACACACACACACACACACACACACACAGTTCCAGGTGTTTGTGACAAATAGCATCTACATAAGTGTTACTTTTTAACAAATAAAAAAACACATTTTAAAATGTGACTATTAATATCTTATTTAAATATATGAAATATTATTAACCATTATGAAACTGCTAAATAGTTTTGGGCCAAAGGAAAAAAAAACTTTATATATAGATTAGATAGATAGAAACAGAGATAGACAGACAGAAATGTGGATTCAAGAGAGTTGACATTTTTATACTAATGTAGAAGAAAATTATATACTTTACTGCATTTAAGAAAAAAGATGTAATTACTAGTAGATTAAGAGTGAAATACAATAAAGACTTGATTGTTGCAGCAAAGTTAGAATTTCCAAATTTATTGATTTTAAGGATTAAAAAGAAGATGGGTTGTAGAAAGAGAAGTGCAGGAATTATGGAACATTTACAAGGGTGATTAATTAGTCTGGGTGACCACTGGACAGTGATAAGAAATAATATTTCAAATAGAATCTGAGAGATGAGTAAACATTGGCCAATACACAGGTGGAAGGGTCTTTCTGTTGGAAGAAAAACCTGGTATCAGAGGGCATTCACAATGTCTAGAATGAAGTGAGTTCAGATGAGAGATGATGCTGCACAAGTGAGCACATTCCGCATTCCAAAGTGATATCTCTCTCTCTCATCTTGTCTCTATTTCTCTCTCTACCATCTCTGCAGTATAACTAGGTAATAGACTATACCACACGTTGTATAGTATGTTACATACAAGACTACAATATACTATAACTATGTAATTTCACGTGAGTTCTCCTCACATGAAAAAAAATGGTTGTTTTTGAGTGTCCAGGAAGATATTATTAACAATTAATTAAAGACATCCAAATTAAAGTAGGACTGTTTGAGCAAACCAATAGCTCATAAGCCATGGGACATGATATTGCTATTGTCAGTGCTGTCATGATTATTATTTTTACTATGCTCGTAGTCTTAATCCAACTGAAATTTATAGTTTTTTTTTTTTGACTGGTGAGGGTTGGGGGGGATAGAATATTTATCACAAAATTTAAAAAGACATATTCACTGAGGAATTATAATGAAAAAATATTAAGTCCTTGGGAATTTCACTATTTTGTTAATTTTTCAGAAGTTGACTTCTTTTAAGACTGAACAATCCAATCTAGTTTTTATTCATAAAATGTGAAAATGGCAGATTTATTTATCAAAGTTGTTCTTCCCTTTGCTTCCACTTCTGAGATACACATAATTACAAACCTGCTTGATACGGTATTTGTATCCGTAATTTTCCAGCTTGATCTTTTAATCTAAACAGAAATAGGTAAAAATAAAATGATAACACATGCTTTTATTGCATTTCAATAAATGTCAAGTAGACCTCCTTAACAACTACCAGAGCACACTCCCTTGTAAGACTAACCTTCAGAGAGTTGTAAAATTGTGATTCTTTTCATTTTAGTTTATGTTTATTTTTATTGTAATACATTATTGGCAGGAGTTTTTAATAACTCGAAGAGCCTTGCCACTAGGAAAGCAATAAAAAATATTTTCCATTAAAAAAAAAGATGATGGATAAGTCTATCACAAAAATAAAATGGATGAAATAAAGCAATTTAAATTATAATCCCCATGAAACTTTAGAATAAATGGTAAAATGGTGGAGTAAGGGCCTTTGGAAATTTTCTCCGTAAAAATATGGGATTATAGCTCCTCCAAAACCTCATTCCTAAGCATTGTTATCATTTGACCAATCTGATAATTCTCTGTAAGGTCCCATTTGCAAGTCCATCTATATTTGACCTTACTTGGAGCTCCTCCAGAGGAATAATCTTTTTTCCAGGACTGGTTGTCAAAAACAATTATGGGGCCTTAATTAACTTTGGTTGGCCTGAGGTGAAAAATTAGAGCTGAGCAAAAAATACAGAAACCAAAAAGCTTAAGGGGAAAAGTTGAGAAATAAAATGTCCATAGAGTTATTGTAAAGCTTCAATATATTCCTGGGAAGCTACAAGGCCACACACATGTATGGGTCTGTGTTTATACCCAAGAAAGACTTGAGGCAGCCTTAATTTCACACTTGGTCTGACCTCAAAACTCTGCGTAAGCGAGAAATAAAGATAAAGGTAGAATTTTTACCTGACTGGCTGAGTGTTGAAGGTATGCACCAATGCACACAAATAGAGCTCCTCATAAGAGATTATGAGATAAAGATTCCAGGCGTTTAAGGAAATCTCTGTGCAATTATTAATTGACAACTAAGCTAACTGAGCAGAGACTTTAGTGGCTAAACATGGCAAAAAATATAGACTTCACCTAATTATCTCAGAAAAGGTACTAAACAAGCAAAGAATAAGAACAGGCCCTGGAGAGGGTTTAGAATCTGATTTCCAGAACTACAACATTAAAACATTTAAACTTTAAATATCTCAGCAAAAATTATGAGATGTGCAAAGAAGTTGAAAGCAACCAGTTTAGAGAAAATGGTATTGATTTATGTTCTAAAGCAATAGAATATAAAAGTAACAAATTATACCCTGCATCTGATCATTAGGAACAAATTAGTACTGCATTCTCTCTTTCACTATAAACAATAAAAACATTAAAAAATATATAACACAACTGTTTATAGACATTGAATCAAAGGCAGTACAGGGCTGTTATGCCTACCAGAGGGAAATAAATGAGGTGTACGCTGTGATCGCACTGGATACTTCCCCAGAAGTATTTTATGGACAGGAGTTTAAAGAATGATATTCTTAGCAGAACGTAATGGTCTCACTGAGTTAAGGAACAGTAATCAAAGTGGAAAAAGTTAAGGTGTCTGGAATCTGAGGAACAGAAGTGGAGAAGAGGGCATGAGCATGTCTAGGTTCCAGTTGATTTCATAGCTGAAAAATTAGCCTCACATCAAGAGTGAAACTAAGTTTAGATGAGGAATGATCTTGAAATATCCATAAAATTGCTACTAAAATAAGTGGATTTAACAAGGTTGCAAGATTAATACAAAAAGTAAGTTGTATTTCTATATGCTAGTAGTAAGCAATTGGAAATATTTAAAATATAAATAATAGCTTCAAACTGAACAAAATGTGTACAATAGTGGAATAATGAAAATTATAAACAATGAAAACATTGTTGAGACAAATTAGAAATACTTAAAGAAGTATAAAATCTACTGTGTTCATGAGTTGGAATACTTATGATTAATAAGTTAACGAAGCCCAGATTGACTTCTAGCCTGAACCCACTCTCAATTAAACACATCTTCATTCACAAGCAGTCTGTAGAAACTGAAGGCTACAGCTAGAGATAAAAGTCTTTAACTAAAATACAAAGTAAAAACACTATATTTAATAAATTACTTTCAGATTTTATTTCCATGAAAAATGTTTTTCTTTTTTTAACAAATAAATATTTTTTAAAACCTATTCTGCTTTCCTCACTTCCTTTAGATGCCAAAATGTAATGACTAAATATGTGTGCAACTACATAGACTAGATGGCATACTTTATTTCTTCTCATTTTATCTTTAAATTACCATCACTTTGTATACAGTTACCATATTGTGCATGCAACTTTATTTCAAATGTCATTATACTTTGAATAGATGAAAAAGTGCTTCGATTACAGTAGTATTACTTTACAAAACAAAACTAAAGGAGGAATCAGCCTTTTGATAGGGAGTATTAAGAGAGAAGATCGGAGTTAAAGTCATGGATGGGGAGTCATATTAAATTTTAAATTCTAGTTTTATGTAAGATATTGACCTAAAATACCTTGAAAATATATAAATATAATTTTTCTTGATTAATAGAACTTGAAATTCAATTTTAATTGGGGTAAAATTTACTTCCCATTTTATGTTCTCTTTGAGCTCACAAGTACCTTAGCTGGCTGTGGTTCTTTGCCTGGTGGAATGACCCAAACATTCATTTCTAAAGGATTCAGACCATTAGCAGTTCTGCCTAATTTGGGTGGTTGTAGTTTTTTGTTGACATTAATCACAACATGGTACACTAAGAAACATCTCACTGTATATTTTCATCTTGAAATTGTCTGTCTTGTTGCATGCTCCAGAATATTGTTTATCTCATGAACATTTCTATATACACAAAATATGGGTATTCTACAGTTCTTTGTTACAATGGTCTATGTAAATACTAATTAGATTAATTTGGTGATCGTACTATTAAATTTTCTCTATTTGAATAATTGGTTCATTTATTACTGACTTAAGCATTTTATATTCTTCCACTGTGAAGGAGCACTGTTTTATGCCTCCCTTTAGGCATGTTATTTTTGCTTTATATGTTTTTAAGTTACGTTGTGAGGTGCATATACTTTTAAAATATTACATTTTCTATATTAATTTACGGTCATCATCGTAAAATCCTCTCATCTCTGATAACATTCCTTATTTTAAAGTTTATTTTGTTTGATATTCATATAGGCACATTATTATGCTTAGTGTTTACATGATATCTCCTTTACCATTATATTTATGTTGAAGGAGCCCCTATGGTACATTGATATGATCTGTTTCTTCATTTTAACCCATTCTGATAAATTTTGCTTTTATTATCAGTGTTTAGTCATTTTACATTTAGTGTAATTACTTATGCAATTGCATTTTAAGTCCACTTTTTGCTAATTAATTTTTATCTACTATAGCTGTGATATGATTCATTGTACCTTCTTTCCTAGAGATCTTTATTTTCCTCTTGTGTAACTTTGTTTCATCCTGAGGGATTTCCCTTGGTATTTCTAGAAATGGCAAC
This sequence comes from Cynopterus sphinx, assembly GCA_030015415.1. NCBI lineage: Eukaryota > Metazoa > Chordata > Mammalia > Chiroptera > Pteropodidae > Cynopterus > Cynopterus sphinx. Next base: position 20,212,543 of record CM057393.1, on the reverse strand, counting down.
AAATTTCCACTACTGGCAACTAATTTCCTCAGCTCTCTTTATATTAAAATGATTTTATTTACCATAACTTTGAATGCATTTTTGTTATATAGAGAATTCTGTTAATATATGTTTTTTAAACAATTTAAGTTTCTCTTTTATTGTCTTCTCTTCTTTATTGTTAAAGAGAAGAAACCAGCTATGTGTTTGCTTTTAAGACTGTACCTCCTTTTATATATATATATATATATATATATATATATATATATATATATATATATTTTATTTTTTCAGCAGTTTCGGTGTTATTTGCTTAGGTGTGTTTTATTTTTTTAACATTTCTCTCAATATGGTTAAGTTTAGATCATTTTTATTGGCCTCCAAAAATTATTATGAGTTTTGTTCCTCAGGCTGGCAATTAAAGGTGAAATTTCTTGATCTGGTATAAGGTTGGTTTCAGGTTTCATTGTGGCAAGTTTATTTCAGTTTGTCTTTAGTCTTCAACTCTACCTCTTAATCCTATTATGTAATTCTTATTCTTAAGGCATGATTTTGGAATTTCGATGACAGTATGAGGTTTTTGCCAAAATCCTTTAACTCAGCAGATTCTGTGCTGCTAATCCAGTCTACACAGCTCTGTTGAGCTACTTTCATCCCTGTTCAGCAATTTTAGTCTCCCTAATGTGGTTTCCTGTCGTGTTCCTGCAGTGTGCAGTCTCAGCCTTCTTTCCTACCGTAAGGAGTCAGCCGTAATTTTGAGACGAATTTGTTGCAATTGATAATTCACTCTTATGTTTCTCAGTCCTTGCTAAGATTTACCTCCTCAGTTTGCAGCCATGCTGGAAACTCAAATTCAAATTCTGATTCCATAATCCAGTAAGATCGCTTGTATAAACTCAGAGTTTTCTCTGTTATATTGCTCGATAAATATGTTTTTATTTCTTTAAGCTTTGTTTTCTTCCATTTTTCTGCTTGCTTTTGATTTCTCATCAATGTCTTCAATTATTTATAAATATATTTATGTATTTTTACGTATACAATAATATATAATACATATATTCATAATGTACAGTTTATTACTGTTATTAAGAAAATGACTAATTTGATATAATTAATTTTGTTATTAATGTAAGTTGAATTTCTGGAAATCTATTTTTATTTTTGATTTTTAAAAAGACAATACTAGTTCTTAATGGGTTTTTAAATCAAAAACAATAATATTAAATTAAAAAGTGGCTATGAAAATAATGTATTAAATGCTTTTATTCAGTGCTTTAAATGTACAAATATACTTTTCTTTATCTGATCTAACCATAATCCACAAATGACAAAAAAATTCATAAAAATAAAGTCACCTTACCCAAGTTTTATTATTAGGAGGCAGGGCCTTGACCAATACTTGTTTTAAACAGCAAATTCAATGTTGAGTCTCAAATAGCAAGGTTTTTATCTACAAAGATCTTTCTAAGTTCCTTAAAGGAAAAAGTATTGCTAAAGCTATGGCACTCAAGACAAAGGACATGCAGGAAGCTTTAGGTTGGGAAATAAGAAAATGGATATACCATTTATGAAGTCAGAATATCGCATATTCTAGGTCTGTAGTATGTAGTTTTTATAGTGTGAGTGAAGAAAGGAGAATTTAGTTATTTGCAGTCCTTTTCAATGTGAAAGAACAGCAGATTGAAAGTAGAAATCTTATTTAAAACCTTTCTGTATTTTCTATTTTAAGCCCTTGGAATCCTTGGGACAGTTTTCACTTTTATTCCAGATGCAGCCTTTCTCTCAGCAATGGAATTTGGCATTGCATCCCTTCCCCTGATCTTAAGTTGTTCTCTCCTACCTCTCCTTCTTGTTCAGTCCCCATTACCCAGTGAAATCCAGATATCTAGAATAATCATCCTCTGTTATATTGTCTACATGCGCGTGCATGCGCACGCACACACACACACACACACACACACACACACAAAACCTACATCTTCATGCAACACCCTAAAAACTTTAAACACAAACACCCACATACACAACACACACACACAAACACCCACCCACCCACCTCCACACACACACACACACACACACACCTGCTTTTAGTTCTAAGAAAAATATGTTTCAAAACAAAATAAATTCATCAGTGTTAAAATCTCTCGTAGATAACGCTTCACTTGAATTACCTTCTTCAATAATTCAGATAATATCACTGCAGCAGTGAGAGCTCCTACAAGTTTTATTATGCAGAGCTTTGTTCTTTTCGAATTTTTTGAACCCATTCTCAATATTTTTTTTCTCATCCTCACTGTCTTTAAATGAAATGTACTTTCTTCTCTGTTTCATTTTTATATAACTTGATAAAATCCAAAATAATTAGCTATTTAGGACAGTTCACTAATTATTTTATAATATAAAAGCTTACATTTTGAGTTTCATCTCCTATCCACATTCTGCAAATATATTTTAATCTATAATCCTCCCATTGTCTTATTTGTGTAGAATTATATTTGTGTAAGAATATTTTTGTTTTCTTGTTTTGATTTATAGGAAAAAATTAGTCCAAATGTTTAGAAAAAACTAAAACCTTTAAAATTTATATGCAAATATAAATCATTATTGTAAAACTATAGTGGCTAAAACTTGATTTATATGATGTCTGGACAATTTAACAGACATATCTACAACCACATTGTTAATATGTTGACAAAAATGGCATTTGTCGAGTCATTCATTATTTTAGCTTGTACAGGATATAGAGATACATCTAATTAACTATTTATAGATTATATAATTAGAACATTTTAAAGACAAATCAACTTCTATTTAATAAGAAAGATGTATGTTCTTTAATTGTGAACTCTGTCATCACAGTATTTTTGATTCATTTTAGAAAAGCATAGAAATAAAATTGGATAGAGATAATCTCTAGATAAGAATACTTGATTCTGAAGTTCGAGAGCTAACTGGAGAGGAAAAGCAACAACAGCAAAAGCACAACGTTGTTAAACATCGCATCTGTATGTGCTATATATAACTCACGTCAGCAGGTTTGAACTTTAATCTATCACAGCTCCCTCCAAAAATCTACCATTTGCAATGTATTTCTGATTTCAGCGAATGAGACTCTATACAATCCTGTTGTTGAAGCCAGAAATAATGATTCTCATTCTTGATTCCTCCTTCTTCCTCAGCTCTTGCTTCAAATCAGGTATGACTCCTATCCTACGTTTCCGGATCATTTTTCTAAAGCAGCCTCTTCTCTTACTGCTATCACCTGGGGCCAGATCCTCCTTTTGTAAAAACATCTTGGTTAAGCTCTCAGCCTTCAATTTTGACTCTGTTTATTGCATTTCACAATAGCAATGTCATTCTAAGGAACACTGGTGGTTCTAAGAAAATGACTGTAAAAGACTGGCTCATATTTTCCAGATGTTTGATGACAAAAGGACATGGTATGAAGCTGCAATTCTATTATGCTTGTAGTAACATTTAGAAAACATTAAATATTCTACCCAAGGATGAAGGAGACTATTTGAAATGGGTAAAAGGCTCCTAAATCCCCACAAGAAATTGATTGGAGCTATATCTGCTAAGAAACATGTCTCATAATATCTGCCTCCTATTAAATTCCTTCAGCAATGCCTTATTATTTTTATGTAGCGTGGTTTAGAAGACCCTTGGAAATCTGACATCTCCTTCAACACATGAGCTTCTTAACGTGATTCGTTCTCTGCTTGCCGTCTGCATTGGCCAAATGTTGACACTTGTATCACTTGGAATAGGATAAAGCCTTTGAACATTGTCTTCTCTCTGCCTAAAATACACTTCTGCACCTCTGACCTAGCTAATTTTTCAGGGACTATAGGCAGGTATTGTGTGTAATGGTCAAGGAAGTAGGCACCAACGTCATACTGGGACAGGATATCAGGTCTAACATTAAACTGTAGTATGAGCTTTAATAAGTCCTAAAATTTACCCATATATAAAGAGTCCCTGGATTAAGATGAGCCCAAAACATTCCAATGAAAACAAACAAAAATTTTCCACTTTTAATGTTGTAGATTTCTTAAATGTCTGTTTATAATTATTTCAAATTGCATATTAAATAAATTTATGCCTTGACATAAATAAAAATCTTTACCCTATTTTTTTTTAATACATTTGTTATTTTAAAGCTCAGTATATGATCGGTCCTTATAACCACCAACCTGCCCTGTGAAGTCACATTTGACACTTAATTTTGCTTGAGAGATCATTATTTTATTTGTTCTTTGAAATTGTTTAAGTTACAACTCTTAAAATTCATATGTGATACTGACATTGGAAAACTTATTTGAAGTCTCACAATGTATTTGTCTAATATCAGGATAGTGAGACTTTTAATCCAATAAATATATTCACTGTATTTTCATGGCATAGCTTCCTGTTCTATATAGTTAGAAATTTTTATAAATTGAAATAAAAATTAGTAATTTAATATTCCTAGAAATAATATAGATTTTTTGTTAAATTTCTTGGTTAAAAAATAAGAAAATAATCCAAAACTATATGTTTTTTCCTTCCCTTTACACAAAATCTTGCTTAGCATAAAATAGTTGAGCTCCCTATAATACAAGATTTGGTAGAAAACAGAATATATGGTGTTTTCTTGGTTTTCTGAGAGATCATTTTGAAAAAGAAAAAGTATTGTCTTATAATTGGGTACATATTTTATTTAGATATGCTGAGCCTTAAGTTTTTTATTTTAAAATAGGAATAATATTACTTATATGCTTCTCATGAGCTATAAATGAGATAGTATATTAAAATCATCTCATATGGTTCCTGGGAAAGAATGAGACTTAATTGATCATAATCACATCATGCTATTGCTATTGTTTTCAGCATTTTTTAAAAAATATATCTTTATTATTTGTATGGCCCAGTACTATCTGAGAAGCCATCCTAGATATATTCATGATTTTATTGGTGACCCTCTTATGTGCAAACTAGTATCTTGAACATTGATTATAATACTTGAGATTGAAACTTTACATGTAATTTGCATGGATTAAATTTTAAACACATTGTCAAAATCTTGTCAAAACTTTTATCCCAGCAGCTAGCTAACAAAATAAATAAGAAGTAAGTAAACAAGCAAATAAATAAATAAATAAATAAATAAATATTTATGTTTATAACATTTTGAAGGAAGTGGAGGAGAATCATAGAAATTAGTTTGTATTATTTATCACAGAATTTTTCAGTAATTATTACAAAGAATGGGAAACATTTTTTTTTTATTTATCTTTCCTTGGTCAAAAATGTTTAAGGAGTATTTATTTTGTGTAAGACATTGTGGCAATTATTAGAAATCCAGATATCTAGTGGTGTTCTCGTTACTTTGTTCATGGATCTACAATCTAAAAATGGAAACTTAAAAAATACAAAAATCCAATTTAGAAAGAATTTCTGATTAAAGAATAGCAGATTTTAGCTATACTTTACACTCTTAACAAAACTCTCACCTAATAAATTGAAAGGAAAAGAAATATACATACACGTATATATATCACATATGTAATGTGTATAATAAACATAAATGCATATATGTATCCTACCTATAATAAAACTATAATAATATAACTAATAATATAAGTATTATACATATGGGTATGTATCTGTCGGTCTCTGTGTACGTATAGTGCCAACACCTAAGCAATTATCTGTGTGCCAAATTCGAGCTACATTCTCCAAAATTTTGTTGGGAAAAGCAAAAGAAGGTAGAGTACATTAGTATGATCAATTTTAAAAAAATGGAAGCCAAGAAAGAGATGCAAAATTTTGTTCCACTATAATTACATGGCTCTGCTTGATGACTACTCTGAAGAAATATACGGTTAAAAGAATATGAGCAAAGAAAGTTGTATGAATTTGAATATTCCCTAATTTGGAAACAAATCATCTAACAGTAAAAGAAAATCTCTGATATTAAAGGCCTCTCCACGTCTGAATTGAAACTGAGAGGGATGGCAAGACCTGCTGTTTTTCAGTGTGCAGTACCTAGTTGAGAGAATGAGCTGAAATCATGGGCTTAATCTTGGAGCATGCATTACATCCTTGAGGAACAGCAAAGGCATTGATCTGTAAGCTGTTGTAAAAATTAAGTGGCATATGCTGGTGACTGACTAGTAGTAGTGGTAGAAAAGATGAGAAATTGTTGCATTTGATATGTATTTTTAAACTAGATTCAACTTTTCTGCTGATGAATTAGAGTTGTTATGCAAAAAGATGAGAGTCCAATTAATGGGTGAGATGAGTAGCATAGATTGGTACTTGTCTATCAATACACATTTTGCCATTCTATCTCAGTAATAGATTTTTGTATTTCTAAATAAATTGGGAAGGATAAGTGAGAAGTAATGTCTGAAAAATTTGACTTTTATTAACATTTACTTGGTGAAAATAAGCAAGACTAAAATTAAATAAGCTTCAAACAAATTAGAGTGATAGACGTTACCTAAGCAACATGCTTAACTTAGTTTCATAGAATTTTTCTTTGAACTTCTCTCTCTGACCCAAGGATCTGTTTTTATTTTTATTTTTATTTATTTGTTTGTTTGTTTAAATGTCGCTATTTATTTGAAACTGATTCCCATCAAACTCTGAAAACAGTTTATCAGTGCAATTGGGTACCAGCAAAAAGCTCTCTTAAAATACATTTTCTTTAATTCATAAAGCTGTTAATGGGGCATTAATTTTTTTATTTTTATTTTTAATTATATTAATTAATTCATTTTTTAATTAGGTTTATTGAGCTAACATTGGTTAATACAATTATATAATTTTTGGGTGTATATATAATTTGACATCTATATATTCTATTGTGTGATTACCACCCAAAGTCCAGTTTCCCTCAACTACCATATATTTGACCCCCTTTACCCATCTCCTCCACCCACTACTCTCTGGTAACCACTAGTCCATTGTTATGCACCTGAGACTGTTTGTACTGTTCATTTGTTGCTTTTAGGTTTATATCCCACATCTAAGTGAGATCATGTCATTTTCAACTTTTTCTGTCTGGCTTATTTCACTTAGCATAATTACCTCAAGGTCCATCCATGTTGTCACAAATAGTATTTCATCTCTTCTTATGGCTGAGTAATATTCAATTGTGTGTATGTGCCACAGCTTCTTTAGCCAATCATTTATCATAGGACACTTTGGTTGCTTTCATGCCAAGGATCTGTTTTTAAACACAAAATGAATACTTCCACCTTTAACCCAACCCACTGCAACATTCTGGATATGACCATTTTAAATGTGTGTGTGTGTGTGTGTGTGTGTGTGTGTGGTGAGAGAGAGAGAGAGAGAGAGAGAGAGAGAGAGATTCTTTTAATTCTTTTTATTTCTATTTTTCTCATAAATGTAATGTTGATTAGTTCATTAGTGCTCAGTACTGTAGATATTCTCCAGCAAATTATGTTTTTTCCCCTAAGTTTTCTAAATAGATTTCTATGAAAGCATAGATAGATGTTAAATCAATGGTGATAGATGAGAGATGAATGGATGGATAGGTAGATTAGATAGATAGAGAGAGAGAGAAAGAGAGAGATGGTAGATTGGATGGATGGATGGATGAATAGGTAATCTGTAAGCCCTGTGCCTTTAATCACTGAATCATAACTTTCAACATGATACATTTATTTAATTGTTCCTCAAACATTGAACATTAAAATGTAATTTCAGAAGATTGTGTTTATATGCTATATTTTGAAAATGTAGATTCATGGAAGTTGAAGTTTAAAATTAAAGAGTATACATTTTAACTAAATAAGAAATAGCAACTTGTCAACCAATAAAAATTAACACAAGTCTTTTCTCTATAAATGTTTGAGTGTTCTTGTCCACTCATGTAGAACAAAACTGGCTTTAAATTATTCAAATATTTTACCTATCTGATTAGAAAAGTAAAAGATTGTTTATTTTTATTTCCCTGGCATCTATTGAAGTTCAGCAATTTTTCATTTGCTTCTTAGTCTTTTTGTATTTCCTCTGTGAGCTCACTGTTGACTTAAGTTGTCCTTTAATCTTTGCTGTTGTTTAACTTGAAATATTCATTTTTATTATGAAGTCATTTCTTTTTATGACCTTCCTAAAAGCCTTTACATCAGATCTTTTATGTATGCACTTTTAAAACAGCAAAACTAGAATAAATGGAGGAAAAAATGGTTGTTTCCTTAGTATCTTATCATTGACAATTTGTGAATCTTAACAGTTTGTAAAACCAAACAGAAGATGAATTTATTCTGGCATCTGTGAGATAAAACCACTAATGACCCTTGGATATTACTGAAGATAGATTTTCTTCATATTAAATGTTGTATTAGGAAAAATGATGTAGCAGGACCTCAGTACCATATGTAGACATAGATTATGAAATTCTAAGTTAGGTAACATGTTAAGAAAATTACTACTACTTATTGAATTTTTAGAAACATGAAAGAACTTTATAGTTTTCCAGAAATATCAGATTTATGACCATAGCATTTTTATTACTCTTCATAATATTACATTTTTTAAATAGGTAATGTTTTCAGTAATTCTATTATTGAAATGTAATAGAATACTTCAATTTAATTTTAATTCATTTTTAAACTGTCACTTTTTTCTGATGCAAGAGTAACTTTTTTATTTAAAAAATAATATAAAGATTTAGTACTTTCTTTAAAACTTCAAATAATGAATGATAGTTGAGAAGGCAGTAATATCTACCCTAATAAGAAAACTTCAATTCATTTTCTAGTGTAGAGAATATTTAGTTATGACTATGTGAATTGGTGACTTTAATTGTGTGCTGTGCAGATGATAAGCATATATGCTATATAGAATGCTTTCTATATTAAATATAATATTTTAAATGTGATAATACATATAAGAATACCAGTCACAAATAATTCATGTTGATTTTTCTTTAAGTATACAATATAATTCAGGCTATGACATATAAAATGAAACTGCTCATTGTCTCTCTCTATATGTATTAAAACTTTCATTTTCCCTGGCCATGGGTACACATTTGAATAATATAACACTTCTCCATGGCCACAGTCATAACAATCACACCTTAATTGAGATCTCAGTTTATTACCAAAGTTAGGTATCTTTGAGAATGTCTTTTAAACGTATATGAATTTTTATTATATATAGGAGAAGAAATATGGGATTAAGTGGTAGAGTTAGAAAATTGGGGGAAAAATTTCTTTAAAATGAATAACAGAGTCTGCCATTTCAGAGAAACATTTTGTGATCTATTCACTTAAAATTTATTTTGTGATATTCTACATTGATTGGGTCAAATTTTATACATTATGCCAAGTACCCATCTGAAACCTAAGTCTTCAATTTTGAAAAATATTTTTGATACTTTTTCTAATTATTTTTTCTTTCTTTCCTGTTTCAGAGACCTCAGTTATTTTGAAAGTGTATGACCCCAGACTTGTACCAGGTTTTTTTCCCCTCCTATTTACTGTCAATGTATTTTTTGCTCCTTTTTTTCCCCAATTCATTTTATTAGCCAAGACTTTTACTGAGGCTTTTGTTTCTGCCATCTTATTTTTACTATGCAAAAGCTTTTTTGTTGTTGTTAATTTGTTTCTCTGTACAGTGCATGATTCAACAGCACCCCATTCCATTTTCACTGAAAATATTATTTGAGGAATTTTCTTTTAATGAAAGTGTCTAATCTCTACTTATTAAAAAATTGACATAAACAATGAACATTATAAATTGAGAATTTTAGTTTTATAAGGAGACTCACAAAAGAACCATAAATAAGTTATAAACAAACAAACCAACAAACAAACAAATAAATGAAAGAATACTGGATATATTTGTTTATCATTATCCTCAACATTATGGTGTCATGTCAACGAAAGTCATCATATAAAGAATAGAATATTTGCTAAAGTAAATGTTCATCATCTGCACAATACAATTGTTTTTGTATCTCAAAAACATGGTTTGTATAAATTTTCTTACTGAATTTCAGTCTAAAATACTTACAGTATATATTTGAAGTTTGACATTTTCTACTCACTGTGAGTAGAAATTTGCTTCCATTCCAAAACCAATGAAATTATTGGTAGTTGGGCTGCTATTAATGTTCTGTTTTTGATTTAGATGTAATTGTGTTAAGTTTAAAAATTCATGGTTATACTTCAATTAAATTTTGAAAAAAAAAATTCCTGTGGGAATCAATCTTAAACCTGAAGTAAAAATAGTGTAAATGATTTATAAAGACTAAAAGTAGAATGCAGCTTCACATTTTCATATCTTCACATCTTATAGAAATAGGAACTGTAATATAGAAACACTTAAATATTTTACTGCCAAAGGATGCAGAGAAAAACCTCATCACTGTTGGTGGTTACATAACCGAATTGATACCTTTTTCATAGAGTTTGATTGAAGTAACAGACTGGCTTACCAAATAACAAGTTTTTGTCACATTAAGCTTTAAAGAATGGGATAGATATTATTTATTATTATTATTATTATTAATTATTATTATTATTATCATTATTATTTTTCTGCTTGAATTTGTCTAAGATGAATAGAATGACATAAATTGGCCAAACTGGATTAAAAATTATGGCTTTAGTACTTGGCAAAGAGGATTCTCTATGTTTCAGTGGATGGAACAAAGAATTAAGTTTCCCCAGAGAATTTCTGCAACCCAGAAATCTTTGACCATGAGAGAAATCAACCTGAAGACCAAGCTCTCACATTTAAGATGACTTATTTAGCTGCTGGATTCTCTACCCATCTCTCAAAAGATTTTGTTATGTGTGATAATAAATTTTCCCACTGTTTAAGCCAGATAGAATAAGAAATTATTATTACATAGAAAATCTTCCTGATACTGATAATTCTATTTATTTATTTATCTATTTATTATTTTTATTTTTATTATTACTTTTTTAGGCCCGACAACCCTTGTTGATCTCACAGATTGCAAGGACCTTGTCAGTTTTCAATTCCTTATTATTATTATTTTTTACTTATAGCACCTGGTCTTCCTAGGTGGTCTCTCATCCAAGTATTAACCAGGCCCCACCCTGCTTAGCTTCTGAGATCAGATGGGACCGGGCTTGTTCAGGGTAGTATGGTCATATACTGAGACTGACAAATTTTAAATACCCATTTCTTTTTCTCATAAGCTGCATGCCCTTTGAAAATAGTTAATTCTATTTGAGGCTTGGTTTACTCAACTATAGAATTATTTGGCTGACCCATTCCAACGCAAAATTATGTAATCATTTTTTGTAGATATAATAATCAAATTTAGTGGTAAAATCTGAGTATGCATAGCAGAGGATTTTTGTGAACCATTTAAGCAATTTATGATGAAAATTATTTTCTCTATCCTCCAGAATCAAATATAGTATTATTTCCTTATATTTCCTCAAATTTATAATGGTGGTGATTCCCTCTGAAATAATATTATAATTTTAGTTTTTAGCATTTCTTTTTGGGTGAAGTTACTGTGAATTAAGAAGCCATCAAACTCAAACACATTTCTCACAATATCCCACCTCAGTCTCCAAAGCAGTTGATGAGCCTGCTAATAAAAAAGCTAAAAAAAATTATGTTTTCTTATGTAAGAACAGATGTGTGTGATGGCTGTCTAGGGCAAAATGTAAATTTGGGTATCCATATATTACACCTGACTCTTTTTTACTTCCTGAAGCACTCTCAATTAGGTTTTGGAGAATGCTCTCCAGAAACAGTGTCACCATCTGCTCTTTTAACCAACTACCAATTTTTGCTAAACCTAATGGAGCTTTATAATAGAGTTTGCATTGTTATTTATTTAATTTCATAGTTTAAGTCCAAAGGAGCAGTGCTAATGAACCTGTCACTTTCATCATTTTTTTTATATAAACTTAACTCTGCTCCTCCATTTTTATCAGATTCCTTATTAGCTTCTTTGAAGGCTGTGAGACAATCTGTTTCAGTGCTTATTTTTCTCATCAGTGAGAATTACACCTGTCGACCTTTGAAGATTTCATATTCTTTGAAAAGAATCTGCCCAAAGAAAATACCCATCATAAAGTTACATGATAGAAAAATTAAGTATAAAACAAAATATTCCATAAAATGCCAATTGCTCGTGAGGAAAAAAGTCTACTTTTGACCTTGAGATGTTCTTAAAAAGAGGAAAACTAAAAAGACATGTCATAATTCTCATGTGTCATATATGCCTAAAAGCAACATGTCTCTTTTACCATGTAACTAATGTAATAATGATGATGATGTTAGCAGGAATCCAATGTTTCTATATTGCCAAGTAGAAAAATAATAAGAATAAGACTTTTATGATAATACTTCCTTTATAAGATCTTGCTTAATGCAAACCCACTCTGTGCCTAGCTGGAGTCCCAAGCCAGTGCTTTTTCTGTCTGCCACAGAAACATTGCCAGGTGCTGTGATTACTTTGACCTGTCAAGGGTTATACGACTGAGCACAGGGTGTTTTCTGGGGAAGAAGGGGCCATACAGGCCCTGAGTCCATGCTTACTGGACTGGCCTTGCTGTACTTGGGCAGGTGGTCAAGTCATGGTGTCTGACTAGAGGCCTACAGAGACTGAATGGGCTTTGAGAGGTCCTCATGGTCAGTTGCTTACTTGGGGCCAACAATGGTGGCCAAAAGGAAGGATCAGACATCACCCAGGGGAATGACCAAGGCCCCAGGAGTTACTACATGTTTATTTAGATGACTCTGAAAACAAACAGTAGAACAGCAGCTTGTTCTGTGGTGAGTGTATCCTAGGCTCGCATGAGGCAAGATTGGGCAAAAAACAGTAAGGGCAGGAAAATGGCTGAAAAGCTAGAAGTTCATTCAGCAAAGGAGAGCCAGGAGTCCAAAGATGAGACCAAGGCAAAAGCTGAGGAGAAGCAAAAAGTCCTCTGCCCGTGTTTTTTATCCCTTTCCTTTTCCTTTTTTTTTTTTTTTTAATTATGCCCTGCTCCTTCTTTTCAAGTTGCTTTTATTCTGTTTTGTTTTCACAAGGGACTTTATATATAAAGAACTGAATTACAATAATAAAAAAAACTACTTAGCCATGTAGAAAAATAATCTATAAAATTTAATTAAATATGAATTCCTGATATTTTCATCTTGGCTTACATGGTCTTCCAGTCATTTTTTCTATATTTTGATAATCTATTCTCATTGAATCTCAGCTTTTTCATGATTCAGAGACATAACATATAAAGCATTATCTCTTCTTTGTTTCTCCTTTCTACCTGTCAAATTTTCATCCAATTTTGTCTATTCTAAGAAGATTTCCTTATTACCCAAGCTGAATTTCTGATTTTTAATCTTTAGATTTCTTTATTGTGGCTTAAGGAGACATGTTTAATTGTAAATTTATATGTATATTCACATCCCATAAATACATTGAACATCATTCAGATTAGGGAATGTATTATATTCATGTTTAAGTCACCTGAAAGTTTTGATAAGTACCTGAACATACTTTTGACACTGAGTTAATTATTCAGACTCATGAAAATATAATTTGTTAGAATTTTAATTTTTAATTAGGCTTGTAAATATTATTTTACTATTTAAGTTCTATTTTAAAAAACTCAGCTTTTAATGTGATTGACAGACCAATCAGTGCCACACAATATTTCGGAAAACATGTCTTCTTATTCCTGTGTCTTTATGAGAATGAAATGGCAGGCACCAACTTTACTGTGGGGAGCACATTTCTTTTGCAGGAAGTGCAGTTCTATTGTGGGGAGCATGCTACTTCTGCTCTTCTTCTGCTCTCCAGGGGACTGCATGGGCTTTATACATGTCAGAGAAAAATAGTGGCATTTTGTCACTCATGCATGATATAATAAACGAATCATGCTTATATAAATTAGGCACAGGCAGCCTACTATGTTAATGTAACATTCTAAATCCAGAGCCCTATCCCTAGCCACCAGCCTGGAATACAGCCAGACCTGGGACCTATATACATATTTCCCCAAATACCATTTTGGCTTTTTGAATATAAATGATGGAATTTTTGCAAAATATGGCTATTCTTCAATGCTGCTCAGAATATCCAGATTCTTGTCTATGTTACACATGAATTGTTGAACTGTTCAACCTTGGGTCCCTATAAGCACTAATGAACCTTTTACACCTGGGTCAAGTTAACCTTCTTAAACTATATTGTTCTTCAATTGCCTTGTCTTACAGTATAATACGTCAACTTCTGAAAATTTTCAAGCAAAATAATAATAAATGTTATTAGTACACATTTATCAAGCATCCACTAGGTAATAGGCAGTGTTCTTGGTGCTTTATGTTGCTATCTCATATAATAATCATAAAAAAAACAAAAAGGTAATTTTTTTACTATAAGACCCCAAACTCGAAGTCATAGAGGTTAAAAATATTCAAAATCATACTGTTAGGTAGTAGAAGACAGGGTCAAAACCAATTCTCAGTTTGAGTGAGTGGAAAGGAAAACACTGAGGATTTCTGTGGTGTTAGTAATCCCATCATTTCCAAACTTAAGAAGTTACTAAGGGATCATTTCTGAACAAGGACTTGGAAAGAGATGTGTGCAATGGGCCTTGAGAGCCTCAAACGACTTTGAAAATGAATCATTTTGCTCTCCCAAGCAAATCCCGTACAAATCATCATTGAATCTTGCTCTTGTCATTTCCTTTATTTAAATATTACAATTTTTTATCCCTGGAAATAAGGGTTGTTCAACATATGCAAATCAATAAATGTGACACACTGCATTGATAGAATGAAAGATAAAAATCATATGATTTCAATAGATACAGAAATAAACATTTGACAAAGAAAAAACCTTCAACAAATTGGGTATAGAAAGAATATTCCCCAATATAGTAAAGTCCATATGTATAGGACAAGTCTACATACTCAATACTCAGTAGTGAAAGACTGAAAGGTTTTTCTCTAAGATCATAAACCAGATGGGAGGCCCACTCACTATACTTATTTAACATAGTACAGGAAGTCTCAGCTATAGCAATTATTCAAGATAAAAAAATAAGTCATCTAAATCAGAAAGAAAGTAAATTAAAATAAAAAATAGAATAAAAGTCATCCAATTCAAATTGTAAAATTGCCATTATTTACAGATGATATAAAATTATATAGAAAATTCTAAAGACACAACCAAAAAAACTGTTTGAACTAAACAACAGATTCAGTAAAGTCACAATAACTTTATTCAAATAATAAATTCAATAAAATCAACATACAGAAATTAATTGCATGTCTTAAATTAATAGTAAAAACAAACAAAAAAGAAATAAAGTAATTATACAACTCAAAATAGCATCAAAAACAATAAAACAGAAATAAAATTAACCAAGAAAGTAAAAGATCTATACAGTGAAAATTACAAGACTTTGAGGAAAGAAATTAAAGAAGACACATATGAAACTATATCTTATGTTCATGAATTGAAAAAATAAATATTTTTAAATATCTATACTATAAATTCCAAAGACAGCTATAGATCTAATGCTATCCATATTAAAATTGCAGTTATTTTTCACAGAAATAGAAAAAAAGTCTTAAAATTTGTATGGAAGCACAAAAGATTCTAAATAGCCAAAGCAATGCTGAGAAAGAAGAACAAAGGCAGAGGCACCACACTTCCTGATTTCAAACTATATTACAAAGACATAATAACTAAGACAGTTTGGTGTTGTCATAAAAATAGACACATAAATCAATGAAGCAGTATCACGGACCAATAAATAAACCATGCGTATATATAGGCAATGATGTTGTACAAGGGAGCTGTGGATGAATACTCCATGGAGAAAAGACAGTCTCTTCAATAAATAGAGTTGAGAAAATTGGATATTCACATGTGAAAGAATAATGAAAGTTATGATTCAGATTTTATTAAACTTCATGGGCCACAAAAAATATGTGGTACGATTTGAAACCATACAGGACTATTTATATCTTAATTGTTGCAATGAAAGTAAACATTTTTAGATCTAATCTTGAGCTTTGATTTAATCTTATCTTTGCCATAAAAATGTCTTATTATAAATAAAATACTTTTTACAAAGTTACTGTTTACTACTAATTTACTGGAAGCATGACATACTGCTATTTGAGAACTATTTTAAATTTGTATTTAAATGTTTATTTATATAATATAATGCCTCTTTTAATGTTTCAAGTAACTATGAAGCATAAATTACCTTTTGATGCTTTATCAAACAAAAAAAGTATTTGTTCCATAGCTTGTTTTTCTCATAATATATATTTGCTAGAAAACAATAGACTTCCCTACATGATATCCAAGCTAATGAAGACTGGGTGCATTAAACTATTCAAATGCAGGCTCATCCTTCTCTCAGAGGTAAGCAAGGGAGGTCATTTAAGTGAAATTCTATTTTTAGTCATTGTGAGAACATAATTAATTTTCTTAACTTTATTTCTGAAGAAGATAAATAACCTCAATCATAAATATTGTTTTATTCAAATTTACTCTATTTTATTCATGCCCATATAGAGAGAATATAGGTTCTTTCAATGTCATTTGCGAATGCATTAATCAAGTTTTTTTATGTGTTATAGAACACTGCAAAGTAATGTCTATTGTTTCTCTTATCAAAGCAAAGTTTTGCTTATGCACATTTGATTGAAAATCTTGCTTATTGATTAGATTCCTCCTATTTGAAAAGAAAGATGGCATAGTGGAATAAATTGAGACTGCTTCATTTAGAAAATTATAATTTCTTATAAGGTTATTGCACACAAGGAATTGAAATTTGTTCTATATGGCTCTCTACTCCAAAACACATAGTATTTTCACAAATTCTAAACAGTCATCAATATGATAGACTGCCTTCAATAAGATGTTACAAAATTAAACAAAAATGGCAAGTAAACTGGCATTGAGCTACCATCCCTTCCTTTTGTCTTAAGGGTGGAAATTGGTAATTAATTAGAGTACCCCTCTTGAAATAACTAATGTGCCATCTCTCATTCTTCATCTATACTGAAATCAGTTTGTTGGAACTGTCTTCTGAGATTAATCTATTCGCTACCCATAGGAAAACATATCTTTAAAGATCAATTATAAGGTATGTTTCAAGTATGTTATTTGTAATATGTGGTAGCAAAATTATAAGAATTAATTACTTAATAACATTTAGCAGATGCAATATTATATCTATTTAATGTCAGTTATACTCAAATATACTCTCTTTAGTGTGGCTGATACTATTGCAGGTATTACATGCCTGCATGTGAATATAATCTAAAATATGTGTAGAGATTCAGAAACACTGGACTAAAGAAAAGGTTTGCATTGGTTTAACAATAAGGGAGTTTTGTAGTTTATTGAGAAGATAATATAAAATCACATACTCTGCTAGGTAATGCTACATAGAACTGTTTTATGCACTACTTGAAAAATCAGAGGAGGTTACACTTGATATCCTCATTTTATACACGAAAAACTTGTGCTTAAAAGGCAAATTTTATCAATCATTACAGTGCTAAAATAGATAGATACAGAGTTAAAAATTAAGCACTTTGAAGTTCTGTTATATATATAATTCAGAACACCCACAAACATAATTCTTACTTTATACCAAAAAGCATGCATTCCTGAATAAGTAAAATGGAACTTCTTTGAGAAGTTATTTGTTAACTATATGTTTATTTGACATTATTTCAGTTGAGTCATGTTTTGTTCAAAGAAGGTTGTAAAAGAGCAAAGAGACAATGGTTTATTCTAGGCCTGTCTATCTCATCTGTATCAGCCTTTCGACTCATGCTCATGCATTCACACACCCCATATATCCCACACCCACCAAAACCTCCTGCTCAACCAGCCTCCTAGCTCTGATCTTGTTTGCATATTCATATTCCTTACATGGTAAATAACGGATAAAACAACATCTCTCCTTTACCAGTTCTTCTCATACTGGACCTTCAACTGCAGTAGCAATATGAGCTAGAAAGCAAGGAGCTGAGAGTCTGAAATGTGATCTAAACAGGCAAGAGTCAAACTGCTGCAACCTTAGACATGGGATGAGAGCACACACTGACAATCCCTTTCAGTATGTGAAAGAGATATACCAAAAAATAACTTTCTAAAAGTTGTGTTCCCTATATGTGATCTTGATTTCTCCATGACTCTGTTTTGACTCCACCTGTAACAAATATGATCTGACTCACTTCACGTTCCCACTCCAAAAAACAGTGATTCACAAAGTGTCAAGCTATGGCCTCATCACCCTCCTGGAATCCCCTTTAACTCTCTTTATACTTCTAGTGAATCTTAAATAATGCCATACTTTTCTCTTTGCTTGATTACAAACCTCTTATCTATATATATCCACATTTTATAGCAATACAAATTCTGTTATTGCTTCATATTCCATGGCAAGTGCCATAATTATCTGGGGTCTGTCTCAGGCCACTAAATCTAGACATCGTATGTAGATAGTCACAAAGCTCAATGAGGCCCATGCAATGCTGAGCATCGGTTAACAAGGCAAGAAAGTAAGTTAGAGGTCTCCTCTGCCCTTAGATCCTCTAAACAAATTTATACATTTTAACTTCCTCCTTATTCCTCATCACACTGGCAGAGACAGAGTAGAGAGCCACCATTTTAGAAACAAGTCTCACATTTATTTCTCTCAACCTCCTAATTTGTCACCACACTATTAAATTTTTTTGTTTTCTGCTAGGTTTGGATTTAGCTGGCACTCCTTTCTCTTCTTAAGGTGTAACTTAGATTATTGATTTTTTTCTTTTTTTTTAACATAGGCATTTATAGCTCTAAATTCCCTCTGCGCAGTGTATTTGCTGCACCCCAAAAGATTTGGTGTGCTTCATTTTTATTTTCATCCATCTCCAAGTATTTTCTAATTAGACCTATGATTCCTTCCATGGTGCATTTGTTGTTTAAATAGCGTATTGTTTAAATCGCACCACTTTGAGAATTTTCTAGTATTTCTATTATTGATATATCACTTCATTCCATTGTAGTTGAAAGAGACACTTTATATGATTTTAAACCTTTTAAATTTATTGAGACTCATTGCATTGTTTAATATATAGTCTATCGTAGAGAATTTTTTTTTTTGCACTTGATTAAATGTATCTGCTACTGTTGGGTTGAATGTTCTAAATGCCTGTTATGTATAGTTGGTATTCAGTGTTTTCAACTCCTTATTTCCTTTTTAATCTTGGGACTAAATGTTCCATCCATTCTTTTTTTAATATATATTTTTTTCAATTATAGTTGGCATACAATATTATATTATTTTCAGGCCTACAACATAAAGATTAGACATTATATAACTTACAAAGTGACCACCCAGACAAATCTAGCACCCATCCAACACCATACAGTCAATAATATTATTATACTTATGCTATACTTGACACCCTCATGGCAATATTGTAACTACCAATTGTACATCTTAATCTCTTCCCCTATTATACAAATTCAACCTTCTGAAAATGCTTTTTTAAAAATCAGTAAATCATGTTATATTCAGAGTAGTTTCTGTCACATGTAAATACTTAATCAAGGTTTAATGAATTAATATGCTATTTGCTCTGCAACATATAAAGAGCCCAATACACAGTTTGCGTCATATAAGAAAACTAAAATTGGAACAAATTAGCTATGCCACCTGAAATTATTTAGTCTTTAGGATATCAAAAGGTTTTTTACGGTTTATCCAGAATTACAGCAATAATATTAAGAACATTTTTCATAAATAGTAAACTCACTTCATTAAACCCCAGTTTCTAGGACTTTCTGAAGATAATTTGGAAAAATCTTTCAGGAAGAATCTGAGTTATATTTTTTAATCAACAAAGTTAATAAAATCTGTCTAGCAAAATTTTTTATTGTATTTAATTTTTTATATATAAATTTAGAGAGAAATTTAAAACAATCCCAGATTTCTGTCATAACTGGAATCATAACAATCAATTGGTCCTGACTCAAGGCCAGGAATGGATGTCTAGGTGGGTGTCTGGGTTTAGATTTAGATTTTTGTGGAAGAAGTAAAGGCAATGATGCCCAGCCAAGGTAAATGACCAAGGAAGAGATAAATGGAGACATATAATTTCTAGAGGTTAAGATATAAAAAATACTAGCTGAAAGTAATTACCATAAATGAAATAGAAGTATATGATAGTATATAATTTATCAAACTGGATGGGAACAAAATATGTGAGTCTTTAGGATTTAAATAGCAGACCGCAGACATGTTACTGGCATCTAGAATTATAACATTCTTATAAGAAAATAAAACTTAGAAAATTGGGTATCTGAGATCGGATATTTAAAGACTATTAAATAAAAAATAATATACAGTCTCTGGGAGAACAAAGTTCAATGTCAGAGAGATGCCTGCAACACCACAAACTCAAAGATGGGTTAGAGAATCATTGAGGTGGAGCATTTTTTATTACTCATATCTTAGGTTAGCTAAACTGGTAGCTGTAGGGTAACATTCATACAAAAACCCCACCTTTTAATATGCCTTCTCAAAAAGAGTTGCTTTTATAAACACACGTTATTGTGCTCTGCAGTATATAGTCCTCAGGAAATATAAATGGGAGTACAGTCTTGGAAGCAATGTCTCTGTTATGTTGTAAAGTGCAGAGAATTTAATCTGGGAGCTATTTAATTATTAAAAGATATGAGGGAAAACTGGAAATATAAGGCAAATCAGAGATGAACAACTGTGAAATGCCATTCTCCTTCTTGACCTAGAGGGACTTTAGAAAGAGGGATAACTATGTAGGGAGGGGACTGTCGTTAACTGGAGCCATAAAAAAGATGAAGCTGAGTTTAGAGGTAGCACTCATGCCAGTACTGCCCTCACCTCTGGCATGAGGAGCATTAGGAGGTTTTAAGCAGTATTACACAATGGTGTTAAATATTCAATTTGTATAAAATGATGTAATAGGTATGAATTGCAAGAACGTAAATTATTTTATTGTGAAAATAATATTTAAATAAATACTTAAATAACATACTCAAATAACACAGCATGGAGGAATACATCTCTTACAGTTTTCACTGAAGAAATATATTAGTTTATCTGGGTAAGATTTTAAATGCACAGCTAGACATGAGGTTCAACAAAATTAAAAAAAAAAGAAATTAATTAAAATTTTTAGTTTGACATTACTTGCATTAGTATCTCCAGGGTTAGACTAAATTCAGCCCAGAAAATAAATCCAGACATCTTTCCTTTTAGACACATAATTTCCAATGTGCCTAAGATCTGTACATTTTTACATTTGACAGTATTTTCAGGTTTGTTCTTACTTTTGTTTTTGTTTGTTAGAATTACAAAAATATGTTTAATTCTAGATCAAATATAGAGCATCACCTTTTTTAATGAAATTCATTTTTTCTGTTTATATCAGGGTTTTAAAAAATCATTCTTTAAGAAATCTATAGTTCTGTGTCATTGCATTTGTTTAATATTTTGAGTGTTGCTGTAGGAGAAAGGAAAGTTTGTTTAGAAGAGCAGTAAATTTTATGTTGTGAAGCAAATACTTCCATGTTCTCTGGATTTTATTTAGGATGGTGCTCGCAAGAACAATTCAATAATTTTAGGTTTCATTTGATGAAAGTCATTACTTTTTTCCTTTAAAAGATAGAATGCAAAATACTATAGTTTTCCTTGCCTTTATCAGATCTTTCACAGAAATTGCCATTTCAGTTTTCAAATAGCCTCAAAAGTTTTTTATTTTTAAATAATTACTTCTTCAAAAGAGTTTTGCTCACCAATTTCCTTCAGGACTGAACTTGCTCACTTGTCATTTAGAGTATGCCTGGAGATTAACTTTGTTGTGTGTCTTCTGACATCCATTTCAATTATTAATTTTGTTGGGATATGAAGATAACCTTTCCCCTGAGCTACTAACTTGCTCAAATTTCTTGTACTAGAAATTTCACTTTTTAATATAATGAAGTATATTTTTCCCCAATATTTACTTTTAAATTAGTACAATAACCTTTGCTATGCCTTGATGTTTTTGATCAATTCTTTTATAATAGTTTTGTACCTTTATTTTTCCCCCCAGGCAGAAACTTTTTCTTCTTATATATTTTTCCTGTGCCCTCCTTTTCCATGGCTGCATTTCTAGAATATATCACAGTTTGGATAGTTTCTCTGCATAAAATCAAATAATATTTATCTATTTGTATTTATAAAAACAACCTAGAAAATAATTGTAGTCCTTCTACTAAAAGTAAATGATATATCAGTGCTTGATCTAGAAATGTCATCGTGTAGCACTAGTTTCTTTGCCAATAACTAACTAACTAACTAACTAACTAACTAACTAACTATTTATTTATTTATTTAGGGTCAAATATAGAAGACAGCCTTCAGGTTTTGTGCAAACATGTTAGATATAAACAACCATTGCAATCATAATCCAGTTTTCTACTCTCTTATAGTAGATAAAACAGACTCATTAATAAATGATTACTAAACAGTATTAGTCCTGCTGATTTGAGCCTATATTTATCATTGTTATGGGGCAATTACTTCTAGTATTTCAACATCTTCTATATAACTTTTCTCCCAACTATCTTTTCAAATTGTGAGATCTCTTTATATCAAATAGCTTTGGTAAGCTAAATACAGTATTATTCTCTATTCAGAGGAGGATTGTTTTCCTTAGTGTATCATAAAGATAATGGATCTCTCTGGGACAAAGCGTGGGTGGGTTTGCTAGCAGCACCAGTACACAAATGGAGGTTTACTAAGCTCAGGTACCGCACCTGTGATTTAGACCTCCCTGTGCACAGCATTCAGGTGGGCTGCATTGCCTTCATGGGATTTGGGGGAAAGAGGAATAAACACAAAAATGCTTATGAGTCCTGCCATTATATGAGTGTTTGTCTAATTTTATTTGGATTTGTTGTTACCTTTCCTAGAAAACCTACCAAAGTGTAAAGAACTGATCTAGCAATTATCCACTTGTCAAGGATTGCTCAACTGCTTGACCTCCTTAATGTCAAACAGCCCTCTTATTCACATTCTCCAACACTTACACACACACACACACACACACACACACA
This sequence comes from Cynopterus sphinx, assembly GCA_030015415.1. Lineage (NCBI taxonomy): Eukaryota > Metazoa > Chordata > Mammalia > Chiroptera > Pteropodidae > Cynopterus > Cynopterus sphinx. The sequence goes on along the minus strand of CM057393.1, from coordinate 20,189,439 downwards.
CACACACACACACACACACTTGCATATTTTCCTATACAATTCTCATTGCTTAAAAGCTAAATTAATGACATGTTTGTATAATATTATGTAATAAAACTGTTACATTTTGTATGATAAAACCAACTTCATTTATTTGATTCTCTTTATGATATAATAAAAAGTGAAAATCAGTATCCCAGTTATTATTGAGAACCCTGAAAATAACTTTTTAAGTCAATTTGTTTAAATTCTCTATGTTTTTCAAATTGTTATTTAGTCACATACTTAAACTGGTAATACAAAGATGAGCAGTGCTTGTCTCTAACTCTGAACTGGTTTATAAAATAGAACAGAGGATTAAAACTTAAAAATTAAAAACAGAAGGCAACTACTCTGCTGCACACCAAACATGATTAATAAATGCTAGTGATTCTGTACTGAATGTGAAGATAATGATTACATTTTAAGGAGCTACAATATAGAAAACTAAAGTTAGTACCATGATAGTGTAATAACAGGAGGCCAGTGGAAATAAGATAAATTAATTTACTTGGAACAAATAGTGGCTGATGAATGTCAAAGCCTTATGAAAACCACAAGTTTCATGATAGTTAATTTTATGAGTCAACCTGACTATACTAAAGGATGTCCCAAAAGCTGGTATATTATTTCTGGACGTGTCCTGAGGGTGTCTCTGGAAGACATTATCATTTGAATCAGTATATGAGCAAAGACCACTTTCAAAATATAATGTTTTGCTATTTCGTCTCACTTTTTTGATCTTTATGATTTGGATTATTTGGCTAAATTTTTCTTTTGTTATTATCAAATGAGAAATTACTTCTCTCAATATTTATCTTTTCAACCTGTTTCTGAGGTAGTCATCATGTACCATAAACATTCTAGCATCAGAAATACTTCCAAGATTTAGTTCAGCTTTACTGCTTGTATTAGTCACAGTAAAATCTGTATGTTACCTTTTAGCTCATTTTTCCACGTCGGTAACTCAGTCCTGACAAATAATCTTTCCTTTACTAAATGTGTTCATAGTGAAATACCAGGAAATGATATCAATGATAAATCTTAAATATGGATGAATCTGACAAAAACTTACAGTATTTCCATAATGACAAATGTTAAACATTGATAAAGGATGTTTGATTTATTTTTTTATATATCAAGTATCTAAAATATATGCTCTATGCACAGAAATCTCATCTTAATTTTTAAATACAACCATATTGGCACTATTTAGCAGACATGTCAGGTACAATAGTTTGAAGTCATGACAAAAATATATATCTCATTCTATTTAATCTGTGTCTGTTGAATAGCTTCCCAGTGTGCTTTTCAGAATAAATTGATAAGAGCAATTTCCCATTAAATTACATACTTGATAGGTACTGAAGTTAAAAGAATCAATTATCTCAATTTCAATAATATAAACAGTCCATTAAAAGGAGAAATTACAAACCTATTCACTAAGAGAACTCCATACACTTGTAATCAATTTGCTTTGAAGTTGTATTTGGGGGGACATATAAACACACTGAGAACAGTCAGAAATAATTTATAAGAATGATTTGAATCTATAGCTGACTCAAAAGCACTCAGGAAGAAACCCAAGCATATATTTATGGCAATAGTGATTATTTCTGTATCTACCCAAGATTTATTAACTATAATAGTCATATTTATTCATTATTTTATATTATTCTCCGCTCAAAGATACTAGACCCACAAAAACTGTAGGACAAACTTTGAAAATCGATTATACAGGCATAGAAGACCTTCTAGAGCCAAGCACTAACATATTTGAACAATCTTATTTGTGTCTAGTAGTAAGTAGTAAGTAACTTGTTTCCCACAGTAACTTGTTCCTTGACAAGCCAGTGATTTAATTTTCACGTTGTTTACAGTTTCTCCAAACTGCCACCCATTCCAAGTGGCTTAAAATGTTCTTCTATCTCTTCTTCAATATAAATCCTACCTATAATTCATCTATATGTAAGGATCACCTTTGAAGTTGAAAAAAACTTTAACCCTTTGAAAGTCAAAAGGAGCGGATCTAAGATCTTGATGCCAGGGATTAAACTCTTAATGTTTTATTCACCTCCTTGATGAAGCAAGTTTTCATGTTATATGCTGCTGAGGGCCACATGGCAAGGAACTGAGGGCGGCCTCTGGGTGATATCTAACAAGAAAATAAAACCCTCAGTTGGGGCACCTCTTGGAAATGAATGTTAGATGTTAAGTATGTCTATTCTACAAACGTGTTCCAGAACTGGAAAAGTAAGCACAAGGTAGATTTGGAAACCCATTAAGCCCACAATAAGATAGACTTGAACTAAAATTAGACTTGATTTCCTGACCTCCTAAATTCCTACTCTGACCATTGAAATATAGCAATAATTTGGTTTCTAAGAATAAGTGTCAACTGAGGGCTAGAATCTTGATTATAGCCATGATTTTATCATGTTCACCATGACTATAGCTTTAGCTTGGTCCTCCAAAGGCTGTAAAATATGTTGTATGGAGTTGTGGTCTCCGTTGAGAGAAGGGCTCACTTCCCCACTTACATGGTTCTCTATGAAGATGATGACTATCATTTTTATTCACCTCATTATCATAGGTTTGTTTTCTGACACTTTCAGCCTCTTCTCCCTTAAAATTGAGAATTTCCCCCCTTGACATTTAGGTTTGAACTTTTGTATGGAGTACTTTTTTCCAATGTTCTTCATAGACATTTTTTTTTTTTTCAGGCAACTTCTTAAATACTACCCTAGTTTATAAAGTTCTTATATTGTATGAATGATCACCATAAATGTGAGGGTTTTCTTCATGTGAAATGACAAAAACACAAATGAAAGTAGCAAAAGCTAAAATAGGGACTACCTGGCTAATAAACTGAAAATATTGAGAAGAGACCTGTCTAAAGAAGGGCACAATTTGGAGACTCATAAATAATAAAACTCTGTATGTTTATGGCAAGGGAGTATACATGTCACAACTAAAATAGAGCTACAAGTATCTAGTGAGTAGAGCACCAGACTTCTGCTGAACCTCGGCACTTGGATAACAGGGTAGCTCTCCACAGCAAAAAATTGTCTAGACGACATTGCTGAGATTGAGGAATTCTGGGCTAGAAAGAGATTAATTACACTTTCTTTTTTAGATAAATAAAATTAGGTGTGACTACTTTAATACTTCACTTTTATCAAGGACATGGTAAGACTTGCAACATTCTGCAACTACATCTTTAGCATATCAATTCTATATTGTGCATAGTTAATATTCTTTATATATTATTCTTTATACTATGTATAATATTCTATAGTTGTAATATATAATATCTTAATCTATAGAATATATATATGTATTTATTATTATTACTATTACTAATTATTATTCTGATCCTGCACCAATGTAATCTATAGCCATTGGCCCCTGGGGGAAAAAGGAATGGGATATGGAGTATGAATCTAAGCTATTAATATGTCATCAACTTAACCTGAGACTGCCCCAATCTCAGCTTATGGGGTACTATGTTACCTTCATATACTTTAAATATTTGGCATAAGTTTGTTGAACTGGCAAAATAATTATTCCCAATCCCCACCAGTCTAGGAAGATTTAAAGCAGTCTATATTTACATGTTAAATGCATTACTTCTCATTTACTCACTTATCTAGACTATGTTACTTGTGTTAACCTCTAAAACAAAATCATCTCTAAGAATCTTGGTTTCTGTAATACTCTGCAGAACATTAAGTGGATTTACAATATTGATGACCTCGTACTAATTGAATAGGGTAAAAAAGGAAAGGTTATGTACACTTCAATGCCCTAAAGGACACTTGTATAACAGAATATGGACCATTAAATCCCATGAATGTTTAGGAGCTTGCCATATCAGTAAAGTCTTTTTATAGTTTACCAGTCTGTGTCAAAATTTGACCTCACCTCTGAGATAACATAGCACCATAGTTTTCCAACAGCAAAGAAGTAGGCACAGTGTATTGTGGCATGGAGGTATTATGAGTGTATCATAGACTACTAAAGGGAACATTTCTTTGACAATTTGTTAAGTGACTCAGAAGACTCTAAATTTTGAGTGGAACCCAGAACAAGAGAGGGCACTGCTGCAAGGCCAGGCTGAAGCACAAGAGCACCTGCTACGTGGGTCATACAATGACAACAGATTCATTGGTTCTAGAATAGCCTGTGGTGAATAAGAATACTGTGTGGAGAATGACAAGTCCTAATATGAGAAGTGCAGCACAAACTAGTGGGTTCTGTAACAAATCCTTGTCTCCTGCAGCTGAAAACTATTTGTTATTAAATAATGACATACAGACATCTAAATCCTCAAATGCATACATACACATGCAGGCAGACATTTGACATTTAAAAAATTAGCTCCTCATATACAAATTACATTTTACTGATGAACTGCATGTCTTTCGTGCATATTATGATAATGATTTTAAAATGTTAAAATTATATTTAGGTATTATAAATGTATGGATACCATCATTTTTTTTATTTACATTATTTTACATACTGTATTCTTTCCTGAAGATATCCTAATCTTATCAAAATTGGAGAAAAAAGTATTACCATCTCAGACCTCTAAGAAGCACAGGCCTGGGTTACTTTTCAAAACTTGATAGTACTTTACACGGGGATTTCCATGTGTATAATGCAAGGTGACATTTTATATTTAAGAATTACTTGCTATATTTAGGGGAATTTTCAAACGCACACTTATTTGGCAACCTAATATCTTTTTTTTCCCCACCTTAAGTTTTATCTCTTGAATCAGTGAGATTTTTATATGACTTCTATTAAGCTTGATACATTTTAGACTCATAAGGCAGGTCATGGCCATCCACAACCTCTGAAAAACCATAAAACAAAAGGTTCAGTAGAGCCCTGACTGTAGCTATTGTAAATGGTATTAAATAAGTAACTGATAATCAACTCTTCCTCCTCCACTAGTTATTTTAGATTTTCCTCACCCTTGCCTAGATTCAGGCTGCTATTATTTGCTTCCCTGGAGGAGTAACTAGATCTCTATGAGAGTTTGAGTCTTAGTTGTCTTCCCCATCTCACACTAACCATTGTGATGATATGTTATGAAAAGTAGATTGTGAATACCCTACATATTTTATTTGTATATAAGAAATAAAATCACTACTTCAATGAACCAGACTTGAACTGGAATGATAGGAAAAGCGGCATTTGGTATTCAAGCCTACGATTAACTTAAAGCCTGCAATTAACGATGACACCAAGCACAGTAAGTGGTACTTGGTCAGTACAATCAGTGGTGATATGAAAACATGACAAAATGGTTGACAAGTTTGAAAAAATCTTCTTTTGTCAACACTTAACGAATATTTTTGGTGAGACATTAAAGAAAAAAAGTGATACTTCGGTCAATTTAGAAATATGACACTTTTATATGATGTTATAGATAAGGAGAAAGTTCTAGGTTAATAACTATCAGTTATCAAATCTAAACTTAACCCTCTGGTGACATTAAAATTATCTCACCCATTTGTGTTTCATAATATGACTTAAAAATCGCCCCAAATATTTCAGTTTAGGCCAAAATATGGTAACATTCTACTGACCAATATAGTAATAACTAATTTTCTGCTTTAAATTTGCAGGTATTTCTACTATAAAAAAATGAGAAGGCTAATGAATTACTAGTGTAACCTCATATACCCTGAGTTTTGCTTATATAGTATATTAAGGATATATTGCTTCTCTTCAATCTAAATAAGAGGTGATAAAAATCCCTGCCTGAGAAAATGACCTGGACTTACCTAGAGAAAAGAAATGGAATCCTATCTTATAATCAGGTTAGATCAGTTTAGGTACTAAGGGCATCTTGTTGCATGCAGTCGGTATCCTCATTGGGAAAGAAAATACATCACATGTAACAATTTTCCTCCATTACTGGGACAGATTGTTACTTCATTGGCACCAGAATGGCAGTTGGCTAAAGTTTAGAATCCATGTCTCAAAGCAAATGTATTTAAATATTAATTTAAATATTCACTCTCAGTGTTCTGACAAGCCTCCACTTAGAAGTTTGTGGGAACTGACTCTTCCTGAAGGAACAGTGCATTCATTTCTTCTATCTCATGCTCACTCTGGAACATATGTTCATTTATTGGAATGATAGGAAAAGTAGCATTTGGTATTTAAAAATGTTCTTCCATTCTTTCTTCTCCCCCTTGTGCATTAATCAGTTGTACTTATTATGTTTTTCCAATGTGATGTCAGTGTTCCTCTTGGGTTTTATGTAGTTTTTATTTGGAAATTTTTCTTTAGCTCCTGGAAACTAAATTTGACACATAGTTCTTAATTTCATTGATATGTGAGAATGCACATGGGAGCTGGAAGCGATTTCTGATGTTCAGGTTCCTCTCCAGACATTCTTATTTTATAGTAATATATCTTGTATATCTTGAAGTGTCTATTCTAAATCCTTTTTCTATTTTACATTTTTTAATTTTAATGAGAAGGCAAGATTGAGAACCATTAGACCAATTAAAGCTGTATTGAGGCAATGTGGGCAGAGAACTATTCCATAGTTCACCTCAAACTTTTCTTAAAAAGTTTCTCTATTGTGTCAGTCTAGACTTAATAACTCAAGGTTGTAAGGAATCATATATCATATGGATCATTTGTTAGGCTAAGAGATTAAAGGATAAGACCAAATCCAATAGGAAAAAAATAGTTTTTTCAGAGATAAAAAAGTTTGCACTTTGTTGTTTTAAAGCAAGGAACTACCTCTTGATTCTGAGCAGATACAAGTAAGAATATGTACTTGATTGTCACTGAGATTTGCTTCTACAGAAAGCTTAACATATCTTGGTATTTCTCCATTGAATTATGGGAATTTTCATAAATAAAGTGATTTTCAACTTTTGCTTTCCTACCCCCCCCAAAAAAAATTGGAATTGCTTTTGGTGACTCCTCTTTCTTTATAACTATGAGATATAACCTTTCAGACACAGAAAGGCTATGATGAATAACGAGGTCATAAAAGAAGTGTCTCCTGCATCACATTATTTTCACTGCTAATGATTCTTGTTATATAAGAATATCCCATCAGAGGAAGAAAGTTGATAGTTATAATGAAAAAAATTGAGGGAGTTGGAGCATATTAGAGTTCTCCAGAGAAATCAGAAGTAATAGAAATACATATATATTAAAGAGATAAATAAACAGAGAGACAGAGAGACAGAGACAGAAACAGAGACCGAGAGCAAGAGAGAGAGGCTATAAGGAATTGGCTCACATGATTAAGGAGGTAGTCCTAGTCTGGGGGCTGATGGGCTTGAGAGCCAGGAAGAGGAGATGTTTCAGTTAGAGTCAAAAGATAGGAAAAAATTAGACAGTCAGGCAAGCAGAGTTCCCGCCTGTGGGAGAATCAGCCTTTGTTTCTACTCTTCCCTTCAACTGATTGAATGAGGTCCATTCGCATTAGGGAGAGCAACACATGCTTTAGTTCGTCTACTGATTTAAATGTTATTCTAATTCATAAACATCCTACAGACATACCTGGAATAATGTTTTACCAAACATCTGGGCATCCACATGGCTCAGCCAAGTTGACAGATAAAACTAATCATCATAGCACGTATTGTGAAGAAATACTCTATATAGGTGCACATTTATACTGATTTATACTGGTAAATTGGTCATATAGATTGAGGAGCTCTATAGATTTTATAGGAAAATATTCATATCTTCTAAGAATAGAAGGTGCATAATATTTTCTTAAAAGAAGAGAATCATATTTCTATTTTATTAACAAATTTTAAAAAGTATAAATATACCCTATCAATAATAATTTCAAATAAACATGTTTTTTGGATATCCTTGTATTGTGTTGCTTTAATATTTAAATGAGAAAAAAGTTCAGAATGTAATGATAATCTTTCTTCTCGATTCCTTTTGAACTTTAAATTATTTCAAACATTTCATTTATTTAATTCTCCATTAAATTATTTACACCAGAAATTTTTTTAACTAAAATTGTGAACATAAAAAATGAAGAAATATACAGGGAAGAACTAAGGCTATCGTGTTTGTGTACAATCACTTTATCATTACTAATTCAAATTATATCAATCTTTCTAAAGCAATTTACTAAAATGATTGTCAATGTCCTTTCATCCTGATTTAAATCATCTTCATGAATATAATTTCTAACCTTAATTTTCTTTTTCTACATTGAGACTTTTGTTTAATTACAGTTCTCCAGAGCTGTCATGATGCAATCTCTAAGAAATACCTGGGACACATAATATATTATAAAAATCATCATTACCTTTTAATAAAAAACAGAGATTTAAATGGTTAAAAAATTCTAAGTAATTAAAAATATAGAAACTAATTTTGGCTTAGTAATATACTTGGAAGCTGATTCTAATTTCTCTCAATTACGGGAGGCATTTTGTATGATTCATAGACATGTTGGCCCCTAATGGACATTTCTCCCTTGCTCCTTGGCTCACAATGATCAATACCAAAACAAGCTGGCAAAGAGGATGGATGAACTGCAGTGTCAGAATTAGCTTCTAAACTTGCACCTAAACTCACAGTAATTTTGTGGCGAGTCATCTAACTTGCAACTCACTCTCTTTTCTGAGTTTATTTCTGCAGCTTGCTTCACTTTAATGCAGTATGCAACCTATCTTCTCAGGTCCAAAGTTCTTATTTCATCCGCTGATTTCAGCCTGTTAATTCCTCCTGGTACCGTAATCTCTAAGCATTGGCTTCAGACCTCATTCAATAACCTCTCATTCCCCACTTCTCAAAGTTTATATTATTATTGCAGTGGTCACAATGGCTTGGAAAGTTATAGATTTAGGAAAGCCAGCTAGGTCATACTAATTAAACACACACACACACACACACACAATTTTTCTCCCCTTTAAATAATTTCAATTGATATTTTAGGGTTTTCAAGACTCAGCTGGGATAGTGTCTGACACTGCGTCTGACAGGAAAATTTCACCTAGCTATGAGAAAGAAATACCTTCACAAAAACTATCATATTCACCTAACCCCCCCCCAAACAAACAAACAAACAAAAACTAAGGAAGATGATAATTCCTCCTTCACAAATTGTGAATTATCCCAGTTTTTAAGGACATGTGTATCTGAAAAGCATATTGAAAAGATTTTTCTTGAGCACTATAAAATATTTAGCATTTGGCACAGTCTCATTCAATAAAATGTTATTTTATTATTGTTAGCAGAACTTCACATGCAACAAGAATGAAAGATATTTTGCTAATTTATGTGATCCATTTGTTTCTTACATGTCCAGAGTTGGACTTCTAGATACACCATGTCAACTTACCTTATGACTATGTGTTTGAGGAACTAGCAAAATGAAAACAGTGAATGAAACTAAACAATCACATTCTTGGCATGTGGCTCCAAACAACCGAATTTTACTGGAGGGAAGGTGTTCACTCATCCATTTATCTATTCATTCATGCCTTAATCCATCAAATCAATAAATACTTATTGAACACTTACCTGTATTCTAAGATTACTGAAGTGGAGAATAAAGACATGATCTCTCTCATCTTGATTTTTATGCTGAAATAAGAAAACACATAATTATTTTCAGTTGAATATTGAAGCAGGGGATTTTATTTTCAAAAAAGGAAATAATTATTTACTTTTATTTCTCAATTATCAATTATATTTGAAGAACAAGCAAGAATTAACTAGTGTAGAGGTAGGAGAGGTATGGAAAGCATTCCAGACAGGAAAATATGCATTTTCAAAGGCTTGAGATTTTAAAAAAGCATGATATTATTGAGAAGTGAAAAAGTGAAAGGTGCATAGAGAAGGTATAGGGCAGCATGATATGAAACCAGTTAATGGGGCAGGAACCAGATCCTGCAAGTTCTGATAGGATTAAAAGATAAATCACTGAAAGATAAAAATAAAATGGTCTAACTATATTTGTTTCAAGAAAAAAATCCTTCAGCTGCAAGTTAAAGGAATGCATTAGGGAATAGCAAGATTGAATGTTGGGAAACAAGTTTAGGACTATTGTAATCATTTTGGAGAGATACAAAAGTATCTTGGATTAATGTGATAAAAGTAAACATATTAAAGAAATATTTAAGGGGTCAAATCAATAACAGCTGATGATTGAAAGAGGGGATGGTGCTAATTATTATGAACCAAATTGCTTAAACATGAACCAGTTCCATAGCTTTCTAAGTGGACTCCATATTTGTATTCTTGCCCCATTCTCATGCTATCTTCAGAGAGTAAACAAATTAATGTTTTAATGCAAAAGAGATTTAAACATGTTAAACATTCCTTTTAAAAATTTTATATAATCTAAAATAAAATTTAAAACTCAAATTGACCTCTAGCTATCTACTACACTTTCTAGCCTCATTTCTTTTTATTATTCACCGTTGTACTGGTTTTCTACAAATCTTTTAGTACGAAATTCCTTCCAGGTTCTCAATCTGTTAATGTTCTTGCCTTTCTCTCTCTTTGCTTGGCTAACTCCAACATGTCTTTCAAGTTGTAATGAAAAGTCACTTTCTCAGGAGGATCTACTCTAAACCCTCAGGCAAAGTGATTCTTCTGATATGCATTTTAATGGCATCTTATTTCATATACCTACCAAAAAAAGTTTCTTATAATATTTATTTTGCCTTAAAAATTTTATGAATATACATAGTCTCTAAATTCTGATAAGAAATATAGTCTATATTAACTATTTCTTTTGTTCACTTTTATTTCCTTTCATTTTTATATTAAATATACTTATTCACTTAGGTGCTTCTCACATAGGCTCAAATATATTAAAGTGTTTATTTGGAAGGATGAATTTCATTAGTCTAATCCCATAATATTTCATATCATTATAATGATCGGATTTCCTAAATTTGTCTAGGCTTGGTCAACAATGACTAGTAATTCGTGTTGCTTTCTATAGTGTTTATTGTAATTATGCCACTAATGACCTCTAGAAGTTTTACAGTGCTCATGATTGAAAAGCTAAATTAAACCTGTTTTTACTATTTCCTAATATACTAAATTCTAGTTATATTTGTTATTGATGGTTTACAGTATAAGGGCTCTTGAAGAAGTAGGAAAATGAATGTTACTAATATGCAGGACCTGACGATTAATATTTTCTAGTAATTTGTTCTCCAACTACTTGTTTTAAGTGTAGCCAATAGTAGAGCACAGATATAGGGTGAATTATCAGATCTGGGAGAGAACACAAACTAAGAATATAAGACAGAATGAAGGACAGAATACCTAGTAATATGGTGGCATATGTTTCACAAAATTGTATAGGTTTTTTTTTAATGAGCTCTCATATTATATATTATATCATATTTCTGATAGCCCATTCTACCCCAGCTATCCAGCCTTGACCCAGATGTTTTGCTATACATTAGGAAAGACTGAATTAATAAAATATGTTTTTCTTTAAAAGTTGGAAATAAAAATAAATTCTTACAGTATGAGTTATAAGAAAATTTTATGAATTAGTTTTGTCTTTATTTTATTTAAAAATATAAGTTAAATTTGATTACATTCACATACACAGAAAAAAGTTCATAGAGCAAAGGTTGTATGTGTGTTTTTTTCTATGTAAATGCTTTATTACAAGAATAAAAGTTACCTAATACTGTATTTTCTTATATTTCAATTATTAATTTGACACCTGTTCCCCTTGATTTAAAAGTTTACATTTTATTTTACATTCAACTCCCTTCCAATTAACTTTAAAAATGAATATAAGCGTGGCATATGGCATAAGTTATTTAAAAGTAAACCATTTGTCATTTAAATGAAATCAGGTCATGGAATTTAGGGCAGCTGTCAGTTCAGTTAAAAGATGACCTCTTTGAATCAGTGTATCTTCATGTTCACACTTCCTTTATCCATGTCTGTTCTCACAATCTAGCTGCTATTGTAGTCCACAATAAAGGGCATAATTTTCAATCTCTTCAACTTTTAGAAGGCACACCTTTTGCACATCAGTCTATGAATAAAAATGATCAATATTTATTAGTATAGTGAAATCAGTACCCTGCTTTATTTGCAAAAATTATTTAGGTGCAATTCTTTGTATTCTGCTAATAAATATTCACTTTTTTTTTTAATTCAGGAGAAACATTAGCACTTTTATCATCCTTAAGCAGTTCTCTGGCATAATAATGACATTTTAAATTGGATGTAGATTACGTAAGGTAATAAGGCACTTGAATTTGTTAGTATTTCTTATATTGTAATGAAATTGTGATAATGACAACTCTTTACATTCTTTTAGCATTCATGAGGTAACTTAGGCCTTATGTGAAGAAATAATTATCATCAAAACATTCATTGTCTTTTACTCAATGTGAAAAACGTGCTAATTCAAATTTAATCAAATACGTTCGAGAATGCTAAGGGAATGAGATCTCTTTTGTGAAAATGATAGTCTTCCTCTTGGCTCTCACCCTGAAAGCCCCATCCAGAGACGGTCCAAGAGACTCAAGAAAACAACTTCAGCCATTTAATGAAAGAGCAGAGCCTTTACTTACAGAACTTTAAAGACCTAAAATTATCCTGCAAAATCAGGATCGGGGAATTCTCAGCACCTCATGGTAATTATCTAGGTGTTTGGAAGAAGTAAGAACACCTGGAGGCTCTGAGAATGTACATGATCTGAGTCAGGGTCAGCTTCATGGGTGTGAACCTGTGTAGTTGTATGAGGCCAAGGGCTCAGAAGGGCCGTGCTCTTAGTTTAATGCTCTTCTTTGCTTTCTTGAAATACATAATAATTTTTTTTGTCTTATTTTTAACTTTTAAGATTTTTTAAATTTTTCAATTATTGTTAGCATTCAACATTACATTTGTTTCAGATGTACTACACAGTGATTTGATATGTGTATAATTTATGAAGTGAACACCCATATAAATCTAGTACCCACCTGGCACCACACATAGTTGTTACAATAATATTGACTATATTCCTTATGCTCTACCTTACATCCCCGTAACTATTTTGTAACTACCAATTTGTACTTTTTAATCGCCTCCCATTTTTCACTACTCCTCAAAACTCTCCCATCTGGCAACCATCAAAATATTCTCTGTATGTATGTATTTTTTCTGTTTGCTTATTTATTTTGTTCTTCAGATTCCACATGTAAGTGAAATCATATATAATATGGCATTTGTCTTTCTCAGACTTCACTATATTTATCACAATACTCTCTATGTCTATGTTGGTACAGACAGACAGAAGTTTATTTATTTTTTATGGCTGAGTAATATTTTGTGGTATTTATGTACCGCCTCTTCTTTATTCACTCATTCATGGGTGGACACCCAGGTTGCCTCCATATCTTGTAAATAATAATGCAGTGAACATATGGATTTGGATGTGTCTCTTCAAAGTAGTGTTTTGTGTTTCTTCGGATAAATACTCAGAAGTGGGATTACTGGGTCCTTCTTTGTTTCTTGTTATAGCCTTTGTTTTAAAGTCTATGTTGTCTGACATAGGAATTGCTACCCCAGATTTTTTGTTTGTTTGTTTTCATTTTCATGAAACATCCTTTTCCACTCATTTACTTTCGGTCTGTGTGTGTCTTTTGATCTGAAGTGAGTCTCCTGTAGGCAGCTTACGGAAAGACCTTGTTTTCTTATTCATTCAGCCTCCTGGTCATTTAATTGGAGAAGTTAATCCTTTTTCATTTGAATTATTAATAAATGTGTAGTTATTGCTATTTTATTATTCATATTTTGAATCTATTTCTCCTCCTCCTCCTCCTCCTCCTCCTCCTTCCTTCTTCATCCCTCCAACATTTCCTGTAATACAGGCTTGGTGGTGATGAACTCCTTTAGCCTTTTCTTGTCTGGGAAGCTCTTTATCTGTCCTCCAAGAGCATTGCTGTGTAGAGTAACCTTGGTTATAGGTACTTATTTTCAATTATTTTGAATATTTTGGGCCAATGTCATCTGGCCTGCAAATTTTCTGTGGAGAAATCAGCTGACAATCTCATAAGAGCTCACTTGCAGTTAACTGAATGTCTTTATCTTGCAGCTTTTAACATTCTTTCTTGGTCTTTAACCTGTGGCACTTTAATTATGATGTATTTTGGTGTGGGCCACTCTTGGTTCATTTGGTTGGAACTCTCTAAACTTCCTGGGTTTATGTATATATTTCCTAAGCCAGATTAGAGAAGTTTTTCATTATTTCTTGAAATAGGTTTTTAATGTCTTGCTCTCTCCCTCTTTTCCTTCTGGTACTTTTGTGATGCAAATGTTGGTACCCTTGAGGTAATCCCAGAGGCCCCTTAAACTATCCTCGGTTTTTTGGATGATATTTTCTTTTTGTTCTAATTGAGTGTTTTCTGTTACCTTATCTTCTAAATGGCTGATTTGATCCTCTGCTTCGTCTAATCTACTGTTGATTCCTCTTAAGGTATTCTTCATTTCAGTTATCATATTCTTCATTTATGACTAGTGCCTTTTTATGTTTCCTATCTTCATTTTTGTTTTCTGTCTCCTGTTGAAATTCTCACTGAGTTCACATAGTCTTCTCCTGAGTTCAAGGTTTTAAATACTGCATCTGGCACAGATGAAGAAAAAATGAACTTGTCTTCATTTTGTTCATTTTTTCTTTTTTTCTGGAAGTTTGTTCAGCTCCTTCATTTAGAACATGTTTTTATTTTTCTCCTCATTTTGGCTGCCTCCCTGTGCTTGTTTCTATGTATTAGGTAGAGCTGTTATGTCTCTCAGTCTTTGTAGAGTGGCCTTTTGTAGTAGGTGTCCTGTGGGGTCTAGTGATACAGTCTTCATGGTCATGGGAGCCAATGTTCCATATATGTGTCCCTTGTATGGGTTTTGTGTACCCTCATGTTGTAGTTGAGACTTGGTTGCTTTTGTAAGTCAATCAGACCCTTGAGCTGGTTAGTTGTGAGGACTGGCTGTGACTACAGTGGAAGATCTGTTATGTAAGGCCTCTGAAGCAGGATTCATTTAAGCAGGGCTCTGGTCCCTGCCCAGTCTACTCTTTGGGTGTGTTGCCCTCACATGTTACCTTAGCTGGTGCTCCAGTTCAGGCTGAAGCCAGTCACTGTGTATGAGAGTCAGGGGCTCCTGAGATGGGTCTGTCCCCAGACCATTTAGCTTCAGCCTATGTGCTGCCCTGGGCTACCTGGCATGACCCACTAAGCAATTTCCAGATGGCTACATCCACACTGAGCTTGGATATGCTTTAGGAGGCCAAGTAAAAACCAAAGCCTATTGCTGCTAGTGCCAGGCTTGAGGCTGCTCAGTAAGGTGTCCGAGGCACACCAATTGCAGATGCTGCTTATTTAGATTTTGTAAACTTTTGACAGATTTTAGGAAAGTCTACAACATGAGCCAACAGAAGCCATGGGAGTTACTAGGGTGGGCCTGCAAGTTGGGTGGGGTGGGGTGGGGTGAAATCTCAGGGAATCACCAGGACAGGACAACTGGTGTTATCCAGGTTGATGAAGACTCAGGTATGGCAGCCACCTGGTTCTCCACGCCAGATGAGGGAGGGTTCAACAAAGGAACAATGGATTCTACCAGCACTTCTGTCTGGGAGAAAGCTGTCCCTCCAGCCCTTGCCCTGAAGCCAGACAATTCAATTTCTCTGTGTATGTCCCCAGTGCCTTTTGAGCACCTGCCCCAGTGCAGGAGCTCATAGTGAGTGTATTCAATTAGTGAGAAAGTTTGCTTATGGTCCCCTTAAAAGGTATGCCTGCAACTTTAGGGGCCTTTTGTCTCATTCAGCCACAGTCTCTGCTGATTTTCACAACCAGAAGTTGTAGGACTTTCTCTTCCCAGCATTAGAACCTTGGATTTAGGGAACCCATTGTAGGGCCAGGATGCCTTGCTCATTCTCGGGGGACCTCTGCAACCGAGATATCCCTCCCAATTCTCAACCACCACGAGAGGATGTGAAATGAGCCTGTTCCACATATCTGCTCCACCTACCAGTCTTGAGCTGGCCTCTTCTGTTTGTCCCCAGCTATAGGATTTCTGTTCAGCTAGACTTTGGGTGACTCCCAATGATGGCTATTCAGTAGTTTTGTTGTAATTTTGATATGGTTGTGAGAGGAGAAAAGCACAGCATTTACCTACTCTGCCATCTTGAAATTAGTGTTTCTTTTAAAGTTTTCTTTAATTTATATTTCAAAATTATTCAAGACATACAAATTGAAGAAATAATTTGTCAATTGTGCCAAATTCAGTCAAACCACTCCTGTCTCTGGTTAGGATGCAGAAAGATGTCAGAGAAAAGTGTTGCCCACCTAACAATGAGAACAGCTTGAATAGCTAATGAAATAATTTTTAAAACTCATCTATTTATAGGAAGAAAGAGACCCGTGGTATTTACTCCCCTGATGGGTTTGGTAAAGAAAGGAGGGATCTTTCTTAAAAGCGGTGAAAACTTTCAATCTTTTGATAAGCACATAATGTCTTCATGTGAGCTGGCATTATGAATGAGAATCCCAAAGAGGTAGTCCAAGCCACATGGCAAGTCAACATCCACCCATCTCACAGGATTTTGCCAAATTCCCAGGATTCATACCCTGATGGCTAGGGCAGGGCAAGAGAGATGAGATCGATCTTTCCAACGTACTCCAGGCTTTCACTAAGTACAAATCAGTTGGCCTTCTGAAATACAGCAGGCCAAAGACCTATGAAAAATTCCTGTAAAATATCCCAAGCCTTCAAAAGTACAAAGCAGTAGCTGATTAAGGCTGGGGTCAGGGAAGAATTACTGTGAAAAATATCTCTAAAGCACTTGGGCATTCAACTAATTCAATGCAGTGGCATTCCTCTCTGGGTAAAGACATCTCTTGAGGTGCAGGGGGCAGGACTGGAGGGCACAGAGACTTTTGGTCTAGTCTCCCAAGAGTCTGGCAGGTGGTCTACAAAGCACATTTGCTGTAAAGCATATTTGAAAAGTTGGTCCTTGGGTTGTAAAGCATAAAGACAATACTGGAGCTTTTGCAGAGCTAAGATCCCAAGTCACACTATACCCAAAATATCAGAAGCCATTGATGACGCTAATCTAAACTGGCAACAGAATCAAAACTTTGTTCATCTACAAATCAGATTGACTTAACCACCCCTTTCTCTGCCTCTTGCATTTTGACATAAGATAGTGTTATGGACTAAATATTTATGTCCTCTTAAAGTTCATGTATAGAAGAACTGAGACCCTGGGTAGCTGTATTTGGAGACAGGGCCTCTAAGGAAATAATTAAGTTTAAATGGAGTCACAAGGATTAGTGTCCTTATAAGAGACACCAGAGCTCACTGGCTTATTCTTTCTCTCTCTCTCCAAACACAATAACCAAGGAAAGTCCACATGAGGACATAGCAAGAAGGCTACTGTTCGTAAGCCAGGAAGAGAGCCACCAGGAAATGATTTAGTGAGACCTTCATCTTTGTCTCCTAACATCCAAAACTGCGCAAGAATAAATTTCAGTTCTTTAAGCTACCTCGTCTATGGTATTTTGTAATGGCCTCCCAAGCTGACTAATACCAAAGGATATGTCCTTTACTGTGAGGAAATATCAACTTCATTTCCTTTACATACAGTGCTCTACTAATTGAGTAGCACCCCCAAAAGCGTAGGTAGGCTTCAGATGATGGTGCGTGTAAAGCATCATTTATAATGTTGTGTTGGGGTTGGGAGTTCACAGCGAACCATTCACAGGATGAAGAAATTGAGAAACTTGTGCAGACAGGCAAGAAAAAAGTGTGGAGCAGATTGATATGAAAAAAGCAGGAAATGGAGAGATGCTGATTGATTGCATTTGCCTAGGGAGGCAGAAATTTCAACCTATCAGGTCCCACTGCTGTTTGCATAATACAGGACTTGGCTACATTCTTCTTGCAACCTTTTCTCAAATTCCTGAGACCGATTTCGTCTCTTTTTTCACTGTTTAGATTAGGCGACTTAATGGAACTTGTTTTTCTGCAATTAAAAGATTTCTGACTAAAAGAAAATCAGATTCATGATTAAATTAATTTATTTTTATTACCAGAATTTTTTTATTTTAAAAGTCAAATGTTGTACTTCCAATTTCTCCTTTGTTCCACAAGAAGAATTCTGCTTTTTGCTAATATTCTCTCATGCTTATTTTCAGGGCTATATAAAGAGAATATTTTAGACCAGGTTTTTTATTTAATTTTTAAAAATATCTTTCTATTTGTAAATGATAGTATGACTAAGAAAATTAAATATGGTTAGATAAAACAGAAAAGTTGTGTTTCTGATTTTACATTAATCTTAAAATCATTAGAAGATGTTATTTAATGGAAAAAAAAGAGCCCAAAATGGTGAGATCCAAGTTTCCATACAGAACAAAAATAAAGTTTAATATTAAATACATGTATTTTAAGAGATACCTAAAGACCCATATGTTGAATAATTTTACATAGTACAATGCAGTCGTTCTAAACCTGGTGAGCACAAAAAATTTCCAATACTATTTTCTATTCTATTTGAAAAGCATATTTTTGAACTTCATTTCAAAGTACTGAATCAGAGTCTCTGGTATAGGATGCAGTAATTATTGTGGTTACATATGCCCATTGAGAATAGAGCTGAAAGAGCAACAAACAAATTTTTCTTTTAATCTCAAAATATTCAGTGAATAATTGCACAGCCTCAGGAATATTATCAATCTCTCAGGACCACAATTCCCGCAACTCTAAAACAAGTGTATCAATTTGACAAATATAAATTTCTTCAACCTTCTTCTGAAACCTTCCTTTCTTCTGCAAAACCATCTTACTGAATTGCATAATTTCTCAGCTACTCAAAAAAAATATAAAATTTTTGGTGTTGTCTTTATTTCTTTCTTCTCCATTTTTGTAACACATATTTTTGTTATATAATAAATACTATGCAATATAGAGATTTGGTATTAAATTATGTCAGTTTGATGCAATTTTAAACCTCCTATTTTAAAAAAAATAAACCAGTGAGTTGATGGTTACATTTTTAACTTCAAAAGCTTCAACTTTCTAGGCTCTGAAAAAACTTAGGGTTTAAATTTCAGGTGAAACAGATTTGGGTGCCCAGATAGACTTCTAATGATATAAAATTATTTTATTAGCAGGTAAGAATTCTTAGCCTTCAAACACATGCCCTGCAGTAACCAAACATGACAAACATGAATCCAAGTCAGGATTGTGGAGTTAGATTAGAGAATGTTTAATTTCAGTCTATTCTGCAGCTGTTTGTCGAACCAAATATATTACTCTTACTGAAAAAAAAAGTCATTTAATGATTATACATTTTCTCACCTTTGGCATACTGTCATGTATGTAATATATCAAACAGAGTTTTCAGTATCTCTTCTCATTCTTCTACATGTTTCAAGTGCCTGAATATATATATTTTGCTATAAAACATTTCATATGCCAAGTAAACAAATGATCTGTTGAATAAATTTGAAATAATATCAATATGCCATTGTAATATAAAAGAAACTATTATTCTATAAAAGTTTTAGGATGAAAGTAATTAAGATGTCAAAATATGTGAAACTCAGGTGATACTATTTTTTTCACTTACTCCAGTTTTTTAAAATGAACTTTATTGTAAATTGATTCTTTTAATGCACACATTTCAAATGGATAAGTTCATGACTATGACAAATGTACAATCCCATATAACTGCCAACCCAATCAATATAAGAATATCTCTATCTGCTCAGGAAGCTCCCTTGGGCCCTTAGTAAGTCAATACCCTTTACCTAATCATAGTCAGCCATTTGTAAAATTTCAAGTAAATAGAAGCATGCAGAATATATTACCCGGGCCCTATTTTGGTATTTCCCTCTGTCATAGTTTGTAACATTCATTTGTGTTGTTACCAATATGTTTTTCTTTTTCTGAGTAGTGTTACTTTTTATGAATATTGCATAGATTTGTTTATACTTTTGCTTCATATGAATATGAATGTTCATCATTTCCAATTTAGAATCATTATGAATTATAAAGAAGCTTAAAAACTTGTGTGTAACGCATTTCGTGACAATGCCATCTCTTGGGGATAAATGCTTAGGAGTAAATTTGGTAGGTCGTATGATAAGTGAACTTTTAACTATGAGATTTCCAAGCTGTTTTCCAAAGTAGTTCCAAATTTCATTCTGCGATAAAAAATAGACATGCACTCAGTCTGCCCTACATACTGGTTATCATTTAATATGGTAAGGCTTTTAAGCTTTAGCCATTCTAATATTTTTATTTATCATTTCCTAGAAGACTAACGATATTGAACATTTTGTTAAATAGTTCTTTTATTTTTTAATTACAGTTGGCATACAATATTAAATAGTTTCAGGTGCACAACATGGTGATTATACATTTATATAACTTACAAAGTAATCACCCTGATAAATCCAGTACCCCTCTGACACTATACATAGTTATTATAATATTGACTATATTCCTTATTCTATACTTTAAATCCATATGACTATTTTGCAGCTAGCTATTTGTGCTTCTTAATCTCTTCCCCTTTTTTACTTACCTCTTCAACCACCCTCCCATCTGGCAGCCATCAAAATGTTCTCTGTATGTATGATTTGTTTCTGCTTTGTTTGTTTATTTTGTTTTTAGATTCCACCTGTAAGCAAAATTGTGACATTTGTCTTTCTCAGTCTGACTTACTACACTCAGCCCAATACCCTCTAGGTCTATCCATGTTGTTGCAGATGGCAAGATTTCATTCTTTTTTTATGGCTGAAAAATATTCCATTGTATATATGTACCACCTCGTCGGTGTCCATTCATCTACTGATGGACGCTCAGTTTTCTTCCATGTCTTTGCTATTACACATAATGCTGAAATAAACAAATGGATTCTCCTGTCCCTTTAGAGTAGTGCTTTGGGTTTGTTTGAAAAAATACCCAGAAGTGAGATTACTAGGTCCTTCTTTGTCTCTTGTTACAACCTTGTTTAAAATCATTTTGTCTGATATAATTATTGCTATCCTAGTTTTATTTGTTTGTTTGTTTGTTTGTTTTTAATGAAAGATATTTTTTCATCCTTTTACATCCAATCTTTGTGTCTTTTGATCTGAAGTGAGTCATAGGCAGCACATATAAGGGTCTTGTTTTCTCATCCATTCAGCCAATCTATCTTATGGTTGGAGCATTTAATTCATTTATATTCAAACTAATTGTTGATGGATATGTAGTTATTGCCATTTTATTATTCTTATTTTTTATCTTTATTTTTCTTCTCCTTCTTAAAAACATTTCTCCAACATTTCCTGTAATACTGACTTTATAATGATGAATTCTTTAGGTTTTCCTATCTTGAAAGCTCGTTATCTGTTTTGAATCTAAGTGGTAGAGTAATCGTGGTTGTAGATCCCTGCTTTTCATAACTTTGAGTATTTTGTGCCAGTCTCTTCTGGCTTGCAAAATCTCCTTTTGCTTGTCCTTTTCTTTTGTTGCTTTTAGGTTTATATCCTACATCTAAGTGATATCATGTGATTTTCAACTTTTTCTGTCTGGCTTATTTTGCTCTGTATGATTATTTCAAGGTCCATCATGTTGCAAATGGCAGTATTTCATCTCTTCTTATGACTAATATTCCATTGTATATATGTACCACTGCTTTAGCCAATTATCTATCATAGGACACTTCAGTTGCTTCCATGTCCTGGCTACCATAAATAATGCTGCTATGAGCATCGGTGTGCAAGTATCTTTTGGATATAACTTTTCAAGTCTTTCTGGTAAATACCCAGTAGAGAGATTGCTGGATCATATGGAAAATCCATTCTTAGTTTTTTGAGAAATTTCCATACTGTTTTCCATAATGGCTGTACCAATTTAAATTGTCACCACTAGTGTATGAAGGTTCCTATTTCTTTGCATTTCTCCAGAATTTATTATTATTTGTCCTGTTGATTATAGCTATTCTAACAATTGTGAGATGGCATCTTGTTGTGGTTTTGATTTGCATTTCGCTAATACCTAGTGATATTGAGCATCTTTTAAAATATTTGTTGGCTATTTGTATGTCCTCTAGGGAGAAGTGTCTGTTCAGGTCCTATGCCCATTTTTCATTTGGATCATTTGTTTTTCTTTAGTTGTTGTTATTGAGTCATATGAGTTCTTTGCATATTTTGGATATTAGGCCCTTATTGGAGGCATTGCTTGCAAATATATTTTCCCATTGTGATGGTTCTCTCTTTATTTTGTTGATAATTTATTTTGCTGAGTAGAAACTTTTTAGTTTGATATAGTCTCATTCATTTATTTTAGTTTTTACTTCTCTTGCCTTTGAAGTTAAATTTATAAAATCCTCTTTAAGTTCAAGGTCCTTGAGTTTAATTTCTGTGTTTTATTCTATGAATTTTATTGATTCTGGTCTTATATTCAGTTCCTTAATCCATTTTGAGTTAATTTAAATGTATGGTGATAGACAATAGTTTAGTTTCATTCTTTTGCACGTGACTTTCCAGTTTTCCTAGCACCATTTATTGAAAAGGCTTTCTTTTCTATACCATTTGTCTTTGAATTTTTGTTGAAAATTATTTGCTTATATAAATATAAGTTTACTTCTGGAGTCTCGATTCTGTTCTACTGGTCCTTGTGTCTGCTTTTCTACCAATACCATGCCATTTTGACAATTGTTGCTTTATAGTATAATTTGACATTGAGCAGAGTGATGCCTTTAGTCTCATTTTTTTTTTTTACTCAGGATGGCTTTGGCAACATGAGGGCTTTTGTGGTTCCATAAAAAAAAGAGGGAAATCCTGCCATGTGGGACAACATGGATGGAACTTGAGAGCATTGTGCTAAATGAAATAAGCCAAATACAGAATAATAAATACCGTATGATCTCATTTATATGTGGAATTTAAAAAGTCAACTTCAAAGAACCAAAAGTTAAAACTGTGGTTTTCAGGAGCTAGGAGGTGGATGAAGTGGGAAAATGTTGGTCAAAGAGTACAAACTTAGTTATAAGATGAGTTCTTGAGATCTAATGTAGAACCTGGTGGGCATAGTTAATAATACTGTATTATATACTTGAATTTTGTTTGAAATTTAAGTGTTCTCACCATTAAAAAAAAAGATAACTATGTGAGGTGGTGGATGTATTAACCTGATTGTGATAATCAGTTGTGTACATACATCAAATCATTAAATTGTTGTACATCTTAAAAAATACATTATGTTGTAAAACTTAAATATATACAATTTTTGTTTGTCAATCATACCTCAATAAAGCTTAATAAACAAGCAAAACCATTTTCTCTTCCCTTTTCCTATAGTACCTGACAACCACCATTCTATTCTCTGCTTCTGTGGGTTTGATTACTTTAGATATGTCATGCAAGAACAATCAGGCAGTATTTGTCTTTCTGTGACTGGCTTATTTCACTTAGCATGAAGTCCTCTGGGGTCACCTATGCTATTACAAATGGCAGGATTTTCTTCTAATTTAGGCTGAATAATATTCCATCATATGTATATACTGCATTTTCTTTATCTATTCATCTGTTGATGAATATAAAAACAAATTTATCTATTCTTCTTTGCAAATCTATAAGGTTTTGCCTGACATTTTATGAATTGTCACTAGGTGCAAAAACATTATGGATTGTTTTGTCTTTTTTGAGATGCGACCCTTTTATCAATATGTAATATCTTTCTTTATCACTGACAATATTCCTTGTTCTGAAGGCTGCTTTGTTTTAAGTTAACATGCCAACTCTAGCTTTTTTTGATTGGTATTGGCATGGTATGTCCTTAGCCTGTCTTCAGATGGTGTTTTTTAGCATGACACAATTTTTTAAGTCAGACATGACGTACCAAGAAATAGGAACCAAGTTAAATAAGCCTTTAATGTGAAGCTCTGTCTTAATCAAGCTAGGAAAACCCCGTCTTAGATATATCCTGAGCCTTGAGCATCTTTCCACAGTAATCCGTCATTACTATACTGGAGTTCTGTTGATGTGGTGCTAACATGTAAGTGGAAGAAAGATATTTTATAATTCTATGATTAAGTATCAGTCTTTCAATGAGTCTGTGTTCCTGATCTGATAGTTAATGTTTCTCAACAATTCCCCTCCCTTTCGATGAGACAGGTAGGCTTGAGAAGGTAGAGTCACATAATTTTCATTCATTTCGGTTGAAAAAAATTTCTGGCAAAGTCTTTTCCACTGCCAAGGAAGTCTTTACTATGGAGTATACTCTGGGCATATTTAAAAATGGTTAGTTTTCCACTTCCCCTGCCAGAAACAAGAGTTTTTTTCCTTGGCTTTTTAACATGAGATCCTGTTGTAATTCATGAAATTGTACTTCCCTAAAAATAGGCACCCTAATTGTTTCTAACTCTCAAACAGTCCACACTCTGCGTCCAGTAGTTTATTAAAGTTACCATTTATTTTATGGCTCTAGTGGCTTTTGCTCTAAGTAAGCAGATCTCAGCTGTGACTTTCTGTATGCACCTATCACTCCAGATTTGTTAAAAGGATGGGAATGACAGGCCTTCAAACTCTTTACATTTTGAACCTGAAATTGGAATTCAAGGTTGACTATATTTTCATGGACTTCTGACCATTCTTATGTCTATCTTTTTCAGTGTCTGTTTAAGTATTATGCATATTTTAGTAGTTTTTATCTTTCTAATTTTGTTTTATTTTTACACAACCTAAAAATGCTCCTTTTGCAGATATGTTGTAAATAATTTCTCCAAGAATGTCTTGCATCTTTACTTTCTGAATATTGTCTTTTACTGTACAAATGTTTTTAATTTGATGTAATTTATTTTATTAAATTTTTTTTGTTTTATGAGTATTGTTTGTTATCCTAAAAGTTTTGCCTATGCTAAATATTCAGTACTTCCAGCAATATATTGAAAAGATTATTCTTTCCTAACTAAAATGTGTCAGTATCTCTTTCAAAATCAATTATTAATTTGTGTGTTGTCCTTAACCAAATAATGAATATTGTTACATGTATTTACAAACAAATAAATGTTTTAAATCATTTTTAAAAATGTATCCAGATAAATACGATTGTGTAATAGATGTTCATTGTTTGTTTTAAAATAATGGCCAATTTCATATCATATTTTTTATATTTTTTAAATAATGGCCAATTTTTTATACTAAAATAAAGTAAAAACATTTTTACAACTACCTTTTTAGAGGGTTTTTTGCTTGTTCTTTAATTCTTTAGTTCTCTTCTAAGACAGTTTGTTCCATTTACTGAAAATTCGGTCACTGGAAATGTCAATGCTGCTACTTTTTTGAGCTACTGAGACTCTTTCAAAGCTAAAATAAATAAGCAAATGAATCATACTTATTGTCTTTGAAGTGATTGTCAGCGACAAAATAATTAGTAATTATTTCAATGTTGTTTTGTTAAGATGGAAAACAAAATCAGTAAATAAATTCTTCCTTATTACTGCTCATTTTCACAAAATAAATTTCACAATATATTTATATATTATATTATATTATATATAACATATTTCACTTTTTTTGGTTACCACCAAAACTCAGAAGGTTAAACATTTTACTTGGTTAAATCTTTTGGAATCTGGCTTCTGTGCCCTAAATTTCACTGAAGTTGAATTTTAAGTGATAATCAACTTTACAGTAGGAAAATTCAGTGTTCTGATATAGTATTTAATTTTTTTCAATATTGACGGCTTTTTTAACCCATTGTTTATCTCTCTTTTGAAGACTTTTTGCCCTAACTTAAGTCACTGTTTCTTCTTTTGCATTTATTTATCTTTTTTTCTATTTTTTGGTTTACCTGTGATTTCAGTTATTTCAGATCTCAAAATAAAACTTGCTTCAACATCGTGTATGCAGCTTGTTAGCCTTCTATTACTATACAATTCTTATTTTTGTGTCTCCTTTTTCTGGAAGTCTTATTACTAATATGAACCTTTAAATATCAAACCTATGGAACTGACTTGTTTTCTCAAATCCAAATCTCTGCTTAAAATGAATGCCTGGATATTTACAATTACTTGATTCATGGGCACACCAAATTAGAATAAGGATTTCCACCAAATCATATATAATTTTTAAAACTCTTCAATACAATTAAATTCAATACAAAGTTTTCTATTTTGAGTTCTCTTTTTCTAAAAATATGAAATGCAATACAAATCTATTTACTAATATCAGTGAATATTGTTTTATTTTTTTTATAAAAAATTTAAACATTCACAGGTGAAAGGTTAATATAACAATCGTCTCTGTACCCATAATTGCAGTTCTAATAACTATCAACATTTTTCCATTTTTTTTGTAATCTATAAATGCACACTTCCATTCAATTATTATTACTATTATTAATATAATTATACACATTCCTGAAATGTGACTCTTCTCTATACATATTTGACAAAAAGCATGTAATTCTAGAAAATACATTATTATTTTATTATGATATAAAATACTTATATCTCCCTCAAATTTCTCATGTCAGTTCTTAATGCAATGTATAGTGAAAATTCACTGTTCTGGTGTTCTTTTTAATGTTATATGAATTTTGCTATTCCAAAACATTATAAATTGAATCAAAAGTATATATAATATCGTGTTCAGTTTTTTTTTCAGCAAAATGTCTGTGAGATTTATCCATGCCATGTGTATGAATAGTTTATTCTATTTTATTGCTGCCATATGTTATTATGCAAATTTATCACAATTTATTTATCTATTACCCTGGTAATAGACATTTGCTTTTCTGTTTTAGAACACTGTGAATAAAGTTGCTATGAATATTGTAAACATATTTTAACACACATTTTAAAATTTCTTTTGGATATAGAATTAAAAATAAAATTGCTGTATCAAAGAATAAGTGTATATTGTACTGTATAAGAAACTGCCAGATATACTTTTTAATAAAAAAAAGTTGTATATTACAATCTCACCAGGATTGTATAAAAATTCCATTTGTTCCATATCTTCACTAATATCTATTAACATTTTTGTATTTTTTAGTCTCTCCTTTTCATCTGCCTTTAGTTACTTTATAATGCCTTTAAATATTTGTAATTTAATAATTTTCACATTATTTAATTTTTTTGTGAGTTTGTTAGTGCAAACAAATGGCACCATCATTATTGGAAGTCAAACTATATATAATTTTAATATGTGTTATGAAATCCTCATAACACACTTTGAATATATTGAAGTCACATAGACATGGAAAGAACCTGGATTAGAGTGCTCTTTACAAGCGTATTCTCTCCTCCTGTAATAGTTTGCAGAATAGAATAATGAACCTACCTGTACCCATAGCCCAGCTTCAAAAGTTATCAACAGATTTTGTCATCTTCACACCATCGGCTTTGCCCTTGATTCTGCACTCACATTTCCAGCATCTTAGTTCAAATTCTCTTGTATGCAGAAAACTGTACCCATCAGAAATGTCTTCCCAGCTTGCTTGATGTTGGTCAGTATCTTGCATTCCTGGCTCCTCAGCTTCTTTCTTACCAGGACTATTATTTTTTGCTGTCTATATTTTTTAGGATATCACCCAACTCTTTTTTTTCCATTCATTTTTTATATCTTCTTTAGAAACTATTCTGAGATTATCAGACATTTATACATTTCCCAATAAATTCACTGAATTTGTCTTGGCTGACACCTTGCTATCCCAAATAGAAGCTTATAATTCTTCCATTTTTCATTGACACCAGTGTCGAAGGCAAGTCCTACTCTGTATACTTTCAGGGCACTTCTATTTATTTTCTTTCAGTTATTGATGATTCTGACATTGGTTTACAATGTTTCTCTTCTCTTCCAAATATGTTGGTGTAATTATCCTGCACACATTTAGCAGTCTAGATCTGTGATTCATCCAATAACCCAAGGTCTTAGATTGTTGGCCTCTTCAGTATGCAAGACTTCAGAATCTTGAGTTGTTTATTAACATTATGTCTTTCTAACTCATATCAATACTGAAATTACTACACTGCTGAAATTAAGAAATGTATTTTAAAATTTGTCTTTACGTATCAATTCTTACAGTTCTCACAACTCAATTATTCACAATATAATTATTTTTATTATTATTTGAAAACTACATGACTCGTCTCTTCTTCTTGTAGCTTTTGGGCATTTCTCACCTCTGTTACCTTGCTTACTTTCCACAATACCTCATCTAAATCATTAATTCCTCAATAGTTTAATTCCCTTAGTTGGAAACTATTGAGGAAAAAAATGGTTGACTTTTTTGTTAGTTGCTAAGCACTAGAAAAACATTTAACAATTATTGTTAGTCACTTAAGATTCATGATCTCCAGATATACCTAGTTCCTTGTA
This sequence comes from Cynopterus sphinx, assembly GCA_030015415.1. Classification (NCBI taxonomy): domain Eukaryota; kingdom Metazoa; phylum Chordata; class Mammalia; order Chiroptera; family Pteropodidae; genus Cynopterus; species Cynopterus sphinx. The sequence continues at coordinate 20,161,066 of CM057393.1, read as the reverse complement.
AGTGGTGGACAAGCCTTCTTCACTGTCTGTGGTAACAAATTTTCTCCAGTCTTCACCTTCTATCTTGCCAACTCTCTTCTGAGCTTCGGCATCAGATCTTGCTGGGAAATGGAATGAGTGAAGGCCTTTAAACAGGAATTTTTCTTATTTACATCAACTTTTTTCAAATATTTTCATTGACACTCTTGTGAGTCAAAGATCTGTGTTTTACTAGTCACTATTTTTTTTTTCTTACTCTTTATTCCTTACTGTCAAAGTCTTGATTTTGGAGGTGCTGAGGAATAGATGACAGTGTGCCAGCTAACAGCTATCAGTTTACCTTACAGTTACGAGTGATAATGTATCATTCCTTTTTGCCAATGGGATGCAAGAGAAATGGAATTGCATGTTTACTCGAGTGTCAGCATCCATTTATATGCCCTTTTTTCTTCTCCTTTCATCTGTCTTATATACAGATGTGATGCTGAAGACCCAAACATCTTGTCACCTAAACATAAGATGTTGATGCTAAAGAATTTGCTGAGTCAAAAAATGGAAGTTAATTTATTTGCATTCTACCAGTCATTTAGCCAGTCCCTTCCCTCTTTCTCTTCTCATTTCTTCAATGCTGGTGTTTTCGTTGTTTGTCTTACTTCTCCTTTTAATTAATTTTTTTCTTTTATTTCCTCAGTCCCTTCAGTTCTTCACCTAACCATAATTCTTTACTTTTCTTTCTTGTTTCCTCCATCCATCCCCCTCCACATAACCAAATACATGTTTGGCAGATACCAAGCTCTAAAAATTTACTTATTGAAAATAAAATGAATGAGTTGTTTAGGATTATAAATTAACCTCAAACCCCCAAATTAAATATAAATCTCAATAATATGGATTATGATTCAGATATACATATGTAAGATTTAAATTTTTTTAAATACACAGTCCTTTTAGGGAATTATTAATCAGATTATTTAAGTGTGTACTTATAAATAACTTTCAAAATGATATTCTAATCTTAGAAAGCGTGTAATCCTAGATTACATTTAAGTTTATGGACCTGCTTATATTTTTCATCTCTAAAGAAAATTTGAACATTATTATGTTGATTTTTAACAAGTTTAGAAGTAATGTCAAACATTTCTAATGTTTCAAAATTTGTTACTAATTAGCAAAAATAATTTAACATTTCATTTAGCATCTAGTATTAAAAAATATGAAACTGTGATTCAGGACTCTTTGCTTCAATTCCTTTTATCTCCACTAATTAAATTGGTAACATCAGGAAAGTTAATTTTTTAACAATTCTTTATCTTAGTTTATTAGATGTTTATTTGGGATTTTTAGTGAAATATGCACATAATATCTAATTATGACTTGAAATTTGGCAATGAAATACAAGAGAAATGGTGGAATTCTAAATTCTACCAAAATAAAAGGGTGTTATTAAAAAATCTCACTGAAATGAAATATTTACATTAAAATGATAATTTCTCAAAAGCAAGAATGTATCCCTTCTTATGTATATTAGTCGTAACACGATTATGTATAAAACACAAAAAATAAATTACGTATCTTAATCCATATTCATTTTATGAGAGCACATACAAGTTTCATCTTTTAGCATAATTAGAGATCTTGATATTGGACAGAATTCCAAGGTGGTTTCAAGATTCCTGCCCCTGATATACACACCCTATCTAGTCTTCTTCAATAATTATGAATGCAACATAACCACTCCATGACTAGATTACATTATAGCTCAGAGGTGACTTTTAAGAAGGGAGATTACCCTACATGGACCTGAACGAGTAAATCCTTAAAAATGGTAGAGATATTTCTGGTGAAAGATATCCCACATCATAGAGGAATTTGGCATGAAAATTACTATTGCTGCTCTTAGGAATGAAAAAGTCATGTGGCAAGAAATGTGGGTGGTCTTTCACTGCTAAGAGCAGCCACTGGCTGACAACAGGCAAGAAAATGGGGGCCTAAAAACCAAAGGAAAATGAATTTTTCCAATATCAATAAGTTTGAGTGTCCTTGAGCTCTAAGCAAGTGTGTAGCTGAGTGTGCAGCTTTGCTGATGACTTGGTTTTAGCCTTGTGAAAAGAGTGAATCCAGTGAATCCTGGACTTATTTGAACTGACAGAACTGTGAGCTAATACATGGATGTTGTTTAAGCAGCTGTTTGTGGTGATTTGTTACACAGCAATAGAAGTCAGATGCACCATCATATCATGTAGAATAATCACGGAATAAACAATAAAAACATATGTGGGTAATCAAGAGTAACAAGACCATGTAAATATTTATAGATGACTATATACAGAGCTCCACTATGGACTCTGTGTAACATAACATATATACCAGCCAATTAGAAGCCAAACCATCTCCAGGAGAGTAAAAGAAATCTGTATTATTAAGCAATATCTAGAATTTCTAAGGTTTTTAACTGAGAAAATAAAACCCAGCTAAGCAGGAAAAAAGAAGTAGCTGGCAAATTCTCCCCATCTACCCCTTCTGTTACTTTGTTTATATCCATAATTATCGCTCCACTTTCCCTTCCAAATGTAAAGAGAAAAGTAAGAAACTCTTCTAATTCAACTAACACAACTGAAAGAGTTGGCAAAAGTTTAGAATATGGTCGTAAGGAGAAAAGATCCATAAAAGCAAGTTTTGTCGGTTTATTGATGTGTTAATAGTTTCTAGATTAGAGTCTTGTGTGTAAGGACTGAATAAATATTTGTTTAATAATTGAATGAATAAATGCAGAGTAAAATGGAACTCTAAAATAGAGTCTGAAAAATACAAATATGTTATGTTGCCATATCTAATTATTTTCTGGATTGTAATATCTGTCTCTCCTATATGTATACAAGTCAACTTCAGCCAATCCCCCAGTGTGCTAGCTCAACTATTCTAGTACATTCCATGTGCATATTTTTCCTATATTTTCACCTTTCTTCTGATGTAAATTGCCACTCTAGCATGTAGCCTGTATTACATATCTTCTAGACAAATTGACCTTATTTTGTCAGGAACAAAGGAGAATGGTTTTCTGTGAACATCACATGTAGACCTTCCTTCCCAGACATAGTTCCTGGTTTCAAGAACATAACTTCTCCTCAAGTGAATTGCAAATAAATATATTAATTTTTATACCTGTTTGTTGGCTTACTTATTGCAGTTTAAACAGTAAAATAATATCTTAATACCATATAAAATTATAGCATTGATGTTGTCAAATAGCATGCATAGAGCAAAAATAAGCCTTTGAGAAAATCAATGGAAGTCATTGGAAGAAGTCTTTTTTCTCAGAGAAAAACTCAAAAAATATTTCTTTTACCAGGAAATATTGGGATTTTCCCTATGATTCCTCAATTAACCAGAAACTTTAAAATTGTTTTTTAATTTAAAAATATGTTTAAAATATCACTAACTCCAACTACCAAATATTGTTTTACTTATAAGAATAGAGATATTTTTAGTAACTATGAAGAATTACTCTAAAGATAAAATTCAATGGCAATAGATCTTTTTTTTAAATATTGAAAGAATAACAAAAACAAGTGACTGATATTTATTTTTCTTTGAATAAAAATCCTGAACCTACAAGCTCTGTCAGTAAGAGCAAACAAGCCAGATTGAATTTTTGAAGAGGTAATTTCAACACTAAGCAATTGTGCACATGTTTTATAAATCACTTCCAAAATCCACTGCATGCAGAAACACAGAAAACATGACAAGAAATACTAACTAGCCATGCTGTCAATATCTCCTCACCTCCCCATGCTGTTCCTACACATATGCATGTGAGCATATGCCTCAAGAAATACAAGAGCATTAAGTATTCCAGGAAACACAACAAGCTATCATTTCAAATCGATCTTAGCCAAGCTTAAATTTCAGTAATAAATTCAAACATTTCATAACAGGTTTGAAAATGAAACAATAAAATTCCATTAAGTACATACAAATTACATGCCTTATTTTTCAAGAAAGGGAATTAAATTTTAAATATAATTAGATATTTAAATTAAGAATAGAGAAGCATTATGATAACTAGTATTTTAATTTGACAGCTTTATATGGAATATGGAATTTGTTCCTGGGTGATAACATGGAGTCATGTTTTATTCCCTGTCAATACAACTTGGTATAACAGGTTATCAGTTTGAAGCAACATAGTTTTCTAAAGCCATGGGGAGTTCAAATATAAATAATACATACGTCTTTTCTTCCTTCACTTATTTCCTGTAACCATCTGACATTATGTCTGTAATGATAATCAGCTATAGAATGGAAAGCGCTATTATTGACATGAAAGGTATAGCAAAAGTGTAATGAGAAATCGCACTCTAGCAATCAATGTTTAATTCTGTTTACTCAATTGAAGTGCTTCAGAATAATCTCATGAGTTCAGAGAACCAGGACTACAGTCTAACAAACATTATTTTTGCTTTTTCATTCACTGTTCATCTCATGTAAAATGTGAGGAACCATCTGGATAATCAGAGAACTTGCTTTTGCCAAGCATAAAGAGCATAAAAAACGAAAATGATGTTCAAAATCTAGTCATTTCCCCACTATATGGAGTAATTATGTCTCTATTATATTTTATTTACACTAATATATTCTCTAAGAGATATTTCTAATATATAAAGCTGTTTTTATAATCTGATTTTTACTAGAGTTAATAATGTGTACATTCAACAAATAGTATGTTAGTATTGGTAATGAGTAACTAATTGATTCTTACTATATGTTAATTATGTGTTTATGCCTTATTTCTAGGCATGAAAAATTAAAACACACTAAAATTTATTGTGTTATTCAACTGTAGACGTTCTGATTGTCATTGGAATTGAAGATCAGCTTGTCTGGTCACTTGAGACTTAACATTAGTGATTAATGCTTAGCATATAGATCTATAAAACATGGCCATTAAAAGGTATATTATTACAATAAATAACAACAGAAAAGCATTTACATTGATATTTTTGCATAAAACAGAGAGAAAGGCAATGAAGGAAGTTAATAGAAAATCTCTTTGTAATTAGAGAAACAGATAATTCAGGACCATGTAAAGGGAGGGATAGGAGGTGTATGAACATGGAAGAAGAAAAAAGATTAAGTTTTACACATCACACAGTGATTTATTTAGAAAGGAACGGTGGTATATAATCAGAGTAGATTGCATAATAGAATTTTGAATTTTGTGAAACCAACAGTTGCTTTTAATACAGGTGGTCCTTTTGAATCAAACCACCAGTTAAGTGCATTTTGACAGTTATAATAACCAGTCTGTTTTAAAAATAACACCTACTTCCAGTTCTTTTCTAATTTATTTTGTGAATTATGTCAGAATTAAGGAAGACTATTCAGTGGGTAACCTTTCTAAACAATCTTAGTCAAAAAATCCCCTGTGTTATATACTTGTTTCTTTACTCTCTGCCAGACCCAGTAAAAAGTGAAAATGACATATCCGTGATCACATTTTTTAGGACTTATAAATACGATAGAAATCAGCCTCACAGAAACACAATCAGACTATTAAAGAAAAAAAAGAGATTACATATGCACGTATATAAATATAAAATTCATGGACTATCTACCCTTGAATTTACAAACATGTTAGTAAATGAACATAGTCGGAAACGAATTCATTCATAGGCTGATCATACATCTGAATGAAAATGCACACGTGAATATCTGTATTAATTGTTTATTGTATCTCCATGCCAGTTTTTAATGATGATTTAGGAAAATATGTATGATTATTTCTCTACAATATGTTTACGTCCTTGGATAACAACACTGTGGAGCTCATCATTCAGTATCCCTTTCCACAATCATCTGCAAAATCGCTGGGCCTAGATGAAGTCTCAAAATGATACAGAATCTCAATTTCCAATAACTAGATCAGAAACTGGGAAATGACTGACTTTACCCTACTTACAAGCTAATGAGCTAGCCTGCCACCTTTTAACATATTCACGTGGACAGAAGACACTGTATCCTTGGGTCAGAGATACAGGCCATTTCTTACAGCACAAACAGTAGCTGGAACAGTATCTTAACACAGCTTTTTCATGTTCCAACCCCCACAGGGCAATTAAAATAAAGACAATATGTTGCCTAACCAAATTTAAGAGATTCCGAGTTTTATAGACTGCTGACACATCTGCTCATTCCTCCTACTACACAGTAAAAGAGATTATTCACCAAGCAAGTTTCCTCTGGAGTAGAGGAGAAATGCATCCTTTGTTTTACTACCTGGGAATGTATCCTTAAGTATCTAGGAAGGGGAAGAAGAGATTTTTATGTTTCTAAATCTTTTCTGAGGTTTCTGACTTTACAGAGATGCTATGTTGTGTGTTTGCTATTCAAACATCTGCCTTTGCTTCAAAGACCTGGACCAAGCAGAAAAGTGAAAGTATTCAAGGTGAATTGTCTCTCACCAGATTTATTTCTGTTTTCTGCATGGTTCGAGTCCTCAGTGAATTTCCCCATGCATATACTACCCCATCAGCATCTGATTAATCTAACACTGGCCAGTACAAAATCCATTCAGTGTGTTTGTTGAGCACTCCAAGCTACTACTGTCAGCAGGAATCTGGGCATCAGAATGAGGGCAACTTGCAGTGATGACCTCAGCCATGATCCCCAGGGCCCTGGACCTAACCAACCGAAGAAATCTCATAAACCATTAAAAAGTCAGGTGTCCTTTCCTTAATTTTCTGTGTTGACTCTTTCACCTGTTTTAATGCATTATTCAAGATACAACGTTATGTATTAGCACAGTTTCTACCTTAACCTACAAGAAGGGAGCTGTGGGAATTCTGGCATATATGGAAACTTTGCCAATGAGTTGAACCTCACCTGAATGCCTTCTAGCATCCAGATAGCTGGTCATTAATCACTTCCGATAAAGTGACAGTCATGGTTTATACTATCTTGCCTAACTGAACAACTAACATGGCAAAAAAACTACCCACATAGTATGCCTGCATAATGAGTTATTTATCTGTTTAAGAGGGCCATCTTAGTAACTGAAGGAAGCCTCATTCTGCAGAGAGCTTTGCTTTGTAGAGTCTTCTGAGGGATATATGAATTATCAATGGTGATTCCTTAAACACTCTATTACCATCCCTGTGGTGCTATCCACTGTGTACATCTTTCCGATGAGTTTTTCTCTGATATTACCTGATCCTTCTACCAGACTGGAAAGTCAGGAATTGTGAAGAATCTAAGATTACTCAGCATTGAAGCTCACAAGTTATCCTAATATCATTGTATATACATATATGGACACACAGGGACACAGCCTGTTTTATTACAGAAAAAAAGCCACTAGAATACCATCTTAGTATATAAATTCCTGCAGAATTACAGAAATATAGACTAGGTGTTTTCTCTCATGCAGTAGAGTCGCATCATAAGAGAGGAACTGCGAAATGTAGGAGACTCAGTTTTTTTAGACTGCTGGCACATCTGCCATTCCTGGGAAAGAGGGAAGGAAGAAGTACAGAGAGAGAGACAGAGAGAGAGAAATTTTTTCATTAAGTAAATCTCTTCCAAAAGGAGAAGAGGAAGTATATCTTGGTTTATTAGCCTAGAAGGTAATCAATGTCCCCAGAGAAAGAAAGAGAGGGCTTTAGACATTCAAATTTCTCTGGCGATCTTTATCTTTAAGAACTATTTCTAGTTTACGGTACACATTTGCTGTTCAAACACACTCTGCTCTGAAGTAAAATGAAATGATCCAGTAAGATTTTTTTTACTCCAGTCCCAAGGTAATGTTGAATTTTATTTTTTTCGAGATATGTACTGCCCCTCATTACTGTCATTGATTTAGACCAAGTTCATAGCTTATTATCTTTATGCTTATATGTCCAGGTTATTGATCTACTCTTTGGTGCACTGTGGCATAGGCCTCTCATGTCTAAGGCATGTGGTTAAACTCTGAGAGAATACTAAAACAATTATTTGTAAATCGCACTTTTTAAAATGTGATTTAAAAATATTTGTATGAATATATGTAAATATGATTAAACTGAATTGAAAAAAGTGAAGAATAGAAAAATTCAGAGTCCCATTTAGTAAAGATCATTTTTAAAATAGGCTTTTAAGATTAGCGATGGTTAGCTTTCACGGGCAATGTAATGAGAAAATGTTTTAAAACAAAAATTGATGCACCATACATGATGCTATTTTGAATGCCATGGTGATATAAGAAAAAAATGTTAATCGCACTTTTACTTTTTAATGTATAAAATTAATTTTATATTACTAAAGACTTTTTACATTTGATTATATATGAAATCTATTAAGAATTGCATTATCGTAGACTTAACTTTTGAAAGTGTTAAATGTATTACTATTCTTTGCAGCTCTCATTTAGCAAGCTACTGAAAAATCTTTAGAAAATAATTTTGATTTAAATTATTAAAATTGCAGCCAAAGGTCTTACGTCTTTCATACTATTTTCAAAGACTGTCTTTGCATCTCATTTCTTCTGAATATATTTTCCAAAATACTTGACCTTTCTACCCTGTGTCTTTTTTTTTTTTTTTGCTCTAGAGGCTATTTATACTGTTACTTGCTAGAAAAATTGCTTTAGATTTCTCGTATTTTCTTTCTTATAACCACAAAAGTTTGAATTTTATTTCCTCATTGTCCACTGTCCAGAGGTAGAAAAGGATACTAATCAGTTTTGAACCCTTCATTTTCTCAAAAATGGAGTTCAGATAACTTTCTGCTTTTTTTAATATTTACTCTTTTATAATGTATAGACTTTTATAATAAAATGCATTCTTATTTATTTATACTATTTAAATGCCTTGATGGAAGGTTCTCATCCCTATGCATCTTTGAATGCCTACTTTAGTGAATATATAGAGGGAACTTAATGCGCATAAGTTGGGTTCTGCGTTTAAATAAATTAGGTAAATTTATGTTAAGTACTAAATATAGATATGCATAGGATTATAATAGTATATAAGAAAATGAAATAGAACTTCAAATAAAATTTCAGACACATTAAATTCTATGCACTAAATTAGACAAAAAAAAATAATTTTTGCAAATAAGTTTTAAAATATAATGTTTGCAATTAAAATTGATGGTTTTTATATATTACAATTCATAAAGAAATTAGGTATTATGGTTATTTCAATGGCACTCTTCCAAACGAAATAGTTATCTAGGTGCAAAAACTTTATGCTGTGTATAAAACCTGCAAACTTCATTTTACACTGATATATCTATTACACACACAGTCCAAGCAAATGGATGCAATATGCTTAAATCTGTGAAATAATTAATATTAATTTTTATTAAAAATTTAATATTTAAATTAATTTAAACAGAAATTTCCCCATTCAGGTTGAATATAACTTTGCAGATTCCATAGGGCCTTATCAATTACAACACTAAATCTGTCTTGGCCTTCACTCTGAGCTTCTCATAACAGTTTAGAACCTGTATTTTAGTCTGATATGACTTTTTTTAAAACTTGCGACAAATTTATATTGTCTGATATCCCTACCTGAAATAGCTAGCTTTGCAGACAAATAATGAAATTTCTATCCTGACGTGAAAGATTCTGTAGTTTGAAATAGGCATCAACCTTGTTGCCACATTACAGGTAGCCTCACTCAAATCCAAATGAGGCGACTCCCTATGTACTTGATTAGCTGAAAAAAAAATTTCAAGGTGACTGCTGAGTGTCTAAATGAGCTGGCCAATTGACCAGGCATTTGCTGTCATCTCTCAATAATCATCTCTTCAGCTACTGACTTTTTAAAAATCACATTTTACTCCAATTCTCTGCTTGGCATTATTAATGAGAGCATATTATTGTGTCACATACAGGTAAAAGAAGAAAGGGTCAATGACAAAGAAAAAGCAAAGCAACTATCATTAAACTTTGGAAATTTGAAATTACTTCTTTACATAATAGCAAGTATCTATTTTTAAATGATATACATTACTTGATGTGAGCTATACAAATGTAGGTAATTTGCAAAAAAAAAATAAGAAAATAATCAAAACATATTTATTTATTTGTTTGTTTGTTTGTTTGAGAACTCTGGTTTATTATACCAGTGGTTCCAGAAGAGATAGTGCTCTGAAGATCTGGGCCCTGAGCTCAGGGAGTGGTTAATTTGTCCTTAGGCAGACACATAGCCGGGAGTTGCTATGGGCTACAGGCAGTTACAGAGAGCATGAGATAGTCAGACAAGAACTTAGACAAAACATCTGTTATCTAGACAGAATAAGCAAAAGGGGAGGGTGGCTTTAGTTGATCGCAAGGTCACCCTGCTCTTCAGCCTAGGCAAGAAGCTTGTCTGCAGAAGCAGAACAAAGAGCTGACTAGAAGGTTAGCCACTTGAGTGGAAAATTCATTTTCAATCCCCCCCTTTTGGTGTCCTTTAAATTCTTATAGGACATCACTTTTTTGATCTTCTTGTGCTAGGGGCTGGTATAAGGGTGGTCTGGATGTCACAACCATTTGTAACTTTATGGGTTCTAAGCATGAGGAGATTAACTTGACAAGACAGTTCAGGATACAGGAACCAAATAAGAGAGCTATGAAGAGCATGAGGAGAAGACCTGAAAGTGGGAGAAGCCAGGATCCCTAACTCCATAGTCTGAACCAAGACCCCCATGACTCGTTCAATTGTTGGCAAATTTTTTGAGGTTCTATCTGTAAGCCTCCAGAAATGTATTGAAGAGGGGTTTAGCCTGAACATGCAAGAATCAAGAGGATCCTGACGTAGTCTAAATAGGTTGTGGCTAAAGTGACAACTTTGACTTAAGGTCCACTCAGCAGGTGCTACTGAGGCCAACCCTGAAGGACAAGTGTACGAAAAAAGGTTAAGGCTAAAGGATAACATTACATCTGGACAATCTGGATGGTTGGTCCTCAAGCCTCTGCTGTGCATAGACTGGCCAGCTTCCAGGGGCGGCCAGAAAGGGCTGAAGATCTCAGGGGGATCTCTGCTGCCTCCAGAGCATGACTTCAAGCGGCTGATGAGGAAGAGGCTCTGCAGTCCAAGTGTCCCGTTTTCATGTAGTTGTCGCTCTCTTTACCCGGTGTGGTGGATCCACAGGGTGATACCTGCAACTTTATCCTGCGGCTGGTTGGAACTGGGCCTCCCAGAGAGTTGGAGAGCCAGTCCGAAAGAGAACCCGAAATACCAACAGGCGGCAATGCCTCCTCATTCATCTTGGAGCCCCTCTGGCCCAGCCTGGCAAAGCAGCTCAAAAAGGCTAGGATGGCTGGAATCTGGAGGCTGGGGCCTCCAGAAATGTTCTGGAAAAATCTGACCGGTGAGAAACCAAGTACCATTCAGAGAGTTGGAGAACCCAGGTTTATTCCACCGGCGGTCCCAGCAAAGCTGGCGCTCTGAAGACCGGGGCCTCACAACATGTTTAATATCACAGGTGTCTGGATTTTGGTTTTCATTGAAAGAAACAAAGAGTACCACTAATACTTCCAGAATGAAATCAATCTAAGTAATATTTTAAACAAAATAAACTTTCTTAGCCATCAACTGATAATTAACTAGAATCCACGGAAAATAAACTATCCTTTTGATATAATCATGTTTTATGATCTTCTTTCTAAGAATTTCAATTTTTCCCCCAACATTTTAAGTTTAGAAACAGATTATTTTCATTGTTACACCATGTCATTTAAAGTATTATACATATGCTACTTAAATATTTTGTTTACTAGAGTAACCGTTCTTCAACTTAACACGAATATTTAAAAGCCTAAGAGAGAAAAATCAAGTACTAAAACCATTTGTCTGAATTATAAGTGAAAATGATGTGTTACAAAATAATGGGCCTAAAGTATTACAGCACAGCATGTAAGTTAGCATGAATAAAGTACTATATCTAGAAAACTTTGCTACAAATTTCAAAAACAAGTCTACAGTTACAATTTTCCTGCATGAAATACATTTTAATTTAATTAGTAGAAAATGCACCATAAAAAATGAAACTGCAGATATCACCACAGGAATTAATACACATGCAATGAAAACCTAGTTTCTAAACAGCCAAAAGTGTGAGGTAGAGGGATTTTTATCCCATTATAAGTAATCATAACCTATATTTAAAAAAAATAGAATGACTTTTTTTTTAATGTGTATACAATACAAAACTCTGCTAAATAAAATTTTACTTTGTAACATTATTGAAAAAATCTCATATGATCTTTTAGTTACACAATATTAGATATGAACATTTGCTTTTAGGAATAAGTAAATAATTTCTTTTATTTATTTTTTTAAATGTTTCATATTTAATTTGTATGGTTAATAAGTATATTAAATAATAATAAGTATATTGTTGATATGTAGTATGAGACCTTGGTTTCAAATATACATTTGGAAGAGTTATGAGATCTGACTACTTGTTGGCCTCCTGATCTATGAATCTAGACAATTTCAGTAGGGTTTCAGAGTGTCATTTGGTTAAGCTCCATGCAATTGCCCTTCCCCAATGCAATTTTAGAAATATTCAGTTTGGATGTAAAGATGTTCTTAATGAAATTATTCATTTAACTTTATCGTTTACATTCAATTGCCATTCACTTATTCAATATTATAATTGGGTTAAGATAAAATAATTATGTGAATATGACATTTAAAGCTAATTTTTAATGACAAAATTTTATAATTTTTAATGGTAATACTTTATAATTTTAATGGTAATGTTTTATAATTCCAAAAATTAGGAATGAGAGTGATTATTGGAGTATGAATGTTCATATTATAAGAATATTATTATTCAAAATTAGTCTTAGCTGGCTTTAAGTGATCTGAAAATAAGCTACTGTTCAACTTTTAAGAAATAGTGATCTACCAGTATAATCATGATATACTAAATACTCTAGGATGTGCAATAAAAAGCTTTTGAATCTTTTTAACAGCTGAGTTTAATCAACTGATTTTTTTCCCTGATGCATAATGGAATATAATATTTTAGAGAAATTTAAGATTTTCAACAAATAATTTGTGCATAATACAGATATATGAAAAACTCAAAGATTATAACAAAATCTCAGCTAAAAACAATATTAAAATCATTTACACGATTAAGTACAAATATGAAACACAGCAATACATCAGTAATGTTTTGGTATATATTTCATTTTTTTATTTCTTTTAATCATGGTCTGAATGATTAATCAGTAAAAATTACAGTAGGCTTTTTGGATATAGTCAATCCACCAGAACTTTTATCTTTCAATACATCTATTTGTTGTCGCTGTTGTTGTTCCTTGGTCACTTGTTTTATTTAGTGATGCTTTTCAGAGAGTCTTGAAAGTTGTGGTTTATTTTGTGGCATGAAGCATTCATTTTTAGTAATAACTTCATGTCAAAAGTGGAAGGAAGCATAGTTATACAATGTAAAAAACCTGTTTCTTCAGATCCAAATTTCAGAATTTATCACCATATCATCTTTGCTTTCTGTGTCTAAGAAAGCATATTTTCATTTTCAGTGCAGCTGCTCACTTCTCAATTTCTACATTCTAGCTCAGCCACCCAACTTGCAGACAGCTGGGTTACATAGCCAGAAAATTTATTTCAATAAGTTTGAAACTTTATTCTTATTTGATTTGCCAATTTCAGTTACACTTGAAAAAAATGGCTTTGAAAATCTGATTGCAAATGTTCAGATGCCAGTATTTAAGAATTTACTTGTAACTACATTGTTATTGACACATAGGTTTGTCACCATATAGTTTTTTTTGTGTACAAGTTGAAACACTAAAAGCATTCACGTATCATGGAATCTGTAGTTTTGATTTAGACCTAATAGGACTGTGAACTCAGGTGAAACATAAAACCAAAAGGTACAACTTGCACTTTCAAAAAAAAAGTCAAGTGTGAGGTAAAAACTCTTTAAATCATGTAGTCGTTAATAATCATTATTAAGAATAAAAAGTTTATATAATATATTCTAGAAAATATAAGAGAATTTGTGCTCATAACTGGCCACTTTTACTCATGTTTTTAGTTCATACGTTTTCAGCTTCTATCGGTCAACAATTCATTTCTGACAATTGGCTTAAAACAGAAAAGAAAATTTTATAATATTTTCAGTATAATAATTTTTGATAAATTAGGCAGGGATTAGATGAGAAAGTGCAACCACCACAGTGACATAAAAGTTATCAAAATCATGCTCTAAATTCCCTACTTTCTACTAAAAACTAAAACATTAAAATGATCATTTGTGTGCTTCAGTTACTATGTCGACTCTTTTTTTTAATCTTTCCATATATAATTCTTATAGACAGGAATTTATTGAGTAATCATACTGATCATATCGCTCAACGTATTCATATTCTAGGAACTAGAAGTTCATTTTCTCTCCACCCATTAGATAAAACTTCATTTTTGTCTCCATGGATTTAAAGCATCTAAACACTTTAAAAAGAGAGGGTTTTTAAATGTTTTTTTTTCTTTTCCCCTCAGTTGACAAAGCATACTATTCTACATTCATAATTTTAAAAACAGTGGTAGCTACGATTTGAATATGTAAACATTTTTTTAAAAAGGGAGTCTATGCTGCATTTTTCCAAGTAGGAAACACAAAGAGTAGGGATATTCTAATTTTACCTACACAAAGCAAAAAAATGATGATGAAATAGATTTTCTTCATCCATAATCATGGGGTTCTGATCATTTCCTTATGATACCAACAATATTCTAAAAGTTGATTCAATATATATTTTGTATATTTATCAAGTATCAGGTATGATAATAATAACAATAAAAAAATTACAATCTGTTCCCTGCCCTCAAGGAACAAATGAAATAGTAGACAGGCAAACACAATAGCACATTTCTATTGTTATTATATAAATGTGAATTGCAGTAGTTGGGTATGAATGAGGGAATGCATAAACCCAGCAAAACTGACTGTGGGAGGGTGAAGTCTATGAAAACTTAAAAGAGAGGTTGATCTTTTAGTTGTATATTAGTGAATAATAAAAGGTGCATTCATACTGAACAGCCGCTTATAAGAGAAATTGGTAGGCATTCTTGGCAGATTTGTTACTGAGATAAACCTGTGTAGAGATGAGTGAGGTTCAGATTTTAGGAATTTGTATATTTGCTGAGAAGTTTGAAAAATTGCATATAACAAAGTGATCAGGGAATAATTTTAAGTAGACAGTGTTATAATCACATTTTAATTTTTAAAAAGATGTTTGTAATTGAGTAATGTAAAATAATAATAAAAGAGAAAAATCTATGAGGGACACCAAAATTTAAGTTATGATCATAAGATGCACTCTATCAAAAAAGTACTGGGAAGCAAAACTTGAGCTCAGTTGAAGAACTAGTTGTGGTTAAGTAATTAAAAATACAAGTGTAGACAATCCTATCAATTTTCTTGTTTGTGAAGGCAGGCTATGGGTATTAACTGAGAGGAAATAGAGTGTAAAGAAAGAGTATTTTTATAATAAAAAATATCTGAATATTTTAAAAGATTTAATAAAGATTCATTTGAAAAAAAAGTTCTGCATTTGAGAAAAAATAGAAAATTGGCAAATTGTGAATTTTGATGAGAATATTGATGAAAGGGGTAATAGCACAGGGGTAAGCATTATTCTACTTGTCTAAAATATAAAGAAAATGCCTTTTTTGAGCTCATGAAAGACAAGATAAATAGTGATATTGTGTAGGGGGAAGGAAGCCGATGAAGAATTCATCACTAATTTCCTTCTAATTCACTGGTAAAATTTACTCTTTTCAACTGAGAAAAGGGGTAATGGGGTGAAATAAAATACTTAAGAATAATGGTCAAAGTTTAAAGAGTCATGTGGAAAACTGGAAAAGGAGTTGACCAGGACCATGTACAATATTTCCTATATGAATCTAGAGACCCAACTGTGTATAAGAATCTTGATATTCTCTATAAGCAGCTTTCTTATATTTGTGTGATTTCCTCCCACAGCTCTCAGCCGACATGAGTGCTGGAGCAGAGACAGCATACTATTAGTGCTTATGTGGACAGAAGAGGGAAAAAGAGATAATGGAATGATAATGTTACCCATGCTTTTAAATGAGTAGTTGAAAAGATGTGTTATGTGATCTACTCTGCATAGGTAAGATAAAAGTAATGGAAAGGTGATTATATATGTATACCAGGAATAGGCAAAAGCTTAGAAATCAGGGGTATTATTAAAATAAAAGGATAAAATAATTGAGAGCAAGAATATTTAGTGGTTTAGGGCAAGTATTAAGGTTGTGGAGACTGTAATTTTGAAGTTAGTATACCTTCAACTAGGCCAATTTTCAAAATGAGGTATTAGAATTCAGCACCAGAATTAGAATAGAAATGAGCAATATTGGAAGGTGAAATTGGCAAAAGTACCGAGCAATTAAAATTTTTGTATTTTACTTTATAATTAACATAGCCCTTGAAGTTGCATTGGATGATGGTGGTGGTAGAAGTGTAGATACTATGAGACACATGCAAAAGTTTTCAATAAAAGATGGATAATGCACGAACAGATGTTAGATGATAATAGTTCCATGCCAAAAATAAAGAAGAAAAAACACACACACAACAAAGAAGTAAATTATAATATCAAAGAAGTCATTAGAATCAGCTTGGTTTGGCTTTAATATTTTACCTCCAGCTCTTGTAAACAATAAAATCTAGGAGAAATGATAATCTCTGCATCAAAGATGTATTTTAATTCATCTGCAAACGCAAGCAAATTTCTAAGCAAGAAAGATTACATTCTTTACCTAAAGACAAAAAGAGAATGACAAAGACAAAGAAACTCTCAAATCATAAAATTTCTGTTTCTGATATTTATTTTTAATATTCGTATAAAATGAATATACATAAAATCTGGGAAGAACAATACTTTCTGATGGAATTGCATGCAATTGTCACTGGTGTGTGTGGGAGGTGAAATCCTGTGTTGTCCCAGCAGTGTGGGTAGAAGGAGGAGGAAGTGGAGATGATGATGGCCTTACATGTTATTTCTTGGTTCTTCCCTACCGACACAGCAAAATAATTACGGGTTGGTGAGATTTAGAAAATGTAAAATTTATTGACAGGACATTTTAGAAGGAGACAAGCTGCACTGAGGAAAACTGCAGGCCTGTAGAATTTAGGAGAAGAGATAAGATAGTACGCCCCAAGGGAGGAGTAGGTTTCTAGCCAGGAAAACTGTAAGGATGCAGAAATGAGAAGGTCTGTTTATGTTTGGTTCATGGTGGGAGGTCTTAGATGATCCATCTGGAAAGTCACCTTGAGTGACAGTTGGCTGCTATGTAACTTTGCCTAGTGAGCATGTGCTTAACCAGAATGCAGACTGTTATGAGATCCAGAAACTTCCAGGCATAGTCATGATATTATAATGATTGTATAATGAGGCCGAAGTTATGGGCAGTACTTTCTGGTTTCGCCAGCAGCTTTTATGGCCTTTGTGCTCTAGGTTTTGGGGTAATGTACAACCCCAAAAGATATTTCTGGGAGGTCCTTAAGAAAGGTTTTCAAGCTATGTTTTATGGTTACAGAGCTGGGCCTTGGCTCCTGACTAACTGCCTAACACAATGACATTCACGACTCTGGAATGACTAATAAAACTGAAAACAATTAAAATATTTTGCTCATTTACATTTTCATTAGTACATTTTAGTCTTAAAACTTTAGTCATCTTGTTATTCCAAAGTAAATAGTTTATTAATTGCCTCAAATTTTAAATGCAAAGTTAAAAGTGATATCTGTTTCTAAGCATGAATAGCTTTCAGAATAAGAGTTATCATCACCACTGAAAATATATTCAAAGGAGGTAGAAATAAAAGAAGACACAGTGAAAATCAATAAAATAAAAAAATAATTGTACGTCAGAGAAAATAATCAAAAGTACAGGTTTTTTGATTAAGCTGATTTATCATATGTAAATAATAATTACAATTCAATACTTTAAAAAATTGAAAAATTAAATGTGCATCTAATCTGGTGTAGAATAAATCTTGAATAAAATTCAACATCTAATAATAATAAATAATAATAATTCCACAAAATAATAATAAAGCAGTTTCCCTAAACTGATAAATAGTACCTACAAAATAATGCAACAGGTAGCAGTATTACTTTTAATTTCAAATATTGCTATATTTGCTTTTGTAATTGGGTATAGTGTAAATGACAATATTTATCTCTTCTATGCATCAATAATCTGATTATTCTAATGAGTATAGTAAATGAAACAAATGATAAAGATTGGAAATTAAGAAACATAAATGTTATTAATTTACAGACCACATGGTCACGACTAGAATATAAAATAATCTAGAATACAAATTTACTACCAAAATGATACTATAAAAATTCACCGGATATAAGTGTTACTAGAATGGAATTTTGTTCCCCTCTCGACACATTG
This sequence comes from Cynopterus sphinx, assembly GCA_030015415.1. Taxonomy (NCBI): domain Eukaryota; kingdom Metazoa; phylum Chordata; class Mammalia; order Chiroptera; family Pteropodidae; genus Cynopterus; species Cynopterus sphinx. The sequence goes on along the minus strand of CM057393.1, from coordinate 20,142,648 downwards.
TCCAGGCTCTTGATGTCTCTAACAAAGTTGAGCAAGACACCAAAGTACAGAGGCAAAAAAAAATGGCTTAACTGGAAGGAAGAGTAAAGCAACAGTATACTTCCAGATGTGGAAGCCTGCCCAGCAAGAGAGGGGTGGCTCAAGGGACTAGAAACAAAGCCTGTGGGGTTTTTAACCTATTTGATGTGAGTAGTTACTTTTCTTAGAGGCAAGGCCTTCTTCGATTGACAGTTAAAATTGACAGAACCCAGTGACTCATCATTTACTTTCTGTGCATGTTCATTCTCAGAATTCAGTCTGTTTTAATGATTTTAATAAAATTTTGGGTATATGCATTATATTATATGGATGGCATAATGAGGCTCAGCTGAGTTGAAGCTCATTATGGTCTCCATAGCATAGGTGCAAGTGACCAGCTTAAACTGGTACTTAGTTCTCTGCCCACCTGTTTCTTTGTGAAAGTTACATTTGAGTCCCAAAAAGCCTTTGGCTTACTTAATTGTGGGCGGACTGGGGTGTGACATTTTAGAATAGGGCCGCCTCAGAGCTTTGCAGGCAGACTCAAAACCGCCTATCTTTCCTGCTTAACTCTTTTACGAGTCATGAACCTCTTCTTATTAGTATGGATGTTGAGAAATGGGAGGTTTCTTCTGTATCTGCTTCCAGCTGACTATTGGGGTTTCAGGGAGCAATTGCCCTCTCTGTCTCACTCAGAACACAGTCTCGAGTTCTCCTACCAGAGCATGCACCCCGCCCAAAAGTTGCCTGGGCCCTGAACAAGAAGAAAGGAAGATGTAAACTTGTTATTTAAATCAAACAGCTATTGATTTTCTTACTATTGCTGTCTTATTAAATGAAAAGAATAAGCTTAACTAGGTTAACACATTACTTAAAGAAAGCCCTCAGTTATGGGGCCCTTCCCCCCATGCCTAAAATGGCCCTGCCTGGCCTAAGGCACTTTCTGCTTACAAAGGACAGAGAAGAATGCTAAACTTCAATGATCTTAAATGAATAACCAGAGGACCTGAGTCAATAACTAGAGGAGTTGAGTTACTTAATCAGAAACCGAGTTACAGGTTGGAGGGTAATTACCTGATTTGAGGGAGAGGGGCTCTTTCCCAGGGAAAGAAAATAAAGCCATTAAAAGTATTAGGAGTACAGATTGTAAATAATGGCCCCATATCATAAGGAAGTATAAAAACTAACTTTCTACAGATGCACACCAGATTATTAGAATACAGACGTGCGTACATTTTGGAGATGATGTGTCAGGAGCATTGTCTACCGTCGCCTTGCTTGAGCACAGTTTCAGATCGCTTTAAGTACCTAATAAATCCATAGAATTAGCTTCTTCCTAAGGCAAGAGTTACTCTAATTGCTATTTACTTTGCTTGTTTAACTATAAAGGATTTCACTCAAATAGCATTTTCCTATGTGACCTTTTATAACAATGTATTATTAGCTGCATATACAAGGACAGAGACAATTTCAGCTGATCACAGATCTTACCAAGGAATATTAAAGAAAAAAAAATAATAACCACAAGCTGCCTTCCACGGCAAATTATTTTCTCTGTCCTGTTCCTTAACCTCCTCTGAGAGGCAGAGCAGTATAATTAATAGAGGCCAATGATTCAGACTCAGTGCTGTCATTGTTATATGTAGCTTTGAATGAGTGAAGGACTATAATTATCATATTCTCACTACTTGCTATTGTTTTTGTGCTGATATTCAATTATAGTAGTGTTTTAAAAGTTAAATGAAGACACACTAAAATATAAAAGTTCTTAAAATGTCTGAGAGTAGAAGTCTTTCCTGAATTTAAATTTTGATTCTGCTTCGTCTGTGTGAATTTCATTTATTCTTCTCATCTGTAAATGAAAGGTAACAATAACCACTGCAGAGGACATTGGCTAAATTTTTCATGTTTATAAAAGGGCTTTGTGCAGTAACCAGTGTATAAAATGGGTTTATTTTTACAGTTGTAAAAACAGTGGCAGTAGCATTCATCATTATGAACAAACACCCTTGCTTTCATATACTTTTGAATGACACTGAGGATTAAGATTAACTCAAAAGCTGATTCAGTAAATTCAACAACAACAACAAAAAAAAAAAAAAAAAAAGCAAAAGCAGTATGCTTGAGGATTAATTTTGTTGGAGTATTTTTGTGTTGAATTATTTCATTTTTTATTTTGGTTTATTTTTACTCTTTAATAATATGTTTTAATATTTTTTAGTTTTCATTTTATAGTTAATATTTGTGTGTGTGTTCTATTTAGATAATATTTACTTACTCCCAGGTAGAGGAGAGATACACCTACCTTTTCTGGTAGATATATATGCCTCTCCAAATGGACAATATACAACTAGGTTTATTTTGAATAGTTTCTAGGAGGTTTAAATCCATTTAGAATAGATATTTATGTACAGAACATAAAGTAAGAAATAAAAACTTATTGATAATAATTATTTAAGTGAACATTTTTATTTAAAAGACTTTAATCTTTTCATTTACCCCATGTCTGCTTTGCTATTGTGACAGCCTGCTGGAATGTGATAGGGTAAAAGTTAATTAAAAGCCCTGAAATTAAACAAAGGAAGTCTTTACCTTAGCAATTTGTTACTAGGACAAGAATGCCAAGTTCCTGGGACCCGAAACTTGTGACAATGAGCTCATATGCTAAGAGCACAACATTCCAGGATACAGATAACAAGACCATCTGCAAGGACATTTATCTTTGGAATGACTAACTCCTGTTAACCTTGTGAAGGACTAACTTCTGTTTTTTTAACTTACTTTGTTCAGGGATGCAGTAGAGGCAGGGGGAGGGGGAGACTTTATAAACCGCCTCCCCTAAGAACCCAGGACTGGTCCCTTCTAACCCTGCATGGTAGAGGGTCAGTCGCTGGCCGGCTAATAAAGGCTCATAATTAATCTCAATTTGTTTCGTGGGGTTTAGTTGTGCCACAACACAATAAATTCATTCTATTCTATTTTTCTATTTTCTACCCTTTGTCAGTAGCACACTATCATAACCACTCTAGCCTTACACAAAGTCAGCTAGTATAAGTCCTCTGAATGTCCTTCAGGATTTTCTTGGGTGTTCTTAATCCTTTGACTTTACATATACATTTTAAGATCAGTGTTTATAATTAAGAAACCAAAAACAAAAACAAACAAACAAAAAACAGAATAAAACAAAATGAAAAAACAAACCCCTGCATGATTCCTGATAGGATTTCATTAAATCTGTGGTAAATTTCGGGAAAATTGACATCTTAATAATACTAAATCTTCTATTAGATGATATGGTATAAATCTTCATCTTCTCAAATATTTTTTATTCTTAATATTTTGTAAAATTGTGCATAGAGGACTTGCACATTCGACATTAACGTGGCTTCCGATTTCTCCCACCACTTCTGCAAACTTATGTAAGATCTCTTTTTTTCTTGTCTTGGACTACATTAGGCAGATCTCTAAATTTTTCATTGGTTTTGAGATATTATAATAGATTGATTTTCAGTATTAAAAATTTAGTATTATCTAAATCAAATCTGTCAAAGCATTTCCTTGTAGACTCAGTTCTAAACTGGCCCTTGGTTTCAAAGACTTTCGGTAGAGAAAAAAGTTTCCTTTTCTTCTTTTAATATTTTCTGTCTGGTTTCTCCTTCAAACATTCTGCTGCTTCTTACACCTTCACTCTCAAGTGTCAAGGAAGGAGAGAGGAAATTAAATGAAACAGTCAATATCTTCCATGACAGGTGAAAGTACAATCTGACTTTTAGTAACCTTGAAGATGGTAATACTCATCTGTTGGCACTCTTACTCTTGTAGTACCCTTTTGAGTGCTTTCCAGCAGCCTTGTCCCCACTCCAAGTCCAACCCTCTAACCAGGTAGACCTTCATCTCTACGCTATTCCTTTATGTACATCTCAGACCCTGAAGCTGAACTCTTGCAATACTCACTCTGCTGTTGGCCAGGTTCTATAAACTTTGGTCCCCTTACTTCATCAACCAGCCCTGATAGGTGGGATACTTTCAAGACAACTTGAGCCTGGCTACTTTCTTCATTGTGCATATGGCCTACCCCAAAAAATCAAAACCGGGAAAAGCAGGCCATACTCATTCATATGCTCATTTCATTCTATGCTGAAATGATTGATAGCTGACCCAGCCAACCTACCCCTTCTGGATTTTCCAGGAGAGAGAATCAGACACCAGTCTCTAAGCCTCCCAAATTATGACATTTTGTAGTGTATATTAACAGTTCTCATGTACAACACTCAAGAAGCAGCTTGGAGTCAATATATAAGTTTCTGAAGCTTACAAAGGGTTAAGCTTGACCCAGAAATAATATGTAAGTCTTCTCTTTTGTAGATTACCATTTCTAATATCCTAATAAATTTTCTTGATGTCATCTTGCTTGGCTTAGAGTTAGAGGTGAGTGCAGGAATGAAAAGAGAAAGTCAACTGCTTAACATTCTCAATTTACATAAGTCAATGAAAAGGCCTGCTACTAGCTCTTTAGCCTTCTCTCACATGGACTAGATTTAGGTGATGATTAATTAATGGTCTATATACCTTTTAAGCAAATCTTGCATAAATGTGAATAGCAAATTATTGTTAGATAAAACACAAAAATTACCACTTAACCACACGTTGGACAGTGAAACACCTAGCTCACATTAAATAGTCAATAAATGTAGATAAAGTTATTAGCACTTGAAGCTAAACAAGTAATTAAATGTATTAGAAAGAATATTAAATTTAAATTTGGATGCCTGATTTCTACTTATGAATCTAAATCCTTAATCTTTGCCAAGTCAATAAACTAATTGTCTTAATTTATAAATATAAACACACACATTCAAATACAACTTCTGTGGAAAGCTCTGAGGTTCCTTCCAATTATAATGACCGATAATTCCACTACTATTCAGTCAACATAAAATAATAGTTGATTTTAATTTACTATAACTTTATACTCAAACAGAAATGTAAAGAAGAGTTTTATTTTGGCTTTTATTATCCTAAACAAGGAGAAAATCACCACAGGTGAATGCAGATTCAAATCCCATGAAGACAATGATATATTTTCAAGAGAATGTCAAGCACATTCAATCATCTCCTTTAGATCTAGGTGTGTTGGGTATAAAGAACCCCCTTAGGTACACACTAAAAAATGACTTTGATCACATACCAAGCCTGGCATGTTTTATTTTGGGTATTGCTATTTGATGTACCACAGTTAGGGGGGAGTGTCATAGTAGGAGTTGAGAAAAAAAGAACTAGAAATGAAATAAGCCACATTTCCATCTTTGTCTCATTTAAATTAAATGGGTTTTATTCATCTTTTTTTACAATATTTCATAAGCACTAAACACTGGCAATAGTTGAGCTTATATATCCTTTGAAGTCAGAGGTAAAACTGAAAGCAGAAATTCATTAACTTAAGCTTCTTGGATTTCTGAAAAGCAACACAATTAATGGTTTCTTAGGATGGCTGATTAAATGGAATCAATTGTGGAATCAATTAAACACATAGGCCTGAACTATACATAGCTACGTGCTCATTCTACCAAAGGTGTCAGGTATTATGTATAGATATCTTGGCTTTGAATATAACCTAAAAATAAAAACCCATATTTCTTTCATGTGACTCAATGTCACTTCTGAAAAAGTCATTTGTCTTCTTATTATGCACAGAATATTAGGACATTACCAAGAAGTACAACTGGATTTTCTCTAATGTAAGATGAAATATTTTCCAAAAGTAGGACAGCAATTCAAATAAAGCCCCAAGAAATAATGCATCTGTGTCTATCTCTTTAAGAAAGGTATAGCCCCACATATCATAGAAGAAAAAAATAAAACCTTCAATTTATTTAAATAATCTGTACAAAGAGAAATTTACCCAAATAAAAATCAGATTTGCTATAATGCTTAGAGATAATTCTCTCAAAACAAAAACCAAAATATCATGAGACACATTTATTAAAAATGAACATGAAATTCCAGACCAGCCAATTTATTTTATTCAAATAAAATTATTCAATTTTATTCCAAGTGTCACAATGCTATCATAAAGATTGAATCTGAGATGCAGTTTGAACATTTTAAAAAGTCTCAGCTTTCTAAAGTCCTAGAATAAGGAGGCCCTGTGGGTGACCTCATTATTCAGTTTTAAATTTAGCAAAGAAGTAACTGACAGAGTAACAAGGACTACTGGCAGAAGTGGCAGCAGTAGAAGGCAGAGCCTTTTGGAAAGAATAGATTCTGTCATCACTGTGAAGAGCTCAAAATTAGAAGTCCATAGCTGAAACTTGGAGTATTTCAGGGCTTTTGTATTTTTGTCTTGAAATGATGGTGTCCACAATCTTTCCTTTCTTTACATGAAAGCCTAGTTCTTGAAAATGTATCTAACTTAAACTTACTGATCATAACGAAATGAGAATAATTTGTTTAAAAAAGTAAAAGACACATTCTTTAAAAAAGTCTGGGTTTTTAGGTCTGTTAAATGGGATAGTGTCTTTCAGGTTACAGGAATTCTTAAAGTAGCTCATTGGCCCATTCCAATGCAAATTAGAGGGACAATACTGAAATACTAAGATGGAGATAAAAATTAGAGTTTGTTGTATGGTAGTGTCAGTTCTTGTTAATTATGTGCAGCTCTTGTCATTTGCAAAAAAATTTTGAAAACAATTTTTTTTAAAGTTAGTGCTTCATAGAGCTGTATAAATTGGAATGACAACGTATAGATCTAAAACCATTTAACATTACAGAGTATCTTGCAGACATGAATTCTGAGAATTCTTTGAATGTGATATCATAAGTCTAACTATAAAGATTTGATCATCACAATATAGGTTCCTTGTAATATTCCCAAAGAGAATCAATGAACTTATCCCACCCCCCAAAAAAATGTATCTGCCTAATACTTTTATAAGTTCCAGACTTAAGAAGGGATGATAAATTACCATAATCACCATGAGAGATGCCAGGATCACAAAAATTAAAAGGGCATAAATGACGCCAGAATGACTAAATGAGTTTAGCAAATCCTCTTCCAAAAGAGCAATGACAGAATTATCCAAATAACCATATAGTGACTCTAGAAATTGACAAGTCACATGACAAATGACTTACTCAAGAAAACGTACTAATTTTACAATTATAATAATAGAAGTGTGTAGTGTTTTTGTCTGAGCTTACTCCTAATACTTTCTTCCCTGCTTCTTCAGTACAGAAGTTCTACTGGGTGGGTCAAGCAAGGAGAAATGATAGAGTAAGGGCATGACTTTATTGGGATCAATGTGTGGAAAATTCCACTTCAGAGGTGTTGTCAAAAGCTATAACAATCCCAATAGAAAATAATCAGGTACAATCAACATGATAGCTATGTTGATACTTTTATACTAGTTGGAGCAAAAAAATATATATAATAATAAATCATAAATTTAGACAGGAAATCAGAAAAAAGATACAGTTAAATATATATTTTTTTAAATTCTAGTTATTCTTCTATAGAAAGCTTATGCATACATAAATCTAAATATTTACTCAAGGAAGACCAGAAATAACTTTAGTAAGCTACTTATCTATAAATAAACATGTAGCTTTGTAAATAAAGGAAGCAATACCTTCAAAACATTTCTAAACTCTCTAAATTTTTAATGCATTCAATAACCTATGGTGAAAGACTTACTGATTCATAATGTTTGAATACAATTTTTGACTAATTGTTCACTGACAACTAAGTAATATTGACCCAAGAGCAACCCTAGGAAGACTGGGCAGAATATAATATAACTAAAAAATTAATGAGCAGAGACCAACTATAAGGGTAATTAGTCAAAGCAAGTCACTGAGCAAACAAACAACTACAGAAAGAACAACAACAAACCATTCTGGAAATGGAAATCAGAATCTACAATTGTTGTAATAAATTATGTAAAATGCCTATTTTTCAACAATAACAAAATATTGGAAGTTCCCTACTAATAAAAGAAAAAAATTATAACCCATGCACAGAAAAAAAAAAGAAATAAAATATCTGAGGGGTCTCATATGTTGAACTTAGCAGGAAGTAATAAATATCTTTAAAGAACTAAAAGAAATCATGAATAAGTGACAAGAATGTATGACAGCAATAAATCTTTAAATAAAGAACATCAATACAACGATAACAATTTTAAAAACAGAACTAAATGGGTATTCTAGAGTCAAAATATACTAGTGAAATATAAATTCACTAAAAGATCAACAGATTTGAGGCAGAAAAAGAATGAATCAAGTTTAAAGATTGATCAATATAGACTGCCTTGTATAAAGAAAACGGGGGAAAAAATGGAAAGTAATGAATAAGAACTGACAGACCTGGAAGACATAATGAGTGCCCAAGAGCAAAGGACAGAAGCAAAAATTTTCCAAATTTGATAAAAATATTTTATCCATACTGCCAATAAATTCAACAAACTCATAGTATAAAGAGATTACCAATTAGATTGATCACAGTCATGTTGCATGGCAAAAAATTAAAAGCAAACCTTGAAAGCAGAAAAAAGGAAATGAAATTCTACATTCAAGGGAAATATAAAAGTAGTAGCTGCTCAGAAACAGTAGTGGAAGCCAGAAGACAGTGATATGGCATATTCAAAGTGCAAAAAGAAAAAAAATATCCTGCCAACTAAAAATTTATATTCAGCATAACTATCCTTCAAAACAGATGAAGAAAAGTAAAATAAAGACATCCCCAGATAAACAAAGTCTGAAGGAATTCTTTTATAACAGAATGTTATAAAATAGTACAGAAAATTATTTCAGATAAAAGAAAATGACATTAGATGGCAAATCAAACCCATTCAAAGAAATAAACAACTCTTAATAAGTGTTTTTGAAGGTAATCGTAAGAGGCAGTATGATTATTGTTCTCTATTTTCTTTTTTAAAGATATTTTTTAAATTGCATAAAATAATAATTATAAAATTGTGTTTGGGGGCTTATAAAAGAAACACTACCAGAGAGTAGTAACTCAAAGCCACAAAAAGAAATGAAGAGCTTGAAATGATAATTATGTATAGTACCATAAATGACTATCATATTTTTTTGAATTCTCTTAATTTCTGAGACATAAAAATACACACATATATGCATATATTATATATATAATAATCCTCTTTCTATGACTATCATTGCCAAATATATTATAGATATATTTGTCCATAGATATTATAGACATTATAGACACATACATATATGTTTTATATTTGTATAAAATATTTTATATATCCCTAAAGCAAAAACAAAGAAAATAATTTAAAAAGTAGAATAAAGGAAAATATAAGACAAAAATATATAATGGTACACAAAAAATTTAGTAATATAAAAAAAGTTGGTAAAAAAGCAGAGTAACAAGATATGAGATCAATTTTACACATACAACATATGTAAATAGATATTTACTTAAATGTATTTATATCTATTTATTTATATATTTATTAACAAAATAACAGGTATAGCCAATCATTTTTAAGACAACTTTAAATGTGTATGAAATAACACTTCAAACTAAAGGTATAGTTGTCTGATTGAATAAAAAGAAAGATACAACTCTATGCTGTTTAAAAGAAACACAATTCATATGGCATTTGATGATAGAAATATCATGACAGTAAAAACATAAGAAAATTGTATCTCTCAAATAGTAACCATAGAAAACTTTAAATGACAATATCTGAAAAAAAATTAAACTTTAAGACAAAAAAAAATAATTGGAGATAAAAGACATTTTAGAATGTTAAAGGGTCAATTTACATCAGGAAGATAAAAAAGTTATATATGTTCAACTAGTGAAAGAGATCCAAAATATATAAAGCAAAACCTAATAGAATAGATTAGAGATATAAATAATTCAACAATAACTAAGAGACATGAATTGCCTCCCAAAGGTGAGTAGACATAAGTAGACAAAATAATCAGTAAGTATACAGAAAACTTGAAAACATTACAGACCAAAAAGACCTAATTAACAATTATAGCCACTGTATAGCAGAAGACACATTCTTCTTAAGCCAATAAAGAATACTATAGCCTAATATAGATCATATGGTAAGCCATAAAACAAGCCTCCATATATGTAAAATTATTGAAATCATACAAGCACATTCTCTGACCAAAAGAGTAAAATTAGAAAACAAAAAGGGAAGTATTAGAAAAATCAATATGTAAAAATGGAAATTAAACAATACACTTAAAAATAATTTACTGGTAACAGAGGAAATTACAGGGAATTTAGAAAATGTTATGAACTAAATGAAAACAAAACCACAACATATCACAATTTATAGGATGCAGCTAAAGGCATGCTTGCAGGAAAAATGTTAGCTCTGAATTAGTGTTCTAGATCGCTGTACAAAATACAGTGGCGTGAATAAACACCAGAAGTGTATTTTATCACACCTCTGGAGGCTGGAGATCAAGAACTGCCAAGTGTCGGCAGATTCGATGTCTCCCATGTTGGCTTGCTTATGGCTGCCTTCTCTGCATCCTCACAGGGCCTTTCCCCTGTGCATGCACGTCTCCGGTGTCTCTTCCTCTTTTTAAAGAGACAACAGTACTGCTGGATTAGGGCTCCAGCCTTTTAATCTCATTTAGGCATAATTGCCTCTTTAAAAGCCCTATCTCCAAATAGTCACATTGGGGATAGGGCTTCAACATGTACGTTTTTACGGGATATATAATTTAGTTTAAAACTGGCTGCCTATAGTAAAAACAAACAAAAAATAACTAAAATCTCAGTTGCTATTGTAGAGTTAATGCAAAATATAGCCCCTCCACTACTCAGAAGACTGAGAGCTGCCTGGCCAGCACCCAAGGAAGACCATACACACAGAACTTTAAGCAGTGCCTACTCCCAAGGTGTTTCCTGCTGTCCCCATGGACATTATCTGCTCCTGTAACCAAGCGGCACATCTTGCTCCTGTCTGTCCGAGAAGGCGGCTGCTCCCCCAAAGATAACCCCTCCTTCTGCTTGTGGGCATATAAAACTCTGCTTCCACTGGTCAGCAGCAAATTTTCTTCCTGCAGCTCTGACCTGCCGCTGCTGAAGCTTCCCTGCCTTGTTAGTAATAATAAATGGCATTTATCACCTTTCTGGTCCTCTTGGTGGTTTTTCTTTAATATCCAAACCCAGTGGCAAGTTCTAGGCCTGCGTCTCCTGTGTTACAACAATCTTGAGAAACTAGTAAAAGAACAGACAAAACCCAGTACTAACTGAAATATTAAAGATTAGAAGGGAAATAAACAAAATAGAAAACAGAAAAACAATAGAGAAAATTAAAAATGTACTTTGTAAAGATCAGCAAACTTAAAAACCTTTAGCTAGACTGACAAATTAAAAATGAGAGGAGAAAAATATTAAAATCAAAATTTTAAAAGTAGATATCACAATGTACCCTAAAGAAATTAGAAACATTGTAATAGGGTACTATAAGCAACTGTATGTGAACAAATTAGACAACTTAGATGGATGGGACATATTTCGAAAAAAAAGAGATACAAATTACTGAAACTTATTTTAAAAAAAGAAAGAGAAATTATAATACGCTCATAAAAAGTAAATAAATTAAATTACTAATTAAAAGTTTCTCCATAAAATATCAGGCCCAGAAGAATTAACTGACAAAATATAAAAAATATTTAATGAAAAATAATATCAATCTTTCAAAAAATAATCTTAGAGAAAACAGAAGAAATATTTTCTATATTATTCTACTAATACTAGTTAATAATGTTATTCTACTATTATTACTATTACCCAGATAAAATGCCATACTAAGACATCACAAGATATCCCAGATAAACAGACAAATATTTCATAGTATACTAGCAAACTGAATACAATATATACAGAAAATATCTTAAAGCATTACCAAATGAGATTTAACCCAAGAAGGCAAAGATGATTTAACATACAAAGTAATTTTATGTTATACTTGAATGAATGACAAAAGCCATATGGTGATCTCAAAAGATGAAAAATGCACAGTATAATGGATACAGACAATAATATTGTACTATAATTTTATAATGAGAAAAATATTGCTACAATGGTAATCATACACAGTAAGTAAATGTATCAAAGTAACATTTTGTACACTTTAAACATACACAGTGTTATAGGTCAAATGTATTCAGTTAAGAAAAAGAAAACATAGTTACTTAACTAATCAAAATTTATGAAGCAACAGCACTTGACAAAATCTAAAATTTATTCAAGATACAAATAAAAAATCTAGACACATTAAAAGGTACTTTTTAATCAGAATGGAAATCATCTAAATCATCTAAAGAGGAACAAAAACCTAGAAATACCATTATACTTTCAAAACTGAGTATTTTTCTTACTTTCCAAGAGAACAAGATCACTTTCTTACCATCTCTATTTGATGTAGAACTGAAGGCCCTAGCCAGTGCAAGGAGAGCAAAAAGAAAAAAAAAATCATATAGAAAAGGAAAAAGTAAAACTGGCTTAACTTCACAAATGACATGATTTTCTATGAGTACATTCACAGGATAGAAGATTAATATACATACACAAAATTAACTGCATATATATTAGCAAAGAACAATTTAGGATAAAATTAAAAAATAGCACCAGAATAGCACAATAGCACCAAAGAGAATAAAAGACTTAGATATAAATTCAACATAAGAAATGTAGGAATTGTACAGTGAAAACTGCAGAATGATGGTGGTAAAAATTAAAGTTCTATGTATATAATTTTAAAATTAAAAGTTAAAAATTAATATAAATTACAAGTATACAATCTAGTAATTTCCACTCCTAGGAATCAACCCAAGTGAAATGAAAACAGAGAGTCCCACAGGAGGACATGTGTGTCTCCAGAATCAGAATTGGAACAGACACCTCTGTAAGCAGGAGACCCAGGACCAAACTGTTACTATGAGGCTGTTGGAATTACCAGATTCATTAACTTCATTCATGCATGGTCACTGGAGCCCATAAAAATCTTTCTAAATAACTATGTCTTGAATACCTTTTATTAATGTTTATTATAATTTATTATAATAAATTATTTATTATAATTTATTAATGTTTATTTCATTAGTAAACATTATTTCTAAAATTCTACATGTTAATTAATGAACTGGTATGTAAACATACATCTTATTTAATAATTTTGCATTAACCATCTCTGAAATTTGAATTCTGAGTTAGTATGTTTTAAATATGAATTAATGTTAACCTAAACAAGGAGGCCAGTAGACTAAGTTGGTGACTTACTTTACCTTCATGCCTCAAGGTTATAAAACCAAAATGCTAAGGACAACCAATCTCAACCAAATAACTAAGCTTTAAGCAGTAGCCAATGAAATAATTTCCTTTCTTTGCTTTTGCGCCTTCTCTTTTTAAGTGATTTTCCTGCTCCTAACCAGTTTGTCACTGCCCAATTCAAATCAATGTTGGGCATTGGCTCCAGTAAACTCTTCAAATATTTAATAAGTCCCATGTTATCTTTTAACACTACTTTTATAAATAAACAATATATACACACATACTCTTTATATTAGTATTTTAAAGTAGGTTATCATGTAGGAAAATTTAACAGCATAAACTATGAAAAGATTCCATACTTACAAAAACATATTTAACAATATTTAATTTGATAATTCAGGAATCAAAATGAAATATCTCAAAGACAAATTGCATAATTGACCTTTGCTTGACATTGATGAAAGTCTGGCCTTGAATACATTTCAAAATGGATTGTAAAATGTATCAGATATGGAAAGATTTTAAAATCAGAACCACAATTAGTCCATATTCTCTCTCTCTCTCTGCCTCTCCCTCTTTCTATCTCAAATTCATTCATTCATTTGAACGGGTACACATACTATTTGGTCACATGGTCAATAAACTGCTACTTAATTCTCATAATTTTAAATGTTGTTAGATTGCTGCTTAAGAATTATGACTTGCCAAAGCCACAGTAAAGGTTTCTAAAAGAACTTTTTCTTTAAATGACAAAGAAATTACTACCATACTGGACTGCATTTCTTAAGTATGAAATGAAAACACATTTAAAAGTCTGAGAAGTATTGTTGTAACTGATGTTAATTTATAGATATGTACACTTTTATGATTAAACATAGTGATAAGGAGTAACAATTTAATATACAAAACTATCACTTGATTGAATTAAAATATATATCCAGTATAAAACTTCAAAAATAAATACTGTCTTGGAACTTCTGGAAATTTTGCCTGGCTTATTTTATAAACAAAAAGTGGAAATTATGGTATTAGTTTTTCAAATCCTGGATTATATAATATGTTTGTTTTGCTATAAAAAGGATTTAAAACCATGAGCAGTGTTGTGTTTAATTATTCATTATTTATCTGAGTCAGCATTAGTATTCTGCAGAGCTCACAAGTGATATTGAATAGAAGCTGTGGAGATATTTTAAGAACAACTTTGTTCTTTGAAGGTCATCCCTTTGTACATAGCTCATTTCCTGAGGGAGAAGGTGATATTAGCATGTAAGCAGAATGAGAAATAGTGTCGAAGTAACACAGCAAATGATAAAGCTCTTTTAAGAGAGACTGGAAGAAACCTCTAAGCTTAATTTAAATCTACTCGGAAACAAACTATGAAGAAAGAAAACGGTAGAATGAGTATTTGACATTGATTTGGAAATCATTATGAAATTTCCAATAGATTTTCAATGATGCAAAGCACAAATATTACTTAAAAAGAAGTATAAATTTTGGTTTGACAACTGAATGGGAGAAGATATTTGCAAATGATACATCTAATAAGAGCCTAATATCCAAAATGTATAAAGAAGACATACAACTCAACAATAAAAACACAATCCAATTAAAAAATTGGTAGATGAGCTGAATAAACAGTTTTCCAAGGAAGACATAGAGATGGTCAATAGATGCATGAAGAACTATTCAACATCCCTAATTATAAGGGAAATGTGAATCACAACCATGAGCGATACCACCACACACCTGTTAGAATGGCTATTATCAATAAAACAAGAAATAATTGTTGGAGCACTTGTGGAGAAAAAGTAACCCTGATACACAGCTGTAAATTGATACAGCCACTCTGGAAAACAGTATGGAGGTCCCTCAAAAAAATAAAAAATAGAGCTACTGAATGACCCAGTACTCTCTCTTCTGTCTATCTACCTGAAAGATTTGAAAACACTTATTTCACTTATTTGTAAAGGTATACATACCTCTATGTTCATTGCAGCATTTTTTATAATAGTCAAGACATGAAAACTGTTCTTAGATGGGTGATTGGATAAAGCAGGTGCCAAATATACATAAAATAGAATACTACTCAGCCCTAATAAAAATAAAATATTATCATTTATAATCAAATAGATGGATCTTGAGAATATCATGATGAGTGAAATAAGTTAGATGATAAAGGACAATTTCACTCATATGTGGGATATAAAACAAAAAGGAACAAATGAACAAACAACACAAACAAAACAAACCCATAAATAGAGACAACGGAATGGTGGTAGTTATCTGAGGGCAAGGAGAATGGGGTGAAGACAAAGAAGGTAAAGAGGGTCAGGTATATGGTGACAGAAGGAGACTAGTCTTTGGGCGGGAGGACACAGTGGAGTATATAGAAGTATAAAGTTGTACATCTGAAATTTATATAATGTTATTAGCCAAATCACCCAAATAAATTTAATTTAAAAATTTTTGGTTGAAAATAGCAGATACTCTAAGAACTATTAAATGCACAACACACACATCAATTAGAAGCCATAAAGTAACCTAATCAGAAATTAGTGTTTTAAAAACCTGTTATATAAAGGGATATTTTTACCCACAAATTTGTTTAAATGACTATTTTATTGTACAAAGGAATTTCATAGAAAGTGCTGGAATGCAATTGCTATTTGTAGATATAAAAACTTTAAGTTATATTTCTATTTAGGTTGAATTGAAATGGTATTTGTGAGGTACCCAGAAAAATAATATCCATGGAATCAATTAATAAGTAAACATCTTGAAAAGAATACACAGTGTATAAAATATTGGGAATGCACAATAAAATTAATATTCAATGCTGAAGCAAAACAAAACAAAAACAACAAAAACAGAGAAGATGGAACAACCCTAATAAAAACTATTATAAGGTTATCTGATAAAAACTGGGTATTTAGATTATTTTGTTATTATTGTTCTTTGCTGAGTGGAAAAAAAATCTTAAAGCTACAGCTTTTCTTATAAATGTTAATTGAACTGTAACATAAAATTTTGTATTCATTTTAATTATTTTTGATTCTAAGTATATTGTAATTAGTATTATAATTTCTTCATTAACCCAGAGATTAGTTAGAAATTTGATTTTATATAACATATTTTTGTTATCTCTTTGTTTCTGAATATTACCATTCCAGGATTATAACCAGAAACTTATTCTCTGATATACTATTTTCATATTTTTGAAAATTAACTTTATTTCTAAGAATTTGATCAATTAATAAATATTTTATGTACCCGTATGAAGTCTAGTGGACACAACACCCAGAAACTGGATAATGCACTTGGCATTTTGATCGAGTTCATATTTTTGTCATTTAAACAGTTTATATACTTTTTAATCTTCTATTAATGAATGATGCTTTGGTAGTACATGCATACCTGTTTAAAAATCTTGCAACTTTTCAGTTAGTTTTTTTCACTTTTCAAGTGTATGTGATTACCCTTAATTTTAAGTCGTGATTTTTTACTTCAGCCCTGTTTTGTTTGAAACTAAGGTACTAACTAATCTTCATATGGTTAACTTTTGCCTCATAAATCTTTATTCCTACGCATTTACTTTGACTTATCAGAACTTTGTTTTAGAAGTACCTGGCATATTGCAGAATTTTAAAACTTCAGTTCATTTTTGGCATTTAGCTTCATTTATCTACACAAATGATTATTACTGGCATATGTAAATTTGTTTCTTAAATTTAGTCTTTGTTTTCTTTTGTCTCTTTTATTTGATCAGATTGCTTTTTCAGATACATATGCTATTGTTGAGGATTTTAGTTGTATTGTGCATCTTGATTTTGATATATAAAGTTTCCAAAAAAGAATTGTTTTCAAAATTATACTAAATTCTCTCAGTTTATGTTTGTCTAAATTGTCTTAGTTTTATGTTTATAAAAAACACCTTTACTGATATAAAAATAATGATAATAAAAGGCAGGAAAAACCTGAAAGTGAGGAACATATTTATGGCATAGATGTGGTGAAGACTTCACAAATGTGTAGTTATCTCCAAACTTATCAAGTTGTATACAATAAAAATGTACAGATTTTTACAAGTCAATCATAACTCAATAGTTATTTTAAAAATAAATTTTAATTTAAAAATATTCTTTTTTGTGTATTCATTTTTATCTTTCTAGAATTTGTACTTTTTGTTTTTATTTCAAGACATTGGTTTTATTATAACTAATGTAGGTGTACAGATAATTTTATTACTAATAATTGTGAATAATTTGGCTTTTTAAAGCTGAGGATAATTTTATTTTTTAAAAAGTTAAGCTCTTATTTTACACAAATATTTTCTTTACCTAATGTTGTTAGTAACTTAAAAAAAAATAAATTAGATATATGTAATGCCTTCTCACACGGTACTCTACGCCTTGTAATTTCTTTTTCATGCATCCTTTTCTTTGTCTTTGTATTACATTTAACATTTTATGTTGACTTGTTAACCGATTTTCTCTCCAGTTGTTTCTAACCTGTTAGAAGTATGCACACAAATGTATATACACATATGTATATATGCTTTATGGTGTGTGTGTGTGTGTGTGTGTGTGTGTGCGTGTGTGTTTTACTTTAATTGTTTGCAAATCTTTCTTAGAAATGTTTAGGATTCTATTGTGGAAATAAAATCCTATAACAATCTTAGTTGAGACTTGTTAGCAATATCTGCACTTTCAGCAGTCTGCATAGAAAACATTTATACTGCATATTTCTTCTAACACTTATATCCGCAAATCTATAGCACCATGTTTTTACAAGTTCCAACAATACTAACAAAGGAATTTATTTTGGTTTGTCTTTGTCTTTAGTGTTTGTTACTTACTGCTGCCATTTTTTTACTAAAGCAGAAGGAGCAAGTACTTAAGAGATATTTTACTTTTTCTTCATAATTTAGCTGAAAATTTAAAAAAGAATAAGCTTAATAAAATTTTATACCATGAGATTTTATATCATTAGTCTCTTAAAATCATAAAAAATACTTAGAATCGTCTTCATTTTCTGGATGCTTATACGTAAATGGTTTGCTGGTTGTAAGTGCTTAATATTATATAAGCATTTATCTCAATTCACAAGGGCAGAGGAGGGGGCAAAGAGAAGGGGAGTCCAGAAGGGCAAAAAAGGCCCAGAAGTGGGAATGTCTGCCTTATATTTGAGCCGTGATGGGGTGGTCCCAAAGGCATTTCTAGGTGATTAGCAAGTGAGGCCATTTTGATTGACACCTGGCTGCTATTTAACTCTACCTAGTGCACATGTGAGCACCCAGAATTCTACTAATATTGGGGTGTTCTTTTGGTGGTCTTCAAGCGGGGCCCCTAATCCTTTGTTCCTCCTCACTCATGTCTGACCAGCTACCTAATATCAATTCTCCACTGGACCAGAAACACAGTAGGGTCATGTGCTGTCAAACAGTATGCCACAGTAGGTCAGCAGCAGCTTCATCCGTAGCATATTTAGTATCTGTTGGTCACATCATGTCCTCTTGTGCTTGATTTAATCTTGTGCTGTTTTGTATAGTAACATGCTGTATAGTGCTGTATATAGGCTTATAGCTTAGAAACAGTAGCCTGTACTAAATAACCTAGGTGTGCGGAGTCTATACCTTCTAGGTTTGTGTAAGTATACTCCTATTCCACACAAGCACAAAATCGCCTAATGGCATATTTCTTAGCACATATCCTTGTAGTTAAACAGTGCATGACTATGCCCAGCCAACTCTGGGCTCTAATATCCCTGTGCCTTCTCACTTCAAACAAAATTGATTATGGGTCCCCATCCAATTAGATATATATTTTTTATTCCTTGTTCTTTATTTTTTATCTCACAAAAGCTTACTGCCTTCTGCCCCATTTTGCAGTTCTGCTAAAAGAAACTGTAGACTTCATAAAATATTAATAGAGCTTATATCACCTAAACTGTTTTCTTTAATCATTTTAAATAAAATATACAGAGTAGTGTTAACCTTCTATTTAGTAGCAACAAAAATTTTTAAATATTTCTTTTTTATTGTCAGAAAACAAAACTCTAAATGCAACGTAAATTGCAATATTGTAATTTAGAAAAAAATATGTATTTGGTCACTCAGATAACCAAAATGGTCATTTATATTTGGTCTTTGTCCAAAGTTACTGGCTCCCTGTTCTCAAAACCCTTGGAATTTCCTAAAAGATAAGAACAATGGGAGTGTCTTTTGTTATAATATTTGTCCTCGTGTCCTCACTTTCCGAAATCTCTTTAGAGCCATAAAGGTGAACCCAGTATCTTGTTATTCATAACAAGTCCCATTTCATCACAACTGGGTTTATGTTAATGAGACGACTTTTGGAAACACTTAAGGTTGAGGGCTGGTTGCCAAGGAAGCCAATCATAAATAGAGGGTTGGAACTATCATTCTCATCTCATGATTTCCAGGAAGGGGAGAGGGTTGGAGGTTGAATCAATTATCAGAGGCCAACAATTTAATCAATTATGCCTCTGCAATGAATCCTCTATGAAACACAAAAGGGCAGGGTTCTTATTGTTTCCAAGTTGGTAAACAAATGGAGATGGAGTGGGGTCGGGGTAAGAATGGAATTCTCAGGGAAGCTATGGAAACTCCAAGCCCTTTCCTCAAACATTGCCTTGTGCATCTTTTTTATCCAACTGTTTTTGAATTATATTTTTTCATAATAAACAATTAACCCAATAAGTTGAATGTTTCTCTGTGAGCTGCTTTAGCAAATCAATCAAATCCAAGGAGTAATTGTTGGAACCTCTGACTCATAGCCAGTCAGTCAGAAGTACAGGTAAGAACTTCGCTTAACAACTGAAGAAGTGAAGTTTGACAGGACAGTGTTGTAGAATTGAACCAGTAACCTATGGGATCTGATGCTATCTCCACTTTCAGAATTGAAATGGCTGTAGGACACTGAGCTGGTGTTTGAGAATTGCTTGTTGGTGGAGAAAGTACCACCACCACATATTGGAAGTACTAGACCCTTCTGCAGATATATTTTTTTTACAACCTTGTTGTTCATCTTTCAAGGACTTAAGAATTTTGCTAAAACAGTTTCTGTTTAAGTAAAGAGAAAGTAAAGAGATATATAGTGCACATATATTTTTAATATTTCTTAATAGTTTCTCTTAAATGGATGTGATAACAAGATTATTATAGAGTATGAAAATATTTCTTATTAAATACAGAATTTTATGAAATGGTTAACTATTTAAAAGATTTTGAGAATCGATGTGTCATTTGTCCATTCGGCATTGTACTTTCAGCTCTTTAATCCCCCTGTCACATAAAATATAATATTTACAATAAATCTTACTCAAATCTACTTTTGCATTTCACTTGAATTTTTAATTTTCATAATGATTAATTTTATTTTATTTAGCTGTTATATTTGACTTTCAAAGTTATATTTGAAAACATTTCATTTACTTCTGAAGTTAGCATAAAGAACAATAGCCTGCGAAAACAGCTTTTTCTATTTGGTTTGCAGTAGCATATCCAGGAATTCTTTTCACTGTTGATCTTTGTAAGTTTCAATCTAGAATATAGATGGGAGAAGAACCACTATGTTTTATTTCCCTTGTCAAATCAGGTTGAATTATTTGTAGTTGAATAAACACTACCACACACCAGGTTCTGGACTAAATTAGCCCCAGAACTCTATTCCTTAATACATGTTTGGTCATTAAAATGATCAAAAATGCCCTTGGGAGTGCTAATGCAGTATATTTATTTTAGATTTTCTTTAACTTTGTCTTTTTTCATAATTTGTCTAGGCCTAAAATCTTTGGGGTCACAGAATACACACATGACTTTATTATAGTTAGCCTTTTCTCAGAAATATAAAATGTGAATTGAAATATTTTTCTAAAAGAATTTGTTGTAGAGATCAGTTGGTTAGTAGATGGTGGAAGCAGATTTAATACAGAAGTTAAAGTGTAATCTTATACAAAAAAAGGAAAGTGCTTCATGGTATAAGGCTATGGAAACTCCAAGCCCTTTGGTACCATTACCATTGGATCATGATACTGACCTATAAAAGAGTAAAAAATATAAATTACTCCATGAACTCTCGTCACCCCTACTTAGAAAATAAAAACTAAAGTGATGTGCGATTCTCACTTTCAAATATGGAAAACAAAATAAAATAAAAACATCCTTGAATCATTTCTAAAAATGGCATTACTGTGTAAAGAGTCAACATTTCAAGAGTGAAATGAATAGTGACTTAAGTAAATCATAGATATATTGGTGTGGAAAAGTCTATGAGATTTGAAGTAATATAATATTTTTTAAAAATAGAATAATGTGATATTTCCTCACATTGTTTACTCTATCTGCAACTTTCCTCACCTGAGTTCATGCCAACTCAAATCATACAGATGCTCAGGCCAATAAACAGTGGAATTATTCTTGATGCTACTGTCTTTTCATACCACAGAAAAATGCTGCCTACAAATTGTCTACAAACCAACCATCTCTCACTCCCTCTCCTGCTTTCAGCCTGGTAAAAATCATGTCTTTTCTTACCCAGATTTCTAATTCCTCTTTCCTTGCCTTTTTACAACCTGTTCACTATACATCAATAGAGTAGTCCATTTACAGTATCAGCTAGATCATTTCCACCCTCTGTTTGAACTTTACAGTGGTTCCCTTTCTCAGGAAAAATAGTCTTTAAAATGGCCTAAAGTTATGTGTATGCTCTGGCTTCCCAGACATTCTGTGGTATTCTTTTCTATTGTTCTCCCTGTTAAACACACCATTTAATACACACTGACTTCCATGAGTTTCTCTAATATGCCAGGCAAGTGCCTACCTTGTTCTAATTATTCTCTGCTTGCTGTGCTCTGTCCTGAAATCAACACTAAATTAGCTCTCCTAGAGTTTTCAAATCTGCTTAAGCATTTGACATTCTTCATGAAGGCTTACCCTGAACCCTGTTTTAATTTAACCTGATTTCTGTACCTACCTTCCAATTGGGAACTCCAAGTTTTACAATATATCTATACTTTATTCATTTTTATGGATGCATAGTAGTTCACTGCAGGTATGTACAATTTGTTTATATACTGCTCTATTGACAGGCATTTGGTTGCTTTCCATTTTTGGTTACTGTGAATAGTATTGCTATGAACTTATGTATGTTTGTATTTTTTTATGTATGGTCACTTCTTGTGGAAATATAAATCAGAATGAAATTTTTAGGTCATATGTAATTCCATTTTAACTTCTTTGAGAAAACTCCCAATTGTCATCTTAATGGTTAAACCATTTTGCATTTCAAATAGGAATGTGCTAAGATTCAAATTTCTCACAGCCTTGACAACACTAGTTATGTTCTGGATTTGTTTCTGTTTGTTTTCTTTTAACTGTGTTCATTCTACTGAGTGTGAAGTGGTAATTATCATTTTGATTTGTATTTCCCTAATATAAATGTTGAGCATCTTTTCAAAAGTTTTTGGCTACTTGTGTATTTATATGGAGAAATACATGTTCAAATTCTTTGCTCATATTTAGATTGAGTTCATTGTCTTTTTGTTGATGAATTGTGAAAGGTCTTCAAATATTATAAATATTAGGCCCTTATGCTTTTCAAACATTTTCTTTTAATTTTTTAGATGTCTTCATTATTTTAGTAATCTCCAATTTTTAGTAATCTCCTTTTGATAAAATAAAATTTATCTACTTTCATTTTGTTAATTGTACTTTTTGTTACATATTGAAGAATCCATTGTCTGTTCCAAGGTCCTAATAATTGACTCCTAGGTTTTTTCATAAGATTGTTATGGTTTTAGGTCTTACACTTTTATGGCTAATCAATTTGAGTTAATTTTTTATATAATATGAGGTAGAGGTTCATATTCACTCTTTTGCTTGTGGATATCCAGTTGTTCAAGCAAAATTTGTTAAGAAGAATATTCTTTTCCCATTGAATGGTGTTTGCATCCTTGTGAGAAATTAATTGGTTATATACATAATGGTTTATTTCTGAATTCTCAATTCTATTCTTCTTGTCAATATAACAATACTAGCTAATATTATATTGTTTTGATCATTTTGGCTTTACATTGTTTTGAAATCATGAAGTGTAAGTACTCCAAATTAGTTTTTTTTATTAAATCTTTTTTTTTTTTTTGAGGGGCCATTTGAATTCCATATGAATGTGAGGATTGACTTTTCCATTTTTATAAAAATATTGTTAGGTTTTGGTAGAGATTAATTTTTATTACATTGATCAGGATGACATTGATTAACAAAATTATATAGCTTTCCAGTGTATAATTTAATAATGCAGTATATATGTGTATACTGCACTGTGTTCACCATTCAAAACTAAATTTCCTTTGGCCACTGTTGAGTCTGTAGATTATTTGGGGGCAGTATTACCTTTTTTAACAATATTAAGTCTCCCAATAGATTATTACCTTAAAAAATTTATTTAGATTTTTAATTTTTTTCAGCCAAGTTTTATAGTTTTTAGCGTACAGTTCATTTACCTTTTTGGTTAAGTTTATTCCTAGTTATTTTGTCTCTTTAGATGCTATTATTAAAGAAATTGCTTTGTTAGTTTTTTTTAGAACTGTTTATTCTTTGTATATGGAAACATAATTGATTTTTGCGTGTTGATCTTATATTCTGCTATTTTGCTGAATGTGTTTATTAGCTCTAATAGCTCTCTTTTATATTCATTGAAATTTTATATATGTAGAAATATGTCATCTGTGAGTAGAGTTAACTTTACGTCTTCCTTTTCCGTTTAGAGACTTTTATTTTTTTATTTTTTTATACTGTATGGCTAGAATTTTAAGAATTTTAAGATGCATTCTTGTGACTTTTCTTTATATATAAACTCCCTATAAAATCAAAAACAGTGATTTTTAAAAAATTATTTAAACACAAGCAATGAAATTTAAAAATGCAATTATCCACATAGATAGAAAATATCAGGAATGTGGAAACATGTAGACATGACCATAACTATTCTAAAATAGTGCTACAAATTTAGCTCTGAACTCTTCTGGTATCCAGAGGAAAATGAGGAAAATGAGGAACAGTTCCATTGTTCGGGGAAAAAAGGCAGAACCAACATTTAGACAAAAAGAAAGACTTCCCTGATGTCTCAGTCTATAACCTTTTTTCTTCTATGAATTGTTATATAGAGCACTCTAAATAATGAGGTTGGTAATACTCTCAAATGATGTTTTAAAATA
This sequence comes from Cynopterus sphinx, assembly GCA_030015415.1. Taxonomy (NCBI): domain Eukaryota; kingdom Metazoa; phylum Chordata; class Mammalia; order Chiroptera; family Pteropodidae; genus Cynopterus; species Cynopterus sphinx. The sequence continues at coordinate 20,118,110 of CM057393.1, read as the reverse complement.
ATTCAGTAGTGAGGTTGTAATAGACTATTATAGGGCATTTTAATGTAGGATAAAGACACAAACCATTAAAAGCAATAGGAGGAATGAAGATAGAAACAGCAAGTTAAAGTGGTTTGCCCTGATGAAAGTGCTGGGCAGGAACAGGATTGGACTGTGACTAGGTCAGATCATCTGCTTTCAACTGAGAACAGCCTGGTTTTTGTCCAGACTATCAATAGAGACCAGTGGGAAGGGAGATAAAGGAGATGCATAAGGGGCAGCAGATCTAGGCCTTTCATTAGTAAAGCATGCCTCACTCTGGTAATCAAAACTTAGTATAAAAATTTGGCAAGATCTATCAATCTGTTAATTAAATGTAGTAGTCATTAAACTGTTGATTTTGAGATGATAAACCTATCATTAATTTTTTTTTGGTTTTGATTGTTACATGTTTTGCTTTAACAGTGACATCTTGCCATTATACCTGAAAACCTAAACATCTGGACTACTATCATTTCAAATTCACAACAAAATAATATGATGGTTTTAGCAAACTGTATTGCTACATTTAATGTAAAATAAAATTGTATGAATAAATAAAAACATCTATTAAACATTTCAGCTCTCTCTGAAGCATGGTCTGAAATATTAAGTGAATATTAACTTTAGCAGAATGTAGATATCAACAGTTTTATTTTTATTGTAATATAATTGATATATAACATTAATTTTAGGTGTACAACAAAATAATTCCATATTTTGTTTATATCGTGAAATGATCATGCATCGATTTTATTTTTAAAAGTAATTAGATGATACCTATGCTAGTCTACTTTTCCTTTCTGGTTTTTGCTGTTGACATATAGCAGTATTTGTGTGATAGCTTCTAGATAATTTATAAAAGAAGACATATGCCCTTGTCTTCTTGTAGAAGGAATAAACTCAGGGCCTAAAGACAACAGAGAAGATCAAATAAAAATTGTGTGACAAATCAAAATTAAAAAATGTGATAATTTCTTTTCAAATTTTTTTAGTTTATCTTCATAGGAATCTGAATTAAAGGGGGAGGACAGTGGGCATAATTTTATAAGGAGAATTCATGTAGTATTCAGTCTAAAATGGGATGCTATTGAAGGACTAGAGTAACTCCATTTTGCTATGTAGACTCCAGATTAAATGAAGAAAAATTCCCCGAAAAACAATAGGGACAACACCCTGCCATCTGGTCAAGCCGACCAAAGCCATTAATCAGTAAGCCCTTAAGGCACCCACACCCTGTTTCCCTTCTTGCCCACAGCCCTCTCTGCACCCGGCCCTTTTTGCACACGGCTCACACAACCCTCTTGTGCACGGTTTTACCCTTTAAATTCAGTCCCAACCCCTCAGTCGGGGCTCCTCTCACCCACTGCTGCATCAGGGAACGAGTGGGGTCCAAACTCGAGTTTGTCAATAAACTCCCTCTTGTGCTTGCATCGGTGTCAGTCTCCTTCTTGGCTCGTGGAGTTCCAACCAGGGCATTACACTATGGAAGAAGGGGGAGATGAGTATGAAGGGAAATAATAATTTTGGCAGAAATAGTTTTCATAGATAAAAGAGATCTGAAATATTGGTTAATTTAGGCTCTGTTATATTTATTTTTTATTATGCTGGCCAGTTAAAATATCTGATTCTTACACATCAAAGATCCAAGAGTTATTTATTTTGTGGTTTGTTTTACTTATTTTAGAAAAACAAAACTAATAAATTGTTTTTAAAAATAAATAAAAACATTTTAATACATTACAACTCATTGAATATTTTCAGCCCAAAGTTTCTATAGCATATGGAGATATATTCTCTACAGCAGAGCATATCTAAGGACATATCTAAGGATAAAAACATATCTAAGGATAATAAACTATTTTTTTATGAGCAGGTTATTTTTTTGGTCCATTTAGTTTTATACATGTTCTACTAAAACCATGAATATAGCATCTTCCCCTGCCCTTCCATGCCATAAAAATGTATAATTTTTACTGATGCTTTCATCACAGAAAATTTGAAATTTAAAATTCAAGGAAAAGGTATACTGTCATGGACTTAAGTTTATTTTTGAGTTGATGATTAATTAGTCTCAGCAATATAGACAGAACTGGATTGAATACACATGACTAAGGCACACCTAGACCTACTCAATCAGAAACCCCTGAGATGAAGTTATACCATGTGCATGTTGAAAAGTAGTTCCCTAGATGATTTAGAATAAGAAACTCCAAGAGCTGATATTATTTCCTGAGCAAACACATAAAAGATAGTATAAATCAAAAAAAAAATCTTTTTAAGTAAAAGAATATAAAAAAGACAAAAGAAACATCACATAAAAATGGAAGTAGTACAGAATAAAGTGACTGAATTACCAGACCCAAATTAAACCTGATACAAAAAATATAAAAACGTGACTTAAATTTAAAGTTGTGCAAAACATTTCTCTTGGTGTAAAACTTCTTGAGGTCAGGATTCTTGTCTGTATTCAATTTTTTAACTATCGCACTCTGACACATTTTTGAAGCTCAATACATATTTTCAGAGTGGACAAATGCTCTCTGACTATTAAAGTATAAGTAAATTCACACAGAAGTGGAGAAAGCACCGATTATATTTCCAGGTAAACACAGAGCCCATCTGTTGTACCAGCTGCTTGGTGGTTGATTGGGCAGCAATGTGTGGGAGGAAAGACGTATCTTTTTCCAAAAGGCCACCAGGAAGGAGTCCAATGCAATCATGCCAGGGCTACTCCTAGTCTCTATCAACAGCTTTACAATCATATTAAGTTCTCTAATTTAACCAAAAGCTCTGCAAATGTATAGAAAGATAATTGGGCTGCATTTTACAGTTTAAAATAAACAACCCTTGAACATTTTTGATAAAAGTTAATTTACATGTCATTTAAGCAAACACTTTCTGTTTGCAATCCCTCCCTTGAAACGTACTAAGCCATCAAGTTTCTATAAATAATTATGCAATACATCTAACTTAACCCTTAATTTTCAAGTACTTAATGTGAGTAACATACACATTTTTTAAACTTTAAACATATTTTATTTGCTATAATTATAAAAAAACTATGGATTGGAGAATAAAAGTCTCATGATTTAATTTCCTATTTCAGATTGTCTCTCTCTCACCTATAAGTAACAGTGTTCTGGAAAAAAAATAAAAGGAGATAATTGCATTAGATTTATCTTTATTTTCTTCTGATTATTATAAACCAATGTCGTAATTGCAAAATATGTTGCTTTAATAATCAAAAGTCTGTTCTTTAATTTTAAGAACTCTTATTTATATATGATTTTCTCCCTTTAACTATGGCTTTCTTTGCCCTTTCCCTTCTCTACCTCTAGTCTTCTTTCTCTTCCTCCTCCCCTCCCACCTCTTCTCCTCTTTCCCCTCCCTGTTTCAGTCACGCACATATGCACACACATATACACAATCATTTTTTCATGAGCACACAGTCACTGTGCCTCCAGTGAACAGAGTATATGAAAGTTTTAGTGCCAGGTGTCATATTAGTTTAGCTGGTTTAATCTCACACCCGCTAAACAGCTCGTGGTATTTGTGTGCCACATTGGAAGAGGAAGTGGGCGGGCAATTTGTTTTACAGATAAACACAAAACACTTCAGCTCAATGAGGTTCAAAAAAGATCCAATGCCACATAGCAGTAAGTGACCCAGGTTGACAATGAGTCCAAAACCTGTCAGATTTGAAAGCCGCCAATTATCTCCTTGACTTGACTACTTTCTTTCCAATATTATGTTTTTTACAAGACAAGAGGAGAAAAGACTGGCTTTTTATAGACCTGTCCTTGTTTAGATCTGCCTCTCCGTTGTGTATCCTGCCCTAATTTAATCACAACTGACTTATAAAAGTTGACAGGACACATTCTATAAGAAAATTAAATATTTAAAAAGCTGTGTATGTGTGTGCTTATTATTAAAAACCAAATTTATAAGCAGGAACCCCCTTCAGACTTATGTCTTGATTTCTCATAAAAGAAAATGAGTCAAAGTCTTTGAAGTAATAGTAATATATCTAATATTTATTCAAATAAAAATGCTTCTAGTCCATAGGATATTATTATATTGTAATTTTCTTAGCATGTTATAAATATAATCAGCTAGTTATTAAATCACATTGCTGCTAAAATGATATAAATAGGTTTAGGGGAAGGAAGATGACAACTAGGTAAAAACAGCATTCGTCTCCTCCCAGGTTCACATTGAAATTACAACCAAATTATAAAATAATCGAAATGGAGGATCACCTGAAATCAGGCTGATTTTAACACCTACATCTGATAATATAAAGGAGCCACATCAAAGCCCATAGAAGGGGTAAAGTCGTGATTTAAGCTGGACCCGAGAACAAGGCCACAGAGGCTCTCCTGAAGAAGAGGGGTGTCTTGGTATCATCTGGGGGTGCCCCAGCCCAGGGAAGTGGAGATTTCAATAACGCTAAAAACCAAAGGAGATTTTCACTGTCTGAGTGAGAGGGAAGGAGACTGAAACCCTAGACATCCCTTTGAAGGACCCACATACAGACTTTCTGACCTGCAGGCACTTACCTGGGACACTGGCGGTGGGTCAGAGGCTGGCATGGGATTCATACTGAGAAAGTCTGCATTACCTGGCTTTAGAATGGGAAGGGCAGCCACCGTTGTGCCTTAGTCCAGCCCCACTACAGAGCAATCCATAGGCTCACTAGCTTGAGTGCGTATTGATCTGACTACCATTGTCTCCTTGAGAACCTGCCCCACTCAACCCACAAACAGCCCCAGGCAGCCCATTGACAGTGAAATGCCAGAGCCCTGGACCCCTCCCCCACATCTCCCAAATCACTTAGGCAACAAACTTTGGCTAGAACAGGGTGGGCACTGCATGGAAATTAGTAGCAAGCAGACCCTGCTGCCTGCAAGAGTTGCAATAATGCATCAGGGGAGCACAGGGGTCTGAGGGACTGCCCCAGATGGCAGTTGGTCTCATTGTGATCTCTGACTACAGTGGGAATGATCAGGCACAGAAGTTACAGCAAAACTGAAGCTGCATTGGCCAAATGGACCTTTTCTCTCTGAGATTCCGCTTCACCCAAGCCACAAAGTGCCTATAGCCCATTGAAGGCAGCCTCCCATTCCCTACTTGGCTCTGGGGTTCTCTAGTTTGCACAGGCAACAGATCTTGGCTATCACATTGAGCGCATTTCAGAAAAAATAGTTGCGGACAAACGTACCTGTACGTGTGTCTGTACAAGCTGCAGTATCTCTTGAAGAGGATCGCAGGAATCTGTATTGGCACGACTGTCTTTGACTCCCTGAGCTCCTGTCCTATCCAATACACAAAGTGCCAGCCGTACATTGATAGGCAGCTGCCCCTGCCCTGGGGTGGTGCATTCAGGCCCAAGTTGGACAGCAGCTGAACTTGCTATGATTGGAAACTTGTACAGTGAACCACAGAGACAGTGTAGGCATATCACCCAGAGGCTCATCCAGTTTCAGAAACTTACAAGCAGCAGACAATCATTGTCAGGACTTGAGGAGCACTGGTCCCTCTGCTAAACAGCCATATATCAGGGACAAAGGAAAACCAACCATTGCCAACAGCACTGTCTCTTCCACTTACGTATAGATCCAGCATAGGCAAAAACCATCTTAGGGTCTCTTTGTAGTTCCCAGCAGGTAGCCCTGAGCAATCAAAAGCAGTAGCTGACCTTGGTCTGTGGGGGAATCCCACCCAAAGGGACATAAAACCAACCCATCCAGAGGCTGGCACCAGACCACAATGGAGCAACTCCTGACCAGTCCCATTAGTGGTACACATAAAGGGTGTTTGCAACAAGTATACAAGCCTGCTAGGGAAAATCTCACTCAATGGGGTCTCTCCCCCATAGCTCTTACCCTGTGGGTCCAGTCAGTTCCCACAGTTAGTCAGCCTGAGGGTTAAGCCCATCCACTGATCTACTAACAAACAACAAAAAGGCTTGGCAACAATGGAAGATCACACACAACCCACACAAATATCAAGCCCAGAGACCCCTGCATAGGGGATCAGGGAGAGCGTACCACTGGGCCACACAGGACACCTTCCACATTAGGCCATCTGGCCAAGGCTGAGAGACAAAACAAATATTCCTGACACATAGAAACATACACAGAGAGGCTAATAAAATGAGAAAACAAAGAAACATACCACAAATGAAACAATAGGAGAAAACTCCAGAAAATAAGCTAAATAAAATGGAAGCAAGCAACCTACAAGAGATAGAGTTCAAAATAATGGTTATAAGGATGCTCAACTAACTTATGGAGAGAATGGTTGAGTATAATGAGAATATCAACAGAGAGATAGTAAGCATAAAAAAGGACATAGAAACCATAAAAAAGAACCAGACATAAATGAATGAATACACTAGAAGGATTCTACAGTAGATTAGATGAAGCAGAAGATTGAATCAGTGAACTGAGAGACAAGGTAGCAGAATGCACCCAATCAAAACAAAAATAAAAAAGAATTTAAAAATGAGGATAGTTTAAGAAACCTATGGGACAACATGAAGCGTAACAATATCCAGATCAAGAGTACCCTAAAGAGAAGAGAGAGAGCAAGGGATTGAGAATTTATTTGAAGAAATAATGACAGAAATTTTTCTAACCTGGCAAAGGAATTAGAGATACAAGTTCAGGAAGCACAAAGAGTTCCTAACAAGAGGAATTCAAGCAGACCTACACTAAGACACATCATAATTAAAATGTTGAAGGTCAAAGACAAAGAGAGAATATTAAAAGCAGCAAGAAAAAGCCAGCTAGTTACTTACAATGGTACCCCCGTAAGAATGTCTGCTGATTTTTCAATGATAACTTTGTAGGCCAGAAAGTACTGGCAAGAAATATTCAAAGTTATAAAAAACAAAAATCTATAACCAAAAATACTTCACCCAGCAAAGCTTTCAATTAAAATAAAAGGTGAGATAAAGAGCTTCCCAGATACAAAAGCGTTTAAGGAATTCATCACCAACAAACCAGTATTACAAACAGTTTTAAAGGGACTTCTATAAAAAAAAAAAAGGAGAAGTAAAAAAGAAAATAGAAAGAACAAATACAAACAATAAAATGGTAAGAACTATGTACCTATCAGTAATCACTTTAAATTTAAATGAATTAAAAGCTACAATCAAAAGACATAGGGTAACCAAATGGATAAGAAAACAAGACTTATGCGTACATTGTCTGCAAGAGACCCATTCAGATCAAAATGACGCTCACAGCCTGAAAGTAAAGGGGAGAAAAAAATATTTCATGCAAATGGAAATGAAAAAAAAAGCTGGGTAGCTATACTTATATCAGATAAAGTAGACTATAAAACAAAAGCTATAATAAGAGACAAGAAAGGGCATTACAAATGTTAAAGGATCAATAAATCAAGAAGACATAACCCCAATAAACTTATGCGCATCCAACATAAGATCACCTACATACATAAAGCAATTATTGACTGACATAAAAGGAGAGATCAATAGTAATACACCAATGGACAGATCTTCCCTGCAAAGAATCAACTAGGAAACAATGGGCTTAAAAGACACACTAGACCAGATGGATTTAATAGATAATTTCAGAGCATTGTATTCCAAAGCAGTAAAATATACATACTTCTGAACTGCATATGGAACATGTTTTTAGGAAAGACCACATGTTTGGATACAAAATAAGGCTCAATAAACTTAAAAAGATTGAAATCATATCGACTGTCTTCTCTGATTACAATGATATGAAACTGGAAATCAACTACTAGGAAAAATCTGGAAAATACACAAACATATAGAGGCTAAATAACATGCTACTTAACAATGAATGGGTTATTAATGAGATCAAGGAAGAAATCAAAAGATACCTAGAAACAATGAAAATGAAAACACAACAACTCAAAATCTATGGGACACAGTAAAAGCAGTTTTAAGAGGGAAATTTATAGCAATACAAGCCTACCTCAAGAAAAAAGGAAAAGTTCAATCTAACCTTACAGTTAAAATAACTAGAAAAAGAACAGTAAACAAAGCCCAAAGTGACTAGAAGGAAGGAAATAATGTCAAAGATGTTACTGCTTATAGGAGAGAGGGGGTTTGGTGAGCTGGGAGAATGGGATGAAGGATTAAAGAAGTACAAATTAGTAGTTGATAGATGGTCATGGGGATGGAGAACACGGCATAGGGAATACAGTTAGCATTAATATATTGGCTAGGTGAAAAACCGGAGAAGAGAAGGAACAATTAGGGAATTGTTTCATAAAGTATATAAATGTCTAAACAATGTATTGTATACTTAAACCTAATTAAAATTAATTTTAATTATTTTTTAAAGAATGTTAATTATTTTTAAAAAGTAATTTACATGTTGCTCATAACATGTAGCATAGTGTAACAAAATATTTCATTTCAGTTAAAAAAGATATGAATGAAGAGAAAATATCGTAATGACAAGCTTAAATTCCAAATGAGATAAGGGAAGAAGAAAAATCTCTAGAATTGCATAAACGTACATTTGGTTCTTGGATCTGGCACTAACCAGTGCTTTGATCTCTGACAGTGTACTTGCTTGAGAAAGTTTATTTATCTGTAAAAATGGGAAGAATTGTTATAATCTTAATGGGTTTTGATTTGAATTAGGTAAGATGGTATATTGATGTACTGAGCTCTCTGCCATCCACAAGTATTGTATATTGGCATATAGTATTTATTATCAATTATTAAATTTATGTTTTTTCTTAATTATTCTGTTCAGAAGAAGGTATTTATTTATTTATTTATTTATTTATTATGTAGTTTTGACTCTATAGACAGTCAAGGCTATAAAATGATACAGTTTAAAAATTCTGATCATTCAAGCCCCTTCTTTGGTAAGGATCAAAAAGTTTGGGCATTTTTGTATCTAACCACGGGTTCAATAGCAAATGTCTCTTCATTTCTCTCTCACATCTCCAGTTGGTGTTTTGTCTTCTAGCATGCATTCATATATCCAGGGGGCTCATTGCTGGCTTCCAACTTCCTTCATATCAAAGTTTAATGAAATAGAAGTTTTTGCTTTCAATTGGTATAATGAGGTATAATGTTAGAAAAAAATTAATTATTTAAATTTGAATAGATATTTTAAGCGGTTAGGCAAATATTTTCATAAGGACTTATGTCTTACGATCAAGCAATACAGTAAAGTATAACTAGCTGACTTTTGTGTTTTTTGTAGAGAAAGAGAAAGAAAGTTACTTTTTAAAAAATTTATTGGGGTGACATTAGGTAACAAAATTATATAGGTTTCAAGTGTACAATCCAATGATACATCATCTGTATATTGCATTGTGTGTTCACCATCCAAAGTCAAATCTTCTATCTTCTTAATGTCTCTCAAGTCACTTTATGGTCTCTTCTTCATGCAGTTGCAAATGTTGGCACAACTGACTAATGTAAAAAAGAAAAAAATAGTGTCATCCACATCTAAAAGAATAGTTAATACTATTTTCCAAGTCTCATTATTCCTAGACTCTTTCTTGGAAATAAAAAGATGTAGGATTTCTTTTCATTTTATATCAGTTAGAGCTAGTATCCCATCTGCTCTCTAGTAGTAGTCAGAGGCGGGGTACATTTGTTTTTTGAGAGGTAATGGATTTTTATAGGTATTTTCCAAGTATTTCACAGGCTAACTTACAGTACAGTTTTGAAGTTTAAGAAATGTAAGTAGTGTTTTGAAACAAAATGAGACATGTCTAGCAACAATTTTGGCTTTTCAGTCGAGCAGTGACTTAGAAGAGACAGTTACAGAAATATGCAATTCGGAGAGTTTATGAATATTAACCTATTAGTTCTCACAATAAGGAGGAAAATTATTGAAGTTACATTTTAGCAAGCAATATCAGAATAATTTTATAAAAACAGTTATTAAGTTGTTTCTCTAGAGGTTTTAAAAAGTAAAAGGACAGTATTCTACTCTGAATGGTTTAGAGATAATTAACCAAAGGTATTTGAAAGATGTATCTGAACCTGGTGATGTTTTTTAATGCCATATTTAAGAAATAATGTATTATTTTTACTAGTACAGTTAATATATTAAATTACAGCTTTAAAAATATCTCTAAAATATAATAGCAATAAGAGAAAATATACTTTCTTTTAATTCTTTGTTTCTTACTTTTTATTTAGGGGAAAGCAGGTATAGAGGTACTGAAGGAAGCATCATACTTGGGTCAGTTACATGGGCATTGAAGCTTACAGTTCTGAGTTCAAATATTGACTCCTTCTAATAACATATGACCTTGGTTAGGACACTTTATTCAGTCAAAGCTCAGTCTCCTCACCAGTGAATGAGGGATGGTAACAGCCAATGTGATTTTGGTATCAAATAGCTATATTTAAAGTACATTGACCTCTAGAGTTAGATAATTTATTATAAGTAAAAATCTGTACATATACAATTTTAGTTTTTTTCCCAACTTTATTGAGATATAATCGATCTATAACATCATTTATATTTAAGGTGTACAGTATGGTTTGATATATGTATAAATTATGAAATGATATCCACAATAAGGTTAGTTAACACATCTTTCATCTCACATAATTGCAGTTTTGCTGTTGTTCTAAGAAAATTAAAACTTTACTCTCATAGACACTTTCAAGTATATAATACAATATCTATAATCACCATACCGTACATTAGATACTGAAACTTCTTTATCTTATAAGGGAAGTTTCTACCCTTTGACCAATATCTCTCCATTTTCCCACCCCTTAGCCAGTGGCGACCACCATTCGACTTTCTGTTTCTATAAGTTAAATGTTTTCAAATTCCTCATATAAATGAGATTATACAGTATTTGTTTTTGTCTGTCTGACTTATTCCACTTAGCATAATGCCCTCAACATCCATTTATGTTGTTGCAAATAGCAAGATTTCTTTTTCTTATGGCTGAATTTGTATATTTATATAGAGATGATAAATGATAGATGGAAGATAGATAAATGATAGAAATAAAGATAGACAGGTATAAATTATATAGGGTGTATATGCCAAATGACAAGAATCCTAGAATTATGCTTATAATAGAGAATTTTATGTTCATTTGTTATTAAATTGGGCATTGCAGTTCAGAAAGAAATCTATTCATTATTTCCAAAATGTATTTCTTTGTAGAAATAAATATAAACGTAGACTTGTGACATTTTGAGAATAATGCTTACCCTCAAACTGATGAACAATATTTATGTCATCCAGTTTTAAAATTAGTTCTAGAGGTCAGATCACATGTAAAAAAGCCGAAATTATATTGAATCCCTCAAAACAACTGGGATGAATCATTTATTATTTTTTATCTATGGGTATTTTTGATGGACGGAGATTTTACATATATACACACACATCACTAATATATATGTATATACATATACATATATATCACATTATATTAAATATTTTGTTAAAGTAATAGCACTATACTATTTTTTAAATAATATAGAAAATGTAGTTGAGCATAGTCTATGTTATAAAGCAATATATATTCTTGGTGCTATAATATATCTCAATGGTACTAACATTTGTTGAGAAGGAACAGAAGTGAGAATCTAACATTATGACAGAAAATAAGAACTAATACAGAATTATTAAATTATGCTATTCTGTGTGCTGAAAGAGAATTAAATTTATACCCACTTGTTAGTATATCATGTCAAATGCAGCAGAGGACAAACTTCTGCTAACAATATTTTTCCCTTCCTAAATATCTGAAGTTTTGAATTGGATTAATTCAATACCTTACCTTAAAATTGTCGTAAGAACCCCAAAACTACTTTTAGAACTAAAGTTTACCCATGCTGGTACTGGGTCTCTGATAGCTGTCATGTGGGAGACAAATAATTTGTCTCAAAGAATTAAATTTTAAACATTCTCTCCCCAGTATCTATTGCTTGTTTATATGACATTTTTAGCATTTAACCCATTCAAGGCACTGTCAAGCACTTGAAATAAATTAATTCATCTGATCATCACCACAAATCTACAAGATATCTATACTTTATCAGGTCAAAATATAAAAAGTTACCTGTATGTGATTTTTCTTTTTACCATTAAATAAAACAAATGACATTTTGAAAGTATTTACTTAAAAAGAAAAACCTTATATGCCAAGAGCCTTTACTTATTTAAAGTTCGAATTAGCTTTTTTAAAGGTATCTGGCTGATGGTTACATAGTGATTGAAGCTGAATGCCCAAGTGTCATGGTCTTCATATCCTTGTCATTCATTTTCTCTTTCTCCCTCACTCCTTCACTACCAGGTCAGCGTCCTCAAATGAAAGGTAGGGATAAAGAAAGGAAAGGCCAAACTAAAGAATATGACATTTTTCCTATTTTACATAAAATGCCTTTTTCTTCTGTGCACTTTGCATGTTTCTAACCCCTCCCCCAAAACAGACAAAATACATTTTTATGTCACAGTAATCTTCCTCGTGTACTCCTTAAAATGACTTTGAAAATTTGTTTTCTTTTATATTTCATTTGACTTCTGTAGTTTTTCATTATTAATAAAGTTTTAAAAGTTATGATTCATGCATATTTTAATTGATATGTTAAATAGAAAATTAAGACATTTTAAAAACTTAGATAATGATATCAGTAGACCCTGAGACCATTATGTGGTGTTAAGTATTTCTAATGGAAAAGTCAGGGAGGCAGGAGACAGAGGAAATGATAAAAGTTGTGCTCATGAGTGGGTTACTGCTACTGACAACAGTCAGTAACTGTTTCAGCTTCTTCTGAAATCATTTTGAGGGACTGACTAGTACATATATCATGGATCTCTCATTGGAAAGTAATAAATACGGCTTATTTAACTACCCCCTTCCTCATTAGTGGAGGGTTTCTCCTAGAAATCAAAATTCCGAGGCACTTTCCCTCCTTCTCAAGTTAGGGTCAAACAAGCTCTTACAGTCAGAGGAAAATCTAAGGCAGAGAGATGCAAATCTTGAGGCAAGAAGCTGACCCCCTGCAAGGGGCATGTCAAACTGCACAAGACCCTGGGGTGGGCTAAGCCTCTGATTTACCATCTAATTCCCATAAAATTTTGATTAAATAAGTGATTTTCTGAGATTATAAAATATTTTTAAGTAAAATTTCTGAATTCAACCATAATCAGTACAAAAAGAGCAAAACTTTAAAAAAATAATTATTAAATATAACAAAAGTAAAATTTTACTACAAATCCATCTTAATTGAATACCCAGTTTTTTTCAATAAATTCATAAATCATGGCTATGATACTCCTACTAGAAATAAACAGATTTTGCCATTTTCCTTACTGTTATTTCTCAGTTTCATAAATGTAAACAATAATAATAATCTTTCTACATGTAAATAAGTAGACCTGAAAAGAAGGAAATCTAGCAACATCATTCAATTATTTAAACTTATATTGAGTTATAAAATAAAATTCACATATTGATATTACCATATTATTTTAATGATATATCAGCCAATTATTTTATTGCAATCTTTCAATTTTATTGAAATTAAATTATTAAAAATTATATATCTCACAAAATATTTATTGTATAGCCCCTAGAGTCAGTCATTCACTGTTATAATTTCTTACAATTATGAGATGTTTTTGTAAGATTTATCGAAGGATTAATAATCCTACTTGTTATCCACTCACTGAGACAACTCTTCTAACTCAGCAGTTTTAAATGCCTCTTTGACTTATGCATGTCAAATACAGCATAAATACAAAAATTTTATCCATTGTTTTAGAAAATTTCAGGAGGCCTCGGGAAATATTCAAATAATTAGATTTACTTTATATCAATATCACCAAACTATTTCTTTGGCTTTCACATTTTTTTCTTACTTAATGATACATTCTAGAAATAAGTATTGCAAAAAGCAGAAAAGAATTGCTTACTTTTCAAAATGTGAAAATTCATGTATGTGTGTGTATATACATCATGTTTTATTGCTACTTTCTTTCTTTGTATCTCAAGAGATTTGTTCTTGTATCCCAAAATAAAATCTGTAAAGTCATTAAGAGAAAGTTGTCCTTGCTTTTGACTCCTGTGATGCAAACATCTGAACAAGCCCCGGTTTCTATCTTTAGGCTTTACCCTCCTTAACAGACAAAAGTAAAACGGAGGGGAAAATAGACATTTTATTTATTTACTAAAAGAAGTATCCTTGATTTAATTTTGAACCCTAGGGAAATATATCTGTTACTGTTTGAGGTAGGTAAGTCTAATAAAAAGTTGACTCTACTTTACATGTTTGTCTACTAACAGATTTCAAGTCCCACCATTCTTTCTTTCTCTTTGCTCCACACCTGGGCAAGCTAATATGAAAAGTCTGAGTGCTCCTTCTTTTGGTTCTGGTGGGAAGTTCAAACCACACAGTCATTGGTTCCCATGCATGCGAGCCTCTAATCACACCAAAACCCAAACTAGGCTGCTTCTCTCTGGTGACCATTAAAGTATGATCTGTGTCTATGAGTTTTTTTTTGTTTTGTGCATTTGTTATTTTCAGTTTTATATCCCACACCTGAGTGAAATCATATGGTTCTCAACTTTTTCTGTCTGACTCATTTCTTAACATGATAATCTCAAGATCCATCCATGTTGTCACAAATGGTAGTATTTTATACTTTTGTATGGCTTAGTAATATCCCATTGTGTATACGTACCCCTCTTCTTTATCCAATTGTCTATCATAGACACTTTGGTTGCTTCCATGTCTTGACCACTGTGAATAATACTGCAATAAACAGTGGGGTATATGTATCTTTACACATAAATGTTTTCAATTTTTTTTTACGTAGATATACAGAAGAGGAATTGCTGGGTCGCATGATAATTCTATTCTTAGTTTTTTGAGGAATCTTTATACTCTTTTCCATAGCTGCTTTACCAATTTCCATTCCCACCAGCAGTATATGAGTGCTCCTTTATCTGCACGACTGCCCTAATACTTGTTATTACTTCTTATTGATAACAGCTGTTTTAACAGGTGTGAGGTGGTATCTCATTGTGGTTTTTATCCGCGTTTCCCTAATAGCTAGTAAAGTTGAGCATATTTTCATAGGTCTGTTGGCCATTTGCATGTCTTCTTGGGAGAAGTATCTGTTCAGGTCCTCTGTCCATTTTGAATTTGGATTGTTTGTTTTTTGTTGAGTTGTTTAAATTCTTTATATATTTTTGGCATTAGCTCCTTATTAGAGCTATTATTTGCAAATATCTTCTCCCATTCAGAAGGCTGCTGATTGTTTCTTTTGCTGTATAGATGCTTATAGTCCCATTCATTTATTTTTCTTGCTTTTACTTCCCTTGCCTTTGAGATCAAATTTATAAAATTGTCTCCAAATACAAGGCCCATACCTGTTTTCTTCTGAGAAATTTATGTTTCAGGTCTTATAGTTAGAGCTTTGATCAATTTGGAGTTATTTTTTGTGTATGGTGACAGATAGCAATTTGTTTCACTCTTTTGCATATGACTTTCCAATTTTTCCACCACCATTTTTTAAAAAGGCTTTCTTTTCTCCATTGTATGTTTTTGGTTCCTTTGTTGAAGATTATTTGTCCTTATATATGGGTTTATTTCTAGGCTCTCAATTCCATTCCATTGGTCTATGTGCCTGTTTATCTGGCAATATCATGCTGTTTTTATTATTGTCACTTTATAGTACAATTTGAAGTCAAGCAAATGTGATGCTTCTGGCCTTATTCTTTTTTCTCAGGATATCTTTGGCTATTCAGGGTCTTTTGTGATTCCATATAAATCTTATGGTTTTTTGTTCTATCATGCTTTATCTGTCACAGTTCAGTAGTTGTTTCAGAATCTTTAAGATCTAAAAACTATCTTAATTATTTACCTAAAAATGGATTAAATAAAATTCTATGTTTTATATTTTTCTCATGATTATATTCTGTACCTATCTTTCAATAAATAATTTCTGTGTTAGTCATATTTCAGCTTATAATCACGGTTATTTCTGCTATAATTAAGACCAAATTTATTTTATTTATTTTTGACAGACATATCTACCTTTCAGAAATGAATGAGTCAAGATGCAATGTGTTCTTAATGGGGATCAGACAAGGACATGAAATCAGACACATGACATAGACTTCCTTTTTAGTATAACATATGTATTATATTGGTTATTAGATGAGACAAGTTATTCTCAGCTTAGAAAACTGGACAGTTATTATAATGAGAGGACTACTACAACACCCTGCACATCCTGAGGTATTTAGCAGGTGATAGCTCTGATCTTCTACTTTGGCTTTTAATTCATTGGTTCATTCCTTTAGAACAAAAATATACAAAATGACCTGTAAAATAACAATAAAATAATGATAGTTCTATCTATGGCAGGGCACGGTGTATCAGGCAAGATCTAATTATTTTACATACACTCAGATTTTCTTATTTTTAATTCTCAAAAAAAAAAAAATCCTACAAGTTAGATTGACTTTATTATTTGCTCAGTTTTGCAAGTGAAGAGAAATAAGCTTAAGCTAGATCCTCCTATGGCCACTAAATGGTGGCTGCAGTTCCCTGCATTGCACCTA
Source organism: Cynopterus sphinx (assembly GCA_030015415.1). NCBI lineage: Eukaryota > Metazoa > Chordata > Mammalia > Chiroptera > Pteropodidae > Cynopterus > Cynopterus sphinx. The sequence continues at coordinate 20,101,508 of CM057393.1, read as the reverse complement.
CATTGTACCTAAATATCGTGGTGTACTTTGCTGCTTCTCTGTCTGTAAATTCCCCCATAACCATTAATAGTGCCTAGCTTTGGTGGCATGTTATTTCGGTTCAATTTGCATGATATCATCAGATCATAAACAGGTTGATAGAAAAAAAAAACAAAAGATGGGCAAGAAGAGAGAAAAAATATGCTGCCTTAGGAACGCTTAGTTTCTTCCTTTTAGCTCACTTTCTGATCTGGTTGTCTTTGAAATTTTTCTTTACAAATGAAAGCTCCAAAATAATTGCAGACAAATGAGAACTGTAGGAGCAGTTTTTGACACAAGGCCTCTCACTAAATGAGTAATTATACAGCAGTTCTAAAAGACTTTCTTATTTTCTGATTAATTAAATTGCAGAAATTTGATTTTTTCACTTAGAATAATATAGCATTACATACAACTACAAGCTGGTTACTTAAAGATAAATTAATGTTTTAAAGATATTCATTCTTAAAAGTCTAGTAGGTGTGCTTCATAATTGCATGTGTTTATATATGTCTCTCAAAATTAGCTAAATTTGTGCTTAGCAGCCCAATTTTTATCTAGAATTTGTCTATAACAAAACAACTGACTCTTTACATAGGTTAAGGCCAAACTATTCAATTTTATGTAAGATCAAGAAGACACAAATTTGCATGTTTTTTAATAACAAGTCATAAATGTGCTGTTTTACAACAAAACTTTCTTTGATACTACTAAATTTCTGATTGACATGAAAGGTGGTGGGTCAGACTGCTTAAGCTTAATTCTAATTTCATCAGTTCCAGCTGAGAGATCTTTGACATGTTATCGTCAGTGTTTCCATTTCCTCCTGTAACCTGAGGAAATAAATAAATAAAAATAAAATAAATAAAAATAATTTATTATTTTCAGTTTCTGAATGATTTAAAACTTTAAGCTTAAATAAAATTATAATTTTTCAGGGTTTTTTAGCCTTGAAGGTAAAAACAAATTTGTGATTTCTTGAAGCAGACATTGTAATAGATGCTTACCCATGAATAAAAAGATTTTTGAAGGCTGACAATTTTTTGTTTCATATATATTTAATTTATAGAGAATTCATATTTATACAATTATATATAGAATTGTTGTACATCTCTTGGACAATAAAATTTTTTTCCACTTAAGTTATAACTTACTAAATTTCTTTCTTTATTCATTAATTTTCTCCTTTGCTCTTTAACAATAAAGCATCTTACCAAATAGCTGTGATTAGAGGCAAAAAGGAAAGTAGACAATGAATAAATAAGAGGAGAAATGCTGCACCTTTTCTGGCCTGGGCATTCTCAGTGGGAGAGAGCCATCACCTGGATTAAGGCTTGGACACTGATTGCTAACAGCCACGTAGAGGGACCTTCTGTGCACTTTCGAGCATGATCAGGTGGTGGATGATGGAGCCTGCTTTTGCCATTTGCAACTTAGTTGTCAGTTGCATCTGCTGAGCTGGCTTTCTCTGGCATTTACTTCAAACCATGAGGTTCACAGGACTGCTGTTATTACATTAGTTTGAGCACAGAGAGACTCAGTTTTTGTTTTTCATTATTCATAAGGTAAAAAACCCTTGAGCCTCAAAGCAGCGGCAGGAACTTGTCATCAGTTACTATTTCTAAAAATCTACGGTCACTCTTTTCAGGGACATTGTGCACTGAGTGTAAAGGGGAGAGGGGACATGACCATTAAATATGGATTATTACTTTCTGTTCTGATGTACATGGGTGCTTTCTTCCCATCTTATAAACATAAAATATAAAAAAATTTCAAACCCATTAATCAATAGCAGTTTTAAAATATGTTTTTGGAAACAATTTTAATGTTATAAAAGAGTTGACAAATAATACAAAAAGTTCTAGTTTATCCTTCATCTAGTTTTCCTCAGATTGATATTTTATGGATGTCTAGTATAATTACCATAACTAAGAAATTCTCATTAGTATCATACCATTAACTAAACTACACTTTTTTTGAATTTGATCAATTTTTCCACTAATATTCTTTGTCTGTTATAGGATTCAATGGCTAAGTTTTTACATATTTTCATTCCTTAGGATAGTAATCATTAGAACATAATTATCACCATTTTAATGCTGCTAAAACTGAAGCTAAGAGAGATTAAACAACTCATCTAGAAGAGATTGGTATTGTGGCCCCAACTCCAGCACCCTCTCCACCAGACCATACTGTCTCTCAGCACACAAGACCGATTCACTGCAGATAGCCATTACATTTTTTACTGGGGACAAAATAAATGAGCAGTCTTATTAAAATTTCTTTGTGCACCTAAGTTGCCTTAAAAAATACGTCTACATTCACTTGGCAATTAGTTAATGATATATTTAAAAGATAAATAAAGGATGGCTAATATCTTTGAATTAAATTGTATAAATACATGTATGTATTCCCAAAACTATTTATTTTTAAATCTTTATTATTATTGGCTTTTAGTCTAATAGGCTCAATATTTTTAAATAAAAGTTGATATTAAAAGTACCACAAAGAATACTTAAAATTACTTTGTTAAAATGCTATTTTAAACTATACATTTTAATGTAAATAATTACAGTAAAATTTATTTTAAGGTAAATAATTTGAAATAAAAATTATACTAAAAAAACAACTAGTTTTATTTATTTTCTATCTTTACCAACTCCAGATTAAGTCTTTGTTAAGAATTTTTTAAGATTGCTTCTAGAAAAAAAAAGAAAAAAAGAAGAATATTCTTTTCACTTCTGTACTTTTTTATCATTATAATATTTTTAAGAATTTGTACATAAATTGTGCCTTTTATATTCTATTGATGGATGAGTATTTCATTTGGGGGCACATTACAATTTATTTTGGAGGTTTAAAATTGATGGTTATTTTTGTTATTTTTCTTTTTGTCAAAGCCATAAATTCTGTGCCTATGATTAGGCAAGATGGTCCTTGAGAAAATAGGTAGAATAAATGCCTAGAAGGAAGACAGTAGAAAAAATGATAAGTGTGTTTAATTTTAATAGCTCTTGCTAAATTGTCCTGGAAAAATGATTCCAGAAATATTATAATGTAACAGAGATATATGAAACTACTTACTTCCCACAGTCATTCCAATAATGAGTACTAACAAACCTCTAAAAACTATATTTACGAGTTACGTTGCTGAAAAAGAACATATTTTGTTTTGATTTGCGTTGACTTAATTATGACGTGGAACATCTTTTTTTCAGTTGTCTTGAGAAGCATATATTTACATAATGTGGCAATTAGTTAATATATTTAAAAGATAAATAAAGGATGGCTAATATCATTGAATTATATAGTATAGATACACGTATATATTCCCAAAACAGTTTAATGTACTTAATGTCCAGTTGTATTTCTTGTCATAGAAATGTTATTTTGTGATTCGTTGTTTTCTATTGATTTTTGCTATAATCAATTTCTCATTGATTGTAGTGATAAATTGAAAATATTAACCTGTTTACTCATAGGTGCTTCATTCCTCTCCTTGTTTTTTATTTCCATTTGACCTTATAAATGCAAAATTTTCATTCAAACAATTTGTTTTCATTTTGGTCGTTATTTTAGGCTGTCAAAATTATCAATCATTATCTTTTTAGTTTCTGGAATTTTGGTCAGGCTAAGAAAAGTTTTACTCACTCTAAGATTTAAGAAAGTAAACTTGACAGAAGTCACATGTATGTATGTGTCTGAGTATTTAGCTGCTTTACTAAAGTATTATTCACATGTCATAAAATTCAATCATTTCAATTAGTATCCAATTTAATAACACAATCCAATGTGAGAACATTATTATCACCAGTAAAAGATGTCCTATGTTAATTTGCAACCAGTCGCCATTCCCATCTTTACTATCTGAATAGGTTTGACTTCTCTGGATATTTCATAGTAAACAGAATGATAGAATATGTGATCTTTGTGTTAAGTTTCATCTACATAGTATAATATTTGTGGAATTTATCTATATGCTGGCATGCAGTAAGTCTTCCAATTCATGAGTATGCATGTCTATATATTTGTTTCTTTTTCTCAGCAATATTTTGTAGTTCTCAGGGATACCTTTTGCACTTCTTTTGTTAAATTTAATTCTAAGTATAATTATGTTTGATAATATTGTGAATAAACGTGTTTTATTTTATTTTTAAATTTGCATTGTTTTTATGTAAAAATTGTTTTAAAAAATGTATTGTAACTTTGCTGCTATCCATTTAAAATGATCAGTAGATGAAGGTGGTTTTATATTAAAAAGTATGATGAATTAGATGTTATATATATATATGTGTGTGTGTGTGTTTATATATATATATATATATATATATATATATATATAATTTGCATTAAAATGTATGGATTTAGGTTTAGACATTTAAAAAGGTTTTGATGTCAATGAATGTGTGGTTGTTTGGCAGGTTATTCAAAACTTTGTAGGTTAGAGAATATTGTATGATTCCATGGCTGAACGTTGTAGGATATCTAGTGTCCCTGATTCTGGCATAACAGTTTCCAGTAGCACTCCCTCACCAATCATTATGGCAAGCACACACACACACACACACACACACACAGCTATCATTTTAAGAAGTGCTCCTTATAAACCTAAAAGCAACAAATGAACAGGACAAATAAACAGAGGCTAATGGACATGGACTCTAGGCTAGTGGTTACCAGAGGGTAGGGAGTAGGGGGAGGTGGGAGGTAGATAGGGTAAAGGGGGTCAAATATGTGGTGACAGAAAGAAACCTAACTATGGGAGGTGAATACACAGTGTGTGTGTGTGTGTGTGTGTGTGTGTGTGTGTGTGTGTGTGTATGTATGTATGTATATATATATATATATATATATATATATATATATATATATATGCCTTACTGTTAAAGTGTACAGCTGAAACTTATTTGACTTAAAATGTCTAGTTTTATTTTGAATCCCTAATCAACCTGGTCACCTTCTTTTAAACTGTTTAATTCCTTAACAGCTTTCTTTAAAATGTGGTACACAAAATCAGCTGTAATACTCTAAAAGTGTTTCTAGTCAAATTTATGTAGTTTTTAAAAATTTTTTTGTAGATTGTTTAAGTATCTATTTATAATTTCATTGTGAGACTAAGAACTCATGACAAATGTTTTAATTTATTTTAAAATAATGAGTTGAATTAAAATTATTAAAATGTGTTAAAATTTTTATATAGTACCAGACCATAGTTACATATTTAACTATGATGTTAGATTGTTGAAGATGAAGCGTTGAGATAAAAAGGCAGTGTAAAATTATTCCCACCATATTTTTTCTCATATTGATTGTGTATATCTTTATGATACAATAGGGTATGAAACTGCCTGATTCAGAATGTAAATAATATTGTTCTGTTATGTCTTCCAAAAGTAAAAAGCATGAATAGAAAAGATGATTTTACCTACAAGACTCAATCTTTGCAAACCTAAGATATAGATTTTTTAATCATAGTTATACCTTTTTTGAACAATCTTAAAAAAACTATTTATCAAAATTCTTCATAACATTTGGTTTTGTAGAAAAAGAAAGTTAAAATATCAGTACATTTATCAGATACAGACTTTTCAGATATGTCAAATTTTGTGTTGTTTATTTTTTCATTTTCATTCATTGTTTTTCTTTATTGTCAGTCCAAAGTCCTTCTCTTTTGAGCCTATGTGCTCGTGGAAAACTTCTTTGGGTATCCATCATACTTGCACTCCCTAGTGTTTGGAACAATAAGATACTCTGTTATTTGTGCATTTTGTTCAAATTATGTTTGATTAAAGCATCTCCTTTATTTTTAAGGTGTTTCTACTTTTCCTCATGTAACTGCCTTTTTTTGTACTTCCTGCATCCGACAATGACACTTCTCTAGAACTTAACATTTTAAAATTATTTTGGCATACTTTCTTCCCACTGACTTCTCTTTACTAAGTTTTTTATATTTCTCTCCAGAGTAACAGTTAACCTATCTGACATAAGGAAACTTTATCCTCCTTAGTCAACACAGAGACTGGGGTTCCTAATATCTCACAAAGTCCAAGACAGTCCCAGTCAATTAAGAAGTGTCCTATAACAAGCTGATATTTCATTTGACTGCTCATGTGACTTTGGTTGGCTCAGTATTTTAAGCCAATGATATCTTCCTTTCTAGGAGTTTTAACTTTTAAAAAAACATAATGTGAAGAACTACTTTTTATTACTGGTGAAAATGCAAAATGAATTGTACAGTCACTTTGGAATACATTTTGGTGGTTTCTTACAAAGCTAAACGTATTCATGCCATATGGTCCATCCATTGCACACGTTGGTATTTTCCCAAAGAAGTTGAAAGCTTCACACAAAAACTTATATTCAGCTGTTTATAGTAGCTTAATTCACAACTGAACAAAACAAACTGAAAAAGCTATTTATGTATGATTCCAATAATATTACATTCTGGAAAGGGCAAAACTACAGAGATAGTAAGAAGATATGGGGTTAGGGTGGGAGAGGAAGAAATAGCGGAGCATGACAAAATTTTAGAGCAAATACTCTGTATGATACTGTAATGATGAATATGTGTCATTTACAGTTGTCCAAACCCATAAAATGTGCAACACCAAGAGTAAAACATAAGATTAAACTATGGAAGTAGGGTGATTATGATGTGTTAATGTAGATTCATCAGGTGTAACAAATGGACTGCTTTAGTGGGGGATATTGGTAATGGGGGAAGCCATGCATGTCTGTGGGCAGGGGATATATGAAAAATCCTTGTACCTTCCTCCCAATTTTGCTGTGAACCTAAACCTTCCCTAAAATATGGTCTTAATTAAACAAACAAACAAAATAAACACAATGAGATATCACTTCACATCCACTAAAATGGCTATACTTAAAAACATAAATAATAAAAATGCTGGTGATGATGTAGAGAAATTAGAATTCTTATACATTGATGGTTGGGATTATTAAATGAAGAAATTATAAAATGAAGTTTGGCAGCTCTTTCAAGTTAAAGACTTGCTGTATGATCTAACAATTCAACTTTTCGGTATATACTCAAGAAAATAAAAACTTATGAAAAGCTTGTACACGAATGTTCATAGCATTATTATTCCTAGTAACCAAAAGTGGAAACAACCCAAATATCCATCAATTTATTTATGGACACTTATATATAGATAAATAAAATATGATATATCCTGGCAGCATAAATGTGTTCAGCAAAAAAAAGAAAAAGAAAAAGAAAAGAAATGAATAATTGATATAACTAGAAACACGGAGGCACCTTGAAAACTCTATGCTACCTAAAGTCTAAGTCACAGAAGACTACATACTGTATGATTGCATTTATATGAAAGGTTCAAAATGGGGAAATACATTGAGATTGAAAGTAGATTAGTGCTCTCTGAAGGTTGGGGTAGGGAAGGTAATGAGGAATAACCACACATAGGGACAGGGTTTCCTTTTAAGACAATGAAAACACTCTAAAATGTGGTGATGTTAAATTGATAAAAACAAATACTACACTTGATCTTAGCCAAAAGACCAAGAAGTAATAAATATTTAAAATAAATAAATAAATTTTAAAAATATGCTGAAGGCTGTAAAATTCTTTAGATGTGCTAAAATCATTGAATTGTACACTTTAAGTGGACACGTTATGTGCCATGTGCATTATATCTCACTAAAGCTATTTATGGGTCTTTTTTTCTTCTTTCTGAAAATAACCTGGATACTTTTATGAAAGTTTACTTTTGAATACTCTTAGCATTCCACATTTAGTCTTTTATTACATCATTTCCTAGTCAAATATTTTACACTTCTTTTGGCTACTACTTTTACTACATGGAAACAAGAAATTAATTTTGTTCTCTTGAATTCTTTCAAGTCCCTTACCCATAAAAATAGTTGAATATATCATAGAACGAAATAGTTTAAGTTTTTGTTTGTTTGTTTGTTTTGGTTGAGAATTTATTTTTGACAAAAATCACTTTGATATTCTTTTAAAGAAATGATTCCAATATTAGAAAGAAAAAAAATTTGTCAGTTGTAGAAAACTAACTCAATTTGAATTGCAAATTGCAGACACTAAGCACTAGAATAAGACATACAGATTTTAACTTAATTAAATTCCAATAAATTTAATAGGCAGATGGTGCTCAGGGAATAACCATAAAGACTGTGATTATACTTACTTAGAATCTTTCCCAATAATCTAGAAGAAAGGATAAACATCCCAGGAATTAAAAGTAAAGATGATAACAAGTCAACATCTTAAAACATACCAGTTGGACCAATATAAAGTAAATATAAAATATAAAACCAAATTGAATCACCTATTCATTTCCATAAACACCTTAGGGAATGTATGTATATCATCACTTTTTAGAGAATTTTAGAAGGCACGGTCACTTACATATGTTTTTGATAAATACAGTGAATTTTGAAGACAATGCACATGAGCTTCAGTTACTCTCAGCTTTGACTTTCTGATTGGAGCAATTTAGAAAACTTAAAAATGAAAGAAGTTGTATTTGTTTTCATTTGGAATAGGTTTTTATGGTTAAGCCTTTATTTTCAAATCAATATAGCTCCACAGCAATTAGAAATTCTTTTCTGTTTTCTGTCGCTTTCCTTTGCAGTCCATATGGGTTCTATGATTAGGCAGACACATTCTTTTTTGGTTTGGTTTGGTTTGGTTTGTATTTTCCTCTTGTCTCTCAGTAAATGCATGGATTCCTGTTATATTCTATTCCAGAGAGAAATAAGACCAATGGTGAAGACAAAGGAAGAATGTATGAATGGACCCAGTAATTTAGAATATGTAGCAAAGTGTACAGTAAGAGGGCAAATTAAACTTATTGGATTATTTAAGTGCAAAAAATATATAGTGACACTTTGAATCATTCCTGAGACAATTGTTTGATTATATGAACTGAATTCATTTTTATTAATATGAGTATAATTTATAGGAGATAAAGTCAGCATGAATTAAAATTAGAGTATTGAGGATGTGTGAGTTTCTGATGTTCAAGAAAGAGTGATTCATTGGGATATTAAAATTTATGTGGCAAAGATCATCATACTTTTCCAGAGCTTTTCAAGTTACTAGTCATAAATAAAGTTACCTTTCATTAATGTCTATTTATTCAACTTGTTATTATCATTAATGACTGGTTGTAATTGAGAAAAATAAAAATTTAGCATTATAGAATGACAAAGGATTTGTTTATTTTGTACTAAGCTCTGATATTGGCTTATTTTACAAAGGCAAAGTTTATAGAATGAGATCAAACATGAGTAAAATCATCTTTTTTAAAAAATTAAAGTGTAGTTGACATAAATATTATTTAGTTTCAGGTGTACAACATAGTAATATATATATATATATATATATGTATCTATATATATATATAGAGAGAGAGAGAGAGAGAAAATATATATATATATATATATTTATTTATATATGTACATTACGATGTAGTCACTATGATGTCTATTAACCATCTGTCACCATATAAAGTTGTTTTGATGTTATTGAATATATGCCCAGTGCCGTACATTATCTCTGTGAATTGTTTATTTTATATCTGGAAGTTTGTACTTCTTATTCCCTTTCACCTTTGTCACCCATCCCACAATTTCCCTCTCCTCTGGCAATCATCAGTTTGTTCTCTGTATTTGTGAGTCTGTTTCTGTTTTATTTTGTTTGTCCGTTTTTGTTTTTTTTTTTTTAGATTTCATGTATACATAGAATCATACAGTATTTGTCTTTCTCAGACTTATTTTACTTAGCATAATACCTTGTAAGTCCATCTATGATGGTGCAAATGCCAAGATTTTATTTTTTTCTATTGCTGAATGATATATAACATCTTCTATATCCATTTATCTGTCAATGGACACTTAGGTTGTTTCCATATCTTGGCTCTTGTAATTAATCCTACAGAGAACCGCAGAAGTGTACATATCCTTTTGAATAAGTGCTTTGTTTTCTTTGGATAAATGCCCAGAACTAGAATTTCTAGGTCATGTGGTAGTTTTATTTGTAAAACCTGAAACCATAAACGTTCTAGAAGAAAACATTGACAGTAAACTCTTTGACATCAGTTTTAGCAATCTTTTTTGGATATGTCTCCTCAGGCAAGGGTAACAAAAGCAAAAATAAACAAATGGAACTGTATCAAACTAAAAAGATTTTGCAGAGCAAAGAAAACTATCAACAAAAAGAAATGACAACTTACTGAGTGAAAGAACATACTTGCAAATTACATATTTGGTAAGGGGTGAATACCCAAAATATATAAAAAACTCATATACCTCACTATCAAAAAATATATATGTTTTTAAAATGAGCTGAGGCCTGAATAGACTTTTCTCAAAAAAGACATGCAGATGGCCAAGAAACGTATGAAAAGATGCTCAAATCGCTAATCAAGAAAATGCAAATTAAAGCCATGAGATATTACCACACACCTGACAGAGTGGTGATTATGAAAAAGTCAACAAATTTCAAGTGTTGATGAGGCTCTCTCGTCCACTGTTGATTAGACTGTAAATTGATGTAACCGATTTATGTATGGCGTTTCCTCAAAATTTGAAATAATCTTGTGGAAAAAAAATGGTACTTCTTTCATCTCAGAGACAATTAAATCTGGTGAACAAAATGCCAAATGTACATTGTACACTAGGGATCAATCTAATCTTAGCAGGAGGATTCAACAGCCTCCATTAAATGACAATAACTTTATTATTTTTTCAAATATTCAGTTGACTCTTAAATATATTCTCAGATCTATGTGAGATATCAAAACTTCAGTTAATTGATCAATTGAAATTGTTAAGATAGTAGGAAATTATTAACAACCTTATAATGTTTCCTTTTATCAATATTTGTTTTGAATTGTCTTTTTAAAACATTTCTGAGTTATATTTACTTATATACATTATTATTAACAAGTGCGATGTGATTTCCACATGTAAGTAAATCTTTAATTTAAAAATACATAAATCATTTAAATGTAACTATTAAAAGTACTGTGTATTTCTGAAGTAAGCTTATTTTGGAAAATAATATTTTAAAAAATATCTGTGGTTTTGTGTTCTGTTTTGTTTTGCTTTTTATGTTAAGATACTAGTATTTTTAATCCCCATGGGTGAATCTCTGAGGGTGTTTCAGCAGCTTCAGCTTCAGAGCCTAAGCAGAGTTGTCATCAAAGACTGGAATCCAAACCTCTGAGCGGAAAATTTCAACCAGTCAATGTCTTGCATGGTTTGTATTTAGCTTACTCAGGAGGTTTTAAGTGCCACAAGAAATCATTGAAACAATAATTCCTGAAATGCATTATGCATTATTTGTTTTTCCCTCAATAAGTGAATATATTCACTACAATATTTAGCAGCCCACTTTTTCTTCATAGTTTCTCTTACTTTGTAATACCTTGGGGAAAAGAAAAGTAGTAGGCTTCTTAAACATAGGAACAAAAATAAAGCCAACCATATAAAACTAAAGAAACTTATGTTTATACATTCAAGGTGCTGTTGCACTGAAAACTCATTTTAGCATGTTATTGACCAAAATTAAGTAAAGTTAAATGTTTTTTCTTAGATTTTATTCAGGTAAGTTTATTTACAATATCACAAATGGACCATAGATAAAATGATATTTCAAATAAGACTTTACTTAGTTTACATGAACAGAAATAAGAATATAATGTAAAACACAAATGTAGTTTTATACTTTATAGAAGCCACATTTTAAAAAGTAACAAAAAAAGAATTAAAAAAATTTAAACCAATATACCCAAAATAGTACCATTCAATATGTAATCAATATAAAAAATGTTTGATTAATTTTATATTAAATATTAGAAATACAATGAACAGTGGAGGATTAGAATGTTCTAAAAATAAATATTTAACTTTTTAATAATTCTAATGAGGTAATTACTTTCTATAGAGTTACTCTAGGGAAGTTTGCCCTTGCAGTGGTGGCAAGGACATTGTCCTCCTAATAAAGTCTGTCAGAACCACATTGGATTTTTCAAAGGACATATTACTAGGCACTCTCAAATTTTGGGAAGTTGCTCTTTCTGAGGGGCAGAAATTGTTTGGGAGTAGGCATCATTAACTTTCACCTGATTTGACTTCTAATTTTTTGAAAGTTGCTAGTACACAGAGTTTAATTTATTGATGACAGGCACAATACTCTAATAGGGAAAACTGTACTGAAATTACGTAAAATGCATGAAGCAAGAAACCAATGTGATTTAGTTTGGGAGCAAAGTCATCAAGAAAACAGAAAAAAAAAAGAAATCTAGAAATAAAAAAAAGTATTTGACTTGCATTTCTTGATGGAGATGGATACAACACACAGAAAATGCTATTAATGCTTATTTTGCTCCTCCCTATCTAATAACCCAATCCCCTCTTCCCCAAGAGATTCTCACTACCCAAATCTAGAAACATCGAGACTGGGCTTACATAGGAGTCTCAAACCCATGATTTTTTCTTTCTTTTTCTTTATAACCCTTTTTTCTTATACATCCTCCTGGTCATTCTCAGTAGATCCTGGATAGGAGATGACCAATATCTGATGTCCCTAGCATTCACCATCTCTTTTGTTTCTTTAATTTCACTTTTAGTTCTAAGCTTCCCCTGTTATTCTTTCATTGAAAATATGAGAAATTTACTTCTTCCTGGAGGTATTTTCTTTATAGTTTCATTTAATCTTCCCCTTCTATCGTATATGGAGCCATCAACCTCCCCATTATAATCTCTAAAACATTTAAGAGAATAATGTCTTAATGACCAAAGTATTCTTCCCAATAGACCATGTGTTCACATTGGAGGCATGTTAGGAGCTCCAGTGTCTCCTGACCAAACAAAGGGATTTTATTTACACAGTTTGCTTGACCTTTTTAACTGTTGAGTTGAGTCAAAGGAAGGAGCCATCACAGCACTGTCCTGACTGACAGTTCTCTTGGATATCTTAGATTGGTACATTATTAGCTGATTTGGTTTCTGATGGTGTTAGGCTTTTTTCCTTTACCCAATCATACCCAGTACTTCAAAAATTATTCATTATTAAATTTATATTAACCCTATTCAAGTTTAGCTGATATAGTGCCTGGTTTCCCAACCATGTCCTTCAACCCCAGTGACATGCTGTGATGGTTATTTAATAAAAATACAAAGACAGAGAGCTCTTATCACTGTGTCACTGATACTGTTTATAAATTGATTACATGAGTCTCGGTTTTCTTTATTAAAGTGAAAAAAAATGTAACCACTCATGAAAGAGTAGAAAACAAATTTAAATCAAAGCTGATTTCTCATGGCGTTCTTTACTTTGAACATTTTCTCTTTATTCCTTGTTATGTTTCATATATTTGCACTTTCCTTTCCTGAGAAGCCTTCTGGAAAAATACAGTGTAAGTGTTCTTTTTTTCCAGATTTTTTTTTTATAAGAAACATCCAGTGGGGATCTTATCTTTTTCATTCCTTCTCCTTCCAATTATGTCCCCAAGCTACAGGTAATGGGTCAAAGGCTGTGGGAACTCAGCTCAGTCGTTTTGCGCTCATCCTTATATATAAAACCTGCTGCTATATGCAGAAGTAGGGGATTTGATTTGAGAAACTTCCAAACTCCCTAATAAAGAGAAGAAGGAGCATAAAACCCCATTAGAAATAGGACCTGGATGGATTTGAAGCCCTTATACTTCTTTAGAATTGTGTTCTTGTTATGGTTTGAACTGTGTCTCCCAAAAAATCATATGTTGAAGTCCTAATTTCTAGTACCTCAAGAAGTGTCTCTTTTATAAATAGGGAAGTTGAAGATGTATTCAGATAAAATTAGGTCATACAGAACAGTAGGGTATTTGCTTCAGATTTTATTATTTTTAAAAAATAAATTGAATTTTAGAGATACAAATAAAACTTTGTCACTATCTTTCCTCTTTTTCTCTTGAAAAGTAACCATGATCTTAAAGTTAGTATATAGCATTTATACTTATGTTTTTAATTAATACAACCATAAAGTCAATTGAGTTTCACCACCTACCAGTAATTGTTCAAAGTATTTTACATCATCATGTCAATTAAACAAACTAGTAACTATAGTACTCCCATCTTACATATGAGGGAACAATAGCCTTAAGAAAGAGAGCAGCCATCTGAAGTCACACAATCAGTAAGAGCTGGAATTTGAACCAAGACATTTTGGATTCAGAGATTCCATATTTAAATGTTCATACATAGTCTATACACAGAGGACATATGTATGTACCTTTAAACTATTTATGGTACTATTTTAAGATTTAAATGTTTATATAAGTGATAATATTCCCTAAGTATTTATCTATATTTATACAAATAGCTCTATTTTATCTGTTTCTTAACATGAACATCAGTGTTTCTGAGTGTTGTGTGAGATTTCTATACCAAAGAAAAATGTACCACATAACAGATTGGGTGAGTGAAGGGCAAACATGAAAAAAGAATTGAGAACAGGTTTGTAAGACATCAAATTTATTCAAAATTTATTCTCAAGGAAGGACAAGAAAAAAAAGTGCACCCAAAGTGAGGATCTGGACACTATTATTATTAAAACTAATTATATCTATATACATATCTCCTGGAAAGTCTTTGAGTGTTCTCAGATACATGAATCACATCTTGAGGAACATTGATATAGATGATTAATATGTTTCAATATGGTCCAGCAAAGTTGCTGACAAAAATCTAGTTATAAAACATTAACCATGTATTTAAAGGAGTTTACAGTAATGCCTTGTTATGAAGAATCTTTACATAGTACTTGTGAATTTGAAATTAGTTATCTTGCCAATGAGTAAAAAAAATTCAATTTGTTTTGTGTCATTTATCAATCACATTGTATGGTGTAGTGTTAATAATACATGTGAAATCATATTTTAGATGGAAGCATCTTGTTGGAGAAAAAAAACAGAGGAAATAAAATTAGTTAGACGGCTAGCACAAACACTCAAAGATTACACATGTACACATGGGCAGTGGGGGTTTGAAAATGTTTACAGATAAAAAGCAACAAGTTATTTTTAAACATGAATGGTTGTTTATGGTCAGAGTACGTGAAGGAGTCATTAATAACTTTTATTCTTACCAAAAATGAGTCTGTGAATCAGAATTAATAATGCTTTTATGCTGAATTGTAAGAGTTCCAAAGAGAGAGAGTTATAACAACAATTAAAGGGTTACAGGAAGATTCATTGAAATTAAATTGACTTTTAAGATGCATAAGAATATATTTGTATTTAAAATATTATTGATTCTATTTTTTTATCAACAGTAATCATAATATATAAGGCTTGCAAAAATAAAAAAATACACAGAAGAAAATAAAAAGTACTGGTCTGCCTTAGAGATAACCTATGTGATATGTGTGTATATCTGTTTAAGTCATTGAAGTCATGCTATGAAAATATGATTTTAATATGTTTATTAATAAGCCTTTCTTGATCAAATCATATGAAGATGATAATTAAGCAGTGAAGGAATGACACTTAGGTGATCTTCATGAGATTCATCTTTACAGATAAGAGCATGTACCAAATAAATTCTTTTACAGAATGGTGACACCATCCAAAGAAGCTGGAGTATTTCTGTTTTGACCTTATAATTGGCATTTTATATTTTGGAGATTTCCAGAAGAAACTTAATTTTCATAAATGTTAAGAGGTATTTAGAATGTTTGTCCAAGAACAAAACGCCATTTTGAAAGACTGGCTGTCAACTTAACGTTCATTTGTTTTCTTGTTCTTAAAAAAAAATTACTTTATTAGTTTCAAGTATACAGTATATTGGTTAGACATTTATGTAGTTTATAAAACAATCCTCCTAATTGCTCTTTCTCTCCTCTGGCTCTCTATCTAACCATCACATTAATAATGTTGTTAAATTTTATTGCACAGTAAGCTCTACACTGTTACATTATTTCAAGTTAAAAATTATTAAAAGAAAATTTTCTAAATTCTAACTTTAACATAGTTACTCTGATTACTTAAAATATTTAAGTTTCATTTATAATACTTTAATATTAGAATTAATTTTAATATTTGAAGAACATATTAATCATTTAAATGAGAAAAGTACTGAAGAACACATTTACTTAAAAATATTTCTACTTACTAATAATGTTATTCATTAACACTAAGAGCCCATTATTTAGGTGTGAGTCTGAATGCTATGCAATCAGCTTGACTAACATGGAAAATGTTTAGAATAAATGGCCAAATTTTTCTAAATTATAGCTCTTTATAATAGATTAGTATTAGAAAATTCTGTTATTTAACAAATATAGTCTCAATACAATGTTAAATTTACCTTAATAGTGCAACCACTCTGGAAGTGGTTTGGCAGATTCTTATAAAGATAAACAGACACACACTATAAAACCCAGAAATATCATTTTTAGATTTTACCCATGACTAATGACTTATAGGAAAACAAAAATCTTTCCACAGAGTTTATAGTAGTTTGATTAATTATCGCCAAAATATGGAAAGAAAATTTAATGGGTGAATAAACAAATTGTAATATATTCATGCAATAAAATATTTATTCAACAATGAAAAGGAACAAACTACTGAACATGTAACAGCATGGAAAAATTTCAAACGCATTCTATTAAGTGAAAAAGCCAGATTCAAAGGCAACATATAACATGATTCCAATTATATGACATTTTTGAAAAGAATAACTGTGGAGACAGAAAACACTAAAACAAATCAGTAATTATAAAGAGTTAAAGGTGGATGTAGAGATTGA
Organism: Cynopterus sphinx; assembly: GCA_030015415.1. Classification (NCBI taxonomy): domain Eukaryota; kingdom Metazoa; phylum Chordata; class Mammalia; order Chiroptera; family Pteropodidae; genus Cynopterus; species Cynopterus sphinx. The sequence continues at coordinate 20,084,690 of CM057393.1, read as the reverse complement.
AACACAAATAGGCAGAGTGTAATATTTTGTAGTAATTGAATAGTTCTCTATCTTGATTGCAATGTTAGCTACATTTCTGAATACATTTTTTAAAATTCACAAAACTGTACATCAAAAAGAATAAATTTTATTTTAGGTAATTTATACTTCTGTAAAACATTTTTCTGAAATTATCTCAATTGCTAAAATCTTCAAGAATAAAAATGCTACACTAAAAAACCCACATGATATATAATAAAGTCTATGTTTAAATGCCTTACATTATTTTGATATAAAATAAAATATGTATTTAAATTTCTTACTTTCTCTTAAACTCAATTTAACATGTCAGAAGACGTTAAGCATTTCTCCTTGTATGTAAAGATAATACCAATGAGTGAAAATCCGTGGTTATTATATCAAAAATAGCTATTATTGTTTATGTGTGTGACCATGGTGTGATAGTGAAAAGAGGAAAACATTCACAGCTAGAAAGAAATATGAATTTAAGTCCCAGTTGTGACATATATTTGCTCTATGACATTGAAAGAACCATTGCCTTTCTGAGACAGTTTCGTTGTATGTAGGGTTAACTTACTCACTTGCTTTATTACAGTAATTAAATGAGGTAATGCTGTCCAAGACTCTCAAGAAAAATGTTTCTTAAAAATAATTTCCCCCCTATTTTTGAAAATTGTTTTCTGAAGAGATTTTTAAATGCTATGGGATTATAAATTATGGCAATGCATATACATGTTTTTGAAAAAGCCTAGAAATATTTACATCAAAATATTTACATCAAAAAGTCACTTGTAGCATACAATTTGTTCAAAAATGACATTATTAATGACATTTTTTTTGCTATAAAAAAGAGCTAACAATATGCAGAACAAACATCACAGTGAATGTCACTTCAGCAAACATGCCCATCATAATTAAAACTAATGAACACTCTTGCTCACAAGCCCAGCTTCAGTGAAGTCCAGCTGTCAGAATGGCATGACTCCCATCAGTGTTGCCAGAGACAAGATCCACATGGGCGAACCTAAAATGGCTTTAAGAATTATTCTGAGGATATAGAAAGTTACCAGAAAACGTTAGCAAAGTATGTTTTTCCCTGAAGATTTTCAGTGTGGGTTTTGCAAAAACTTTTGAATCTCTGTGAAAATATACTGAACTATATTCTGCTCTGTGTCTGAACAATTTGAACCCCTTGAGACCTGTAGGAATTGCTAACAAGCTCTTAACTGTCTCCATTGTACCAGCATCATTTTTAGAAAGACCAATTTGTTGCATCTCTGGGCAATGTACTCTATATAAAATATATATATATATATATATATATATATATATATATATATATATATATACATATATATATATATATATATATATATATATATATATTTTTTACTTTTGTTTTTCTAATTTATTTCGACATAGCCTATGAACTTTTGAAGTTCCTTGGCTTTTATTAGGTAGAAATAGGAAAGTCAAGAAACTTTGTCTATTTCTAACACATAATTTTCTCATTAGTTTCAAGCTGTTTCGTTTTCAGTTTTAGGAATTTTTCCTGTGTAAAGTGAAGACTATTTATAGTTGTTATAATACACAATTGCTGCAACTATTTATGGTTAATCTAGAAATCTAAAACAAGTAAGCTATTTGATATTCATAATGTATTATAATTGTATGTAAACTATATTTCATTATTTCTATAACATTTCTATTTATTTTTATTAAACTCTTGGATAAAAAATAAATTACAATTCAAAATTAATTATTTTTCTAAAAATTAATGACAATGAAAATATTTTATTTCAGAATATGTGGAAAACTTAAGAAAGTGGCTAGAGAGCATTTTGTAGCTTTAATTTTTTTATCAAAAAAATTAAAAATATGAGTAAAAGTAACTTCCAGGATTATAAATAAATAAATAAATAAAGATGGAAAAACAGAAGCAAGTATAACAAAAAGAAAGAAAAAGAAAGAAAAAAAATGAAGATAAAAGCAAAATCCAATGATGTAGAGATTTAGAAAACAGCTGGTATATAATTACTAAATAAAAAAATGATGTTTTTTGTTAAAAATTTTTTTAAATGACCAATTACCTGATAACTTAAAGAAAAACAACAAAAAATACATAATCATAAAAGAAAAGACCAGAGAGAGGAAATCACTGAAATAGAATATATTATTTTAAAATCCTAAGATCTCTCTGCAATATATTTGAAAGATGAAATGATAATATTCTTGGGAAATATGACTTGCCAAAATTGACTGTATTATAGATCAAAAACCTAAATAAGCTAATTTCCACACTAGAATAGAGAAATTTATCAAGAAACTTGCTCACAATAAATTGTTTAGCCCAGATGATTTTAAAGGAAAGTCTATAAAAATTTCAAAGGGTACATAGTGCCCACAGTTTTCAAAATTTTAGTTCGTAGAAAATAATGAAAAACTTCTAATACTATTCAAGAAGTAAATGTAACATTTACTCCTAAACCTGATAAAGACAGTTAAAAATGAAAACTACAAATATTACTATTAATATTAATTCAAAAGTTTAAAAAATATTAGTAAAACAGAACACAACTATTCATTAAGAAACTGACAGGCCATAATCAAGTGAGGTTTATTCTGGAAATACAATGTTGATAAAATATTAAGAAATACACTGATATCAAATACCATAAGTGTTAGAGATCCTGAAACGAACCCCTGGTTGGATGATTTGCTAGGGTGATTTACAGAACTCAGCACATAGTCATTTATAGTTATAATTTAATATGGTGAGAAGACAGAAAGCAAAATCAGTAAAAGAAAAAGACATATGGGGTAAAGTCTAGAGCAGTTCCAAACGTGAAGCTAGTGGTAACTGGCCTTAGTTCACAGCTTGGTCTCTTGAGTGACTTCCAAGGCCAATGTGGGTGTCAGTCTTCTGAGAAATGCCTGGTGGACCATGCCAGGTGGCTCTAGGCAGGGTATAGACTGTGGCTGCAGCAGGGCCCCTCCTAGGAGACCTCAGGTCCAGTACTCCTGGTAGCAGACTTCTACCTAGCTAAAGTACCATGTGAGGCCAAATCTGAGGACAACACATCCAAAGACAGACTGGACAGATATTGCTGAAGTGAATCCTTCCTCATAGGGTCAGCTCCTGCTCAAGATCTCCTCCATATAGTCCCTGGCCAGTCTCAACCAGTGAATCTTAGAGTCAATCCCATTGAAGTGCAAACAGCAGCCAAGGTTCGATTACAACAGGAGAGCACACACAACCAATACAAGAAACACATCTGAAGCACCTAACTCAAATGACCAAGGAAGACTGAGCCCCTGAACCCCACAGAACACCTACTACATAAGGCCATTGAAAACAAAACAAAACAAAACAAAACAAAACAAAACAAAACAGGGAGGTAGCCAAAATGGGTAAACAAAGAAATATAACCCAAATGAAAGAACAGAACAAAGTTTCAGAAAAAAGAACTAAACAAAATGAAGACAAGCAATATTCCAGAAGTAGAGTTCAAAACCCTGGTTATAAGGGTGCTCAAGGAACTTAGGGAAGGAATAGATAAACTCAATGAGAATTTTAACAGAGACAGAAAACATAAAATGGAGATAGAAAGTATAAAAAAGAACCGGTCAGAAATGAGGAATACAATAAATAAAATTAAAACTTAGAGGAATCGACAGTAGATTAGAAAAAGCAGAGGATTGAAGCAGTGACTTAGAAGATAAGATAGCAGAAAATACTCAATTAGAAGAGCAATGAGTAAAAAAGAATTCAAAAAAATCAAGGTAGTTTAAGGGGCCTCTGGGATAACATCACATTCACATCATAGGGCTACTAGAAGGAGAAGAGAGAATAAGAAATTGAAAAACTATTTGAAGAAGTAATGACAAAAAACTTTCCTAACCTGGTGAAGAAAATAGACATAAAAAGCCCAGGAAGTGCAGAGAGTCTCAAACAAGGTGAACTCAAAAGGCCACACCAAGACTCATCATAACTAAAGTGCCAAAGTTAAAAACAAAGAGCAGCAAGAGAAAAGCAGTTAATTATCATAAGACTGTCAGCTGGTTTTGCAACAGAAACTTTGCAAGCCAAAGGGATTGGGAAGAAATATTCAAAGTGATGAAAAGCAAGGACCTATAACCAAGACTACTCTACCTACCCAGCAAAGCTATCACTTAAAATTAAAGGACAGATAAAGAGTTTCCTTTGTCACCACCAAACCAGTATTATAAGAAATGTTAGAGGGACTTTCTTAAGAAGCAGAAAAAGAAAATAGATTGAAAATATAAATAATAAAATGGTAATAACTATATATCTATCACCAATTACTTTAAATATAAATAGATTAAATTCTCCAATCAAAAGACAGGATGGCTGAATGGATAAGAAAACAAAACCTTTCCATATGCTGTCTACAAGATACTCACTTCAGATCAAAAGACACACAGACTGAAAGTAAAGAGATGGAAAAAGATTTTATGAAAACGGAAATAAACAAAAAGCTGGGATGGTAATACTTACAGCAGACAAGATAGACTTTAAAACAAAGAAACAAGAATACATATGTTTATTGCAGCATTATTTACACTAGTCAAGACATGGTGGCAACCTGGGTGTCTATCAATAAAAAAGAGTTGGTACATATATGTGATTTACTCAACCAGAAAACAAGAATGAAATCTTGCTGTCTGCAACAACATGACTTGATCTAGAGAGTATTGTGCTTAGTGGAGTAAGTTAAACAGAGAAAAACAAATGCCATATGATTCTATTTACATATGGAATCTAAAGAACAAAACGGACAAAACAGAAACAGAAACGATACAGAGTCTGTATCTAAATACAAGGGTTGCAAAGTTGGAAGGGGTTTGGGGAGGGTTAGGTGAAAAAGGGAAGGGACCAAAAAGCACAAATTGGTAGTTACAAAATAGTCATGTGAAAGGGACTTAGTTTCAGCTGCTGTGACCCCTTGCTGACCCTTAGTTAAAAGTAAAAATGCCTTCAGCATTTAAAAGTAAAAATGCCTTGCTGTGACCCCTGGCTGAAAGGTGAAAAAAAACAATCAACCCCTACCTAACCCCACACCGCCCTAGAGACAGCCAGTCAGGTAGGGACAAGTCTGGAATTCCTGCGCCTGCTCCATACAAATACCCGCTTCCCCAGAGTTCGGGGCTCTCACTCCATCACTGCTGCATCAGTGTTGGTCGAGAGTCCGGACTCGGGTCTGAATAAAAACCTTCATGTGATTGCATCGGTGTTGGCTCCTTGGTGGTCTTCTGGGATTCACAACTTTGGGCACAACACATGTAGATGGAAAGTACAGCACAAGGAATATAGTCAATAATATTGTGACAACTATATATGGTATCAGGTGGGTACTAGATTTATCTTTGTAAGTTATATAAGCGTCTAAGTACTATGTTGTACACCTGAAACATAATATTGTGCGCCAACTGTAACTAAAAAAATAAATGTTAAAGAATCTTTACCAAATTTTAATTATATATATCATAATAAAAGACTAGTCATGAATATCAATACCAGGTATAAGACATTTGTGTTTCTTACCAATACAACATTTTTAGCATATTATAAATTTTTAGCCAGTTTAATAGAAATAGAAAGTGGAATTTGTAACATCGAAACCATAAACAAAGAGAAATTATCATTATAAATGATAGATCTTTAGAAATACGAAGCAGGTGAATGAAAATTAAACCTCCTAAGATCACACAAGTTTCACTGTGACCCCAGCTAAAATGGTATTCTGGGGATTCCAACATCTCTCCATGAAATTTCTTTTAGACTTCCACAGTATGAATTAAATATACAACAGAAAGAAATCATCTTTGGATATCATAAAGCAGATTATATGACCACGATACTACCATGCCTACACATAGGAGTAGTCATTTATTTTATAAAAGAGAAGGTTAGGACTTTGTTCCAATATAGCTACTCCTACATTTAAAGCTAAATCTAAAAACAAACAAACAAACAACAAAAAAAACCCACGCATTAAAATGATTAGATAATTAAAGATGCAAATTTTGTCTCTGTTTTCAAACCAGAATTTTAAATAAAATCTGGATTTCATATTGTCAATAAAGGTAATTGCTCCTTTAGTTGTAAATAAAATTTCATTAACTTTAAAAAATATTTTCTTCCCGAAAATGTAAAGAAAAAAATTTCTCACATTGATTCTATTTTATTTGACATAATGGAATCTACACATAACAAGCTTTGTTATCACAGTATTCTGATTATTTCCACCTTTCCTACATTAAGCCACCTTTATTTTCTATATGCTCTTCATAATGATTATATTTCATGTGTGTATCATAGTTCATGATATTTATGTGTGATGATTTATAACACTCTAATGTTAAAGTTAATTCTAATTTTTAAATTTTATTTAATAAACTTAAACATCTTTTTGACAACATATTCCTTATGTTAGTTGAACTAAATCTTTAAAAATAGAAAAGAATCTTAATTTGTTAAATTGTTATTATAAAAATAGTTAATTATAACTATAACAAACACCTTATGCCTCTCGCTACATAATGCTATTTTATTGTACAAAAATTTTGCAGTTTGTAATTCTTTTGCAAAAATGTTTATTAATATCACCACAACAACAAATTAGATACTTATTAAAATTTTTTACTTTAGTCAGCATAAAATATCACAAGATTGTGTTAATTTGCACTTTTTATTAATGGTGACGAGTGTCAGTCTTTATTTTCATTTACTTTGGATTGAGAATTATTTTTTAAGTTGTTTATTATTATAAGTAGGCAAACTAAACATCAAGTTGAATTTATCTAAATACCTAATTGCATTTGTCAAAAATCAGTTATATTTTCCCAGGCAAATGAGTTATTAAAGCACAGATTTGAATAGGAAAAATCATCTGCAACACAATTTTTAAATGCGTCTAATTTTTGGTTTTGCACACGTATTGTATTTTTATTCTTAGCTGTGCAGCATTAAAATATTTCTTGTTTTATCAGAGGGATGTATGTTTCTTTGGGTTTAGATTTTTTAAGCAATAAGACACTTTAATGAATATGACACATGAGCTCTTACAAGCCTGGTTCTTAACAGATCAAGTTAAATTAAATAACAAAGAGATAGGTGCCGTATGGTAAGCTCCCTGGAAGGAATTACGGTGCAGTGCTACACTTATTATAATGACTTTGTGTGCTCAATTTTATATGAAAGAAGAGGAAATGAGGAATCATTATAAGCAAATAAAAAAGCATGGTAGAAAATATTATTAGATTAACTAAACCTATCCTCCTGTACTCATCTAATTTAAGCATTTGTGAAGGGCTGATATGGCTAGAATATAGTCAAATTATATAGAATATAAAAATCCTCTTGCTCTTATACTTCCAGTGTTTCCAGCTCATTACAGTCAGGATTATTTTAAAGACAGAAACTACTTTAAAATGCAGACGACCTTTGTCTGGCTTCCTCTGGCTTTAAGACGACCTTACTTGTTTCACTTGATGGAAATCTCTTCACATGCACTTCTTTTACCTGACTATAGACTCAAAACACTCCAAACCTCCCTTCTTCCTCTGAAAAGGTCAGGCCTCAAGTCTTTTTTTGTAGATTCTTCTTTTTAGGATGTCTTTTCTCATTTGTATTAGTTTTCTATTTCTGCTCTAACAAACTATCATAAACTAAGTGGCTTAAAACAACACAAATTATTATCTTAAAATTCTGGAGAAGTCTAAAAAGGGTAAGCAGTGCTGTGTGGCACGTGTTATCTCCTGAGACCGCTGCCTCAGATTTGTCCTTCTTTCATCCTCCTTCCCAAAGGAGTACCTTCCCCTTCACATCACATTTTGGATGTGAACTTCCTGTCTGAGGACTGTGAAAACTAACTATTTTAAAATAAAAGGCTGGAAACTCTCTTTGAGAGCTAGAGAAGGAAAAAAAAACTGTACAGGTGTTGTTGCTCAATATTCTTCGCTGTATGTATGAACGCAGTTTGGTCAAATTGTACCATACACATCGTGACAGTAACTATTAACGATGATGCTGAAAATGTAAGACCTAAGCCAAAGCAGGGGATGGAGAATTTGTGGAAGTGATTTTTCTACCGGAGAAAAACCTGTTGTAGATTTTTTTAAATTAAATTTATTGGCGTGACATTGGTTAATAAAATTATATAGGTTTCAGGTGTAAAATTTAATAATACATCATATGTGTATTGCATTGTGTGTTCACCATCCAAAGTTAAATTTTCTTTCATGGTTACCAGGGGGAAAGGGAGGTGGGAGAAAGGTAGATAAGGGTAAAGGGGTCAAATATATGGTAATTGCTGCAGAGATTGGATGCTCTGGTAGCTAAAGAATATCTGACAATGGATGTCAGGGTTTATTCCTATGCTCTGGCACTAAAACATGCAAACACAGATCTATTTGAAGTGCCCTTCCTGAAATTTTAAGGCCAACGGACACTTGTCACGTATCTATAAATAGAATCACCGGGCATACTTTATATTCAGCTTAATTTAATGTATATTTGAAATTTGCTTTTTCATAAAATAAAAGCAACACAGAATTTAAAAAAATGATGGGTGTGAAAGCTGAAACAATGACAGAACATAAATATCTATCCCTTGGAAGAAGGCAAAAAGACAAGATAATGTTTGTTTAAAAAATTATTGGTCAAATAATTTTAGTACTATTCAGTACTAAGCTGGTATTGAGAACAGAACAGTTATGGGAAAGAGATGGGATGGATGCTGTTAGATAGGGAGAATAGCCTCTAAAGTGAAAAGGAAGCTAATAGGAATGACAGATGCCGGTGTCACTCTAGGATTTTTGCCTAAAATAAAGTGAATGAAGACAGAAACAGTGCCCTATTATCAGCCTGCGTGGAGGAAGGTCTCCAGATACCCAGTCATAAGGTAGAGAGAAATTTTGCAGCTTGAGAGAATGAAAGAAATCATTATCTTCTGGAAGTATACAAGAGTATGCACACATTCCAAACCTTCTCTTTCACATGGATGCTGGCAAGGCAGTGATTGTGTTTGCTATAAGCAATGACGTCAGAAAATATTTACCTATAACAGGAGAACCCAGACAATTTAGACTTTTGATTCATAGACTTCCTTATGAATGACATCCGTAATTGTCTTAGACTTAACACTTTTTCTGTTGATGAGTTTATCCAACACAACACACTAGCTTATCGGGCTTAAATGATTGTTGACCATCAGACCCCATTTTGGAACATTTAAAGCTCGCTGTTAAGGCACACTTGGCAACTTCACTGTTGTTAATAATTCCTAAAATTGATTATAAGGCAGGGCCTGGCCTCTACTGTTATTTCATTTTTAGTGTCAGATTCAGGCTCCTGCAGAAAGATTGAGACCAATCAGGTTTTACAACCTGAAAGTAATTGGAAAAGGAGACTTAAAGATTCTTTCTGTATCAAAACTGGTGCTTTATCCCTTGCAGTGTTAACACCTGCTTACACCTAAGACTGCTTACCCATGGTCGTTTTCTTTGTCCCAATGTATATAATTCCAGTAGACTTTTTTTTCCAGGAAGAAGCAGAGCTAGCCTAGGGATGACTGGGGAAGAATAATGATTGGCCAGCTGAGAAAATATGCTTTACATACTTACAGGGTAAGTAGGGTTCTCTTATGATTTAATTAAATCTGATGTTTCGTCAGGCCAAGTTCAAATGGACTTTTAGATGAGAAGGAAAATAAGGGATTTCTAAACTGCAGTCTCCCCTCATACTCATACAAAACATTACTCCCACACAAAATAAATATTTACGTCCTAATTCATCTATTCAATTCTGTGGACTATAGATGGAGACTTCTGAGTAATATAAAGAGATTAATGATTTTACTAATGTAAGCAGGTTATGTAAAAATTAACACTAACACTGAAACTCACTTGAAATAACTTGCTCCTTTTGACATGGTTTGAGTACAGTAGTTAAAAGGCTTCAAGATCAGACATATCAGTATAGCTGTGCTTATGAGCCATGCAATTACTACTTAATAAATAAAGAACACTCTAATTGCAAAGTTCAAAATATTATATCATACTTTTAAATATGCCTGTTTCTTACCACAACATTTACTTTAAATATAGTATTTCATTTTCACTTTGATCTATTAACATGGTGAAAGATATCGACAGATACCTTTACTTTTTAATCCTTTTATCTCATTTCTTGCTTGCTAAAGTGAAGATTTTAAATTATGAATATTCCTTTCAATGGTTTAGCTTAACTTCATAAGTTCTGATATGTAGTTGTTTTATAATTATTGTTTTTTATATATTTTGATACACAAATTTTTAGCTCCTCTTCAACCCATGAATTATTTAAGAGGCAAGTTTAGTTTTTTAACTTAATTGTGTCTATCACAAGTATAAATATACATTCAGTCAAATAGTGTTATTTCATTTACAATTTTAATGCTTCCTCACTCTCTCCATTTTTTTCTTTCGTGGAGAATTTAGATTTTTCTTTTACTTTTTACCATTCTAGTAATTTAGAAATTTATAGTATCACAAGTTAGTTTTACTTTTGCAATATTACTGTTTACCATAATTACATTTAGTCTTTATTCTAAATTTAAAGTTCAATTCTTACTATCATTGGATTATTATTTAGATGGATTTACTCTTTAAGTCATTTTTATTTCTATTTTTTTTCAATGAATGGTTTAAGTATAATCAATTATTCAAATATTTGGATGCTAAACATTCATCACTCCAAAAAACACCTCTTCACATTGTATAATTAAAAAAAAAAAGTTTCTCTCTTCTCTCTCTAGACAGCAAGCTATTCAATGGCAGGAACTATGACTTTTCTAAGTTTCACACAGGCTCTAATATAGACTCATATGCATAATTCCCTCAGCAATTTCCAAAATGAACAAACAGTTAATAAGATAAAGGAATAAGTAAAGTGATGCTAAGTAGATTTTTTCTAGAACATATAATAAATAACACAAAAGTTTAGCACATATAAGCAGAAAAATCATAAAAGTTTAAAATATACATATCAATGCAAGAGACATACTAATGCAATATACAAAAATGTTTTCTGTAGAAAGAATAATCTCATTTCTATTCACTATATTTTAGAAGTAGAATTATGCTCTGAATACCCATTAAATGTATGACCTAGATTAGGAAAATCTTATTCATAATGGCCTCTGATCAGTGCAATAAAATCATTTGAATGCTAGGATACTTTAACATTTCTCTTGATTTAAATTTCTGAATAAAAACTTTAGTTACAAAAAATATAGTCAATAAACTAAAATTTTATATTAAAAGTTAAGCTCTGTATTTAACCATATTTTATTATATTTTTAGAAGTGTACATGTGTTTTGAATACATAGTATTTAATTTTATATTTTATATATCATACAAGATTGAGTTGTTATTATTTCTGATATTAGTTGTTACAGTTGTAATAATTACTTTAAAAATAGTATCATCCATTTAATTATAATCACAATTATTATTATTTTTGGCTATGGCTATTTCTATGCAATAAAAAGTACAGCGTTGGTGGTATAGTGGTGAGGATAGCTGCCTTCCTGCACAATCAAAATACTCTTAAAAAAAGAGGGTCTGTTACAGAATTTATGTGACTGAGCAGTAAATTCATTACATAATTCTCATTATGTTTTTCTTGAACATGGTAATGAATGCTAATAAAATTTTTTCATCTTTTTTTTATTCAGAAGTCCAATGTCAATTTGACAGAGTTTAGATTTTTCAGACGTTTCACAGCTGTCTTCATGCATTCAAGTTTATTGAGTTTTTAAAAAATTTACTTCCTCAGTTAGTGGTTCACTATTGATTTTAACATGCTAACTCATTACCTAAGTTTTGACTTGATTGCCATCCCTAGTATCACTCTCTGAACCGGGAAGAAGAATCTGTTTTAGACCCACTATTAACATTCATGAATCCTTGTCTCTCGTTGAAGTCCTGCCAGAGTCACAATATGTCTAGACCACACTATGATCAGCTCTGTTTAAACCAAAATTAATTGACATTGTTTTATTTTTGAATAAATAAATGTATTTGCTGAAAAAATAATATATTTTATTTCATTTATATTTTTAAAAAGACTTCTTTAGCATAAACCCAAGAAATTATAATACTACTAATAAATATTTGTCTTTATATATTTTTTACTATTCAAGAGCACTAAAAATCCATAAAATCTATGACGAGTAATCTCATTTTCTGTGCAAACAATGTCCTCTTTAAAAGGAGAAAGAATCAATGGAACAAAGGGAAACATCATTCTATAGAACTTCGACTGTGGCTGTGGAAAGCAGCATCTCTTATTTGCTATCCATGTGTCTTTCTGTAAGTGTCTGTTCAAATTTTTAAATCGTGTTTTCCAAGTTCTTTACATATTCTCTAAGTCTTTCATCAACTGTGTGTCTTGAAAATATTTTCTTTCAGTCTGTGGCTTGTCCATTTATTTTCTTATTTGATTTTTTCAAAGAACTGAATTTTCTCATTTTGTTAGAGTCCAACTTTTTATTTTTAAATTGCGTGTTTTGAGTTGTATGCAAAAAATTTTTGTCTAAGCCAAAGCCATAAATGTTTCCTTTCTTTTCCTGTAAAAGATTTATAACATTATGTTCACACTTGAGTTTATAATCTTTTTATAATTGCTTTTGTGTTGTTTTTGTTTGATTTGAAGGATTTGCCAAAGTTTACTTTTTTTCATATGATGTCAGGATCTTTTAGCACAACTTGTTGAAAGCCTATATTTTCTCCATTTAATTGACTTCACAATTTCTTTGAAAATCAATTGATGATATGTGTAGAGGTATATTTTTGAATTGTAATTTCTCTTCTATTGATTGTTGTGCCCTACCATTTGTCAATACCCTGTTATGTTGTTAATGACTGTTTTTGGCAAGTCTTAAAATTAAGTAATGAGAGTCCTTCTAAATGTTTTCTTCCATTTCAAAATTGTGTTGCCTAATTTAGTTCAGCTTGCGTTGCAAAAAAATAGGCTCTGAGTTTTTACTGGGATCGAGTAAAATTAATGAATTGATTTTGGAAAACTTCCCATTTTAATTGAGAATTTTAATCCATTGAAATAGTGCATCTCTCAGTTTATGTATGTTTTCTTTGATTCTTCTTATCAGTGCTTATATACTTTTAGCACACAGACCTTGCACATATTTTGTTAAGTTTATGTTTAAAACATTTCATGTGCTCTATTTCTTTTTTTTCGTTTTTAGTGTTGAAGGACCTGTGGAAGTTCCCACTGCCTTTTAATTCCTAGTATGGTTATTTGTGCCTACTCTCTATTTTCCTCAATCAGTCTGATTTTTCTGATATTTTCAAAGACCCAGGTTTTGGTTTCATTGATTTTATCTATGAAAGTTGTGTTTCCCCACCTTATTCTGTTGAATGCAACTGCGATCTTCTGCTAGGTTGTAGTGTATATTGTGGGGGTATGACTAAAACAGTCATTCAAGAGCTTTTGTTTCAGTGTGCTATGGTTATTTTCAGTGCAAAAACTGAATTAAAATATTTCTAGCATTACAGCTTGCTGATTTTGGAAGCTGGAGTGCTGGAGGATTTATCTCAATGTTTGTGTTTTTCCCGAAGGTGTGGATCTTCCTGTGTGCCTACGCATGAGAGAACTGTATCATGTTCTTACCTCTTCCTCAATAGTCAAACACTTTTCCTACTGCTTGTTAGTTCTTACTAGGCTGATTCAGGGAACAGGTTTAGGATTAGGACTCTCTGTTAACCTGGTATAGCTCTAGTTTAAGGAAAATCTGAGCTATGTATTTCATTTCACCCATATTTCAAAAAGTATATAAAATGGCTAAAATTTGTTTTTATCTTCTTCTGATTTCTATTAGTTATTTAATACTTTACTAGGAACAGAAATTCAAGAGTGTTACTTGGGCCTGTTAAAAACATTCTCTCTGTATTGTTCCTAGTCTTCCAGAAAGTTATCTCTAAAAATAAATTATTTGATAATTTTAATTGGTTAAAACATTTTGTTTTTATAACTTCACTTTACTATTTCCTTTTTATGGAATACTTATAAAAATTGACCAAAATCTTTGGCCTTTTTAAAAATAAAGCTTACAAAGTTAGAGGGAATTAGAAGATAATACAAATCTAAATAGGTTAAAATATAACAAACATGATATTGACAACATTGTTGACTTTAAATGGTAATAATGATCACACAGGAAATATCCTGTTAATATTAAGTAAGACTTTTTTCAATAAAATGAAACAGCAGCCCTTCCATTAACATGAATTAACATGACTATACTGTCTTCTTTTTCTTTCTCTCTTTTATTATATCTTAGCAAAGATTACACAGGTGGCACAGCCAGGATAAAGATAAAATTTTTCAGGTGTCTCATTTATTTAGTTTTTATAATACTTGCAGCTTTTATGTGCAACTACATACATGCAAGTGTATGTGTAAATATAAACATATATGTACACATATATACACATATATATATATGAAGGCTACCCAATAGAGAATTTACTTTAGTGCACGGGTGTCATTTGTAATCATACTGAAGCAATGGCCAGATATTTCTGTTTCTACTTACATTACGATATCCATGAAACCTCAGTCACATCAAGATTAGAACAATTTTAAATAGTTTGAGGAACAAATAGAACTATGAATACGTTAAATATTAGAGTTTTACTTGTTCACTTATCAGCATCAAAACATAAGTCTGAATGTCTAAAACCTTTTTCTGATATTAAGAAGTAACCTTTTTCAAGTATCCATAATGCAAATATGACATTAGTGAATGGAGGGCTGGAAGAAAGCAAAATTGAGTAGAAAGATGTCTTTCTGGGGCTAGTCTGAGAACATTTCATTAAGACAATAAAAACTCCAAGCAAGGAATGACCATTAAAAAAATTGTGCTTTGGATAGAAATGTCCAGGATATAGTAGCTAACTCTGCTTAGTATTTGCAAAGTCTGGGGAGGGTATACCTCAGTACGAGTGTGTGGTGGATACCAAAGCTACAGCTGTTATAGGATGTCTGCTAACTATACTCCTTCCTTTGATGGGAGACCCCAAGGAAACAACCTCATATTTGTCATTGTAAATAACAGGGAAATACTAGAAAAATAACTTTAGAATAGTCTTAGAACAGCAAAGCTATTTCATATTAAATTACTGTTGATGAAAGCCAGAAATTAGGGTTAGCCTTATTACACTAATTTACTTTATTAAAGTGATTCATATGCCAAAACCTTATTTAGAATTTAAAACGTGTTTATAGAGATATTTATACATTTATTTACTATTCTTCTAGAAGACACAACTTTCAATCTTCTCATAGAATTCAAACAAAATTCAAAATGCAATTTTAAGGGTTCTAGCAGTTTATAATTTGTGCAAAGACAAACATTATGAACTCTTTGGGAATAATTGTATTGTGTTATCAGATGTATAGAAGTGTCATTTTTTGAATGATATACAAAAATGTTAAGGGATATTTTATTATCACTATGAATAAATTATAAACAAGAAATATGTTAGAGGATACATATTTTCTAAGAGGGAGATTTATTTTGCCTATGATGTGAAAATCATGTTAATGATACTAAAAATTTTAAATATAATATCAACATGATGATTTTATAAATCATCAGACTAGAGTTAAGGAAAGTTCTCCTAATCTCTGGATCCTATCCAAAGTCTTGGGAAAAAAATGATGAAAAACACTACTGTAGTTTTAACACAGTAACTCTCTTCCTTGGAAATTATACAAAGCAAATATTCTGTAAAAATGCAGTGATGTATATGTGAGAAATAAAAGCAGGACATTGTGTCTTAGATAAAATTTCAGCATATAGAAATAACTAAATTATGGTAAATCTTTACCCTGAGCTATTATGCATTTTATTTTAACAGTTCAACATTTCAATAACAATTAACTGTTTAAGAATGTAAGGCAATTCTTGTAATTTGCAAATAATTATAGCTTTCAATTTTGGTCATATATTTTGTTTCAGGAACTATCATAATATTTAATAACTATTATCTCACTTTAACCATCACAAAATTTAATGATATAATCATTAGTATTCTGTTATATATAAGGAAATTAATGCTTAGATAATTAAATAACTTGCCTAAGAATATGCATTTGTTAAATGGCTAAGATAAGATTTCAGCTGAGATTTATTTGACTTAATCTTATACTCTTAAATATTATTCTAGTTTTTTTATAAAGGAAAGCAGAATGTAAGTTTTATGTATATATAAATAATGCAATTGAGGATATAGGGTAATTTCAAATTTATTTATTTATTTTCCTCCCTCTCACCTAACCATATACCATAAATTTTATATAATGAGCTTAGTTATATTTATACTCAAGAAAACAAACAAAAAAATATGAAAATAGTACTTGGGTCTTCCAGATGATTCCTGCTACACTAAGGAGTAGAAAATCTTATCTCCTCTTCTGTGAAATTTGTGTTTGTTCAGAAAAAGATAAGAGATACTCTCTATCCTTTTTCTCCTAACTTCTTCTCCTATCATTATTTGCTGGTGTGCTCTTTCCCAGGTTCAAAACTGCAGGATGGTGAAGATGGGAGATATAATTCCCATGTGGCTGCCTACTTTTATGCTCCCAGAACATGCAGCTATGTAAAACGACCCCTTAAATGTTTTTTTGGGAAAAAGTCAAGCTGCACTAGCTGTCTCTGTGTTCTTGAAAAGTTACTTGACAGTCAGTATTTTACTCCAGCAATCCCTTTAATGTAGGCAGAAGCATGTCTACTTTGGGTGGTCTACTCTGGGATTCTTTTCATAGATCTTGTCCTTGAGGCTTATATTTCTGTTTAGTCCTTCTTGCCCACCCCTACCACCACCTTGCCTCTGCTAAACAGGACATATCATGACCAACCCCACATGGATTTCTCTCTTGAGCTCACATCTGGCTCATAAGAAGCATTCACTCCTTCCTTGTTTTCACAACTCTGGGTGAGTAGGCCAATTCCAACATAACAGCAGCCTTTCAATTGCTTCAGAAGCAGTTTGTCAGCCCTTTCTTTTCCCCCTAGAAGTCTCCAGTTCTCTACCCACTTTGGTTTTCACAAGTATGAGTCAGGCAACTAACTTCAGTCCATCCTAAGGATAAGGGACACTTTTCATAAATCAGTAATATTACCTTGGAGGCCATGAGCCGTGAAAGAGGCAATGGAAAACTTTGTGATTTTTCACATAAGAGTAGAATGTTCAATTCACAGGTTCCTATAGGTAACATGTATACTTTCAAAATCTTAAAAGCGAGGAGGATATGTGGCATTCTAACATTCTGTCCCACTTACATTAAATGGCAATCATGGAATAAATATAATACTTTGGGATCACAGGAGAGGAACACTAATTTTTCTAAAGATAGACCACAGGCTTCAATAGTGTGAACTCCCAGAAAAATCTTTTGTTTTTTTTTTTGTGTGTGTGTGCTCTTTATATTTGAAGGTTATTGGTATATTGATTAACTGAATTCTTCTATTTGGGGACTTTCATACCCACTGGTACTAGAATAACTGTGACCTGTTAACTTTTAAAAACATACTATAACTGATCTCCAATCGTCAAGCCACACTGATTATAATAATATTTTATAGTTTTACGATGTGGTCAACTAACTGAGAAATAATTTAGCCATAAAGATTATGGTAGAATTTACACATTATATTTTGACTGCTTAATAATGGTTGCTCTAATAAAAAATTTCGTGTCCAGATTAGTAAATTCAATATATATTAGTAAAGTCAATTCATGTCAACTGGCTAAAGTATTTTAGAGACACCCTTCCCCAGCATTAATGGGTGTAAGATTCTACTTATTCATGTATGTGCCGGATATATTCAAGTATCAGTATCCACACTTGATTGTTAAAAACTTAGTCCAAAGAGGTTCAGCTTCTAAAAACGACTCCTGAAATATGGTCATATTTGCCTTAGGTAATTTTTCATGAAAAGTGTTTTCAAACACCCAAAGCCAAGATTCCTTAAACCTATAGAGTAGATTGCCTGAGGTTTGGATCCTATTTGTTAGTAAATATTTGTGTGACAGAATTGGGTTAAAGAGGCTATTTGCATCCTCACACATTTCAGGTTTTTAGGAACTAGCTTGCTATCCTCTACTTCCATTTGGAGATCTACTAAAATGCTAGCTCAAAACAGCAGTGGGTGGTGAAAAATTTGGAATTGTGGGAAAAGCAATCTTTACAAAGGCTCACAGAGATAATGGCATTTTAACTAAGTATTTAAAATGACTAAGATGTTATCAGGTTGACTGTGACCTCTGAGGACCAAAATTATACATGTAGAATTTTACTATGTAGAATGGTCCGGAGTGTAATTTATTCAGAAAACTAAACTATGGCTGAAATTTAAGGATTTTAAGATAGAGATAAAGGTAGGAACAGGATTCTAAAAAGGTCTCTGTGGTATACTTTAATGCTTTTCCAACGTTTTGACCACAACTCATGGAGAATACATATATATATATGACCTTTTACACACACACACACACACAAACAAAAATGTCACAAAATAATACTAATATTTCACTAGTTTATATATACCCTTAATATTTTACTTACTATTAATTCTGATATATTGTATTCTTTTATTTTATTGAATGGCTAATATTGAAACCAATTACTTTATTTCTTGACATATTGATTGAACATAACCCTTAGTTTAACACTGTCCTACAGAACTTAACCAACTTCTTTGGTGTCTAAAAAGTACAGTCAGGAGGGGATACCCAGCAGCTGGTGGCCAGCACACGAGCAGAGTCATGGGAGTCAGCATTCATCCTTGCTTAGAAATATACTTGCATGACACTTGCATGTGCTGAAGGGAGCGAAATATTAAATAGCAAATAAGAAACTCCATGATAGACTGAGAGACTACAAAAGAAAGGAAATTTTAATACCTTGAAGAGAATTCTTTTCTGTGTTTTGAACAGAGTACATCATTTTCAGTTCATTCATTCCTCCAAATTAACAGGTTATCAGATGTGCAAAAAGCACTATCCAATGGAAATGTTATACAATCAAATATGTAATTTTAAATGTTCTAATAGACATATTTTAAAATAAGAAAAAAATTGGTAGAATGATTTTTAATATTTCATCTAACTCAATATTCTAAAATATTAACAATCAAGAATTAAAATACAAAATATTAATGGCACATTTTACTTTTTTCTTTCTAAATCTGAAATGTTCTGTGTATTTTATAATTATGGATTACCATAATTTGAACTAGCACATTTAGAGTACTCAACAATCACATGTAATTTTTCATTGCTGGATTGGGCAATGTGGGTCTACAAAATGGGGAATTCTGGAGGGTTTTATGCTAGGGTTTGTGAGCGCCAGTTTGACCTAGAAAGATATTTCTTTCTCTCTCTCAGTTGCATAGAGAATGAAATAGATTGTGAGATTGAAGGCGGGAGGAATTGAGCATTAGCTTTTTGGATTGCAGACAGGACAGAGTTGAGAGGGAAATAGAATTGTCAGAACTTGGACACATTACATGTGAGTGTTTACTAGTGATAGAAAAGAAAAGAGAGAAAGGAAAGGAACTAGAATGACTACCAGGTTTGTGTGCTTTGTAATTGGGTGGGTGGTGGTACCACAATTCAGGATAATGTATCCAGAATGAGAGTCACAGCACACTTCCATGCTTTTGTATATATATTCTCTTTATTATATTATGTTTTTATCAAGGTGGCCTGAGATTCTCCTCAGATGATTTAATGATGTTCAAATAGATCTTATCCTGGGAAACACACTGGTAATTTAGAATTAGAAAAAAAACTTTATAAATTCTTTTATTTAGTAAATTCTAAGATAAACTCTGGGATTGGATTTCTGGGCCAGTCCTGTGAATAGAACAGACCAGCTTTTTAATGAGCATGTAAAGAAAACTAGCCTAGTGAGATTGGGTGACTTTCTCAAATCCTGTTTAGACATGAGCTAGAGCTAAGCTTCACTCATTTTAGTGTTTTTCCTCCTCCAGGACTTTCTTCAAAACTTTATTCTCAGTTGTTGGTTTCACCTGATACTTTTAGAATAAGATTATTTGAGCAAAATGCCCTTACTTTAACTTTAAAAATCTCTCTGCTTTCACCTTTTCAGTCTCCTTTCGATTTTCTCTGCAAGATGTTCTCTACTCTTTTTGAGAACTAATATCTTCCCTGTTCTCTGGCTCTCACCTGCTTTTCATTCTTCCCAGATCAATGTGTTGTTCCATTTACTTTTTGAGATCAATATTTTGAGATGCCAGCATGTACTCTGTAAAAACTCTTCTTGGTTATTTATATTGTTCCATACCTTTGTTTAAAGGCTGCATTTCAATGCTGAGTTGGTCAAGGTGGAAAAAGAAATGAAGAATGATCTCTAGTTTTAGAGAAATTATATATGAACTTATTCTGCATAGTTCAGTTTTTTTTTACTTCAAAAAACAAATTTGCCCCAAGCGAATTAATCAATACTGAGGGTCTAGTATGCAATAACAATTTAAAAAACTGTTGAGAAGCAGTACTGACACTTATATTTGTTAAAGAGCAAGCTGTGTGTGTGTGTGTGTGTATTTGTGTCTGAATGTATTTCTGTGTTTACTATTTACCTCTACTTAATGTGATAGAGAAAATATAGACTGAAATGTAAGTAAGAATATCACTAATAGAGATAACAGAGAATGTCTATATGATGCACAATATTGTAGTAAGTAAATTTAAGTTTTGAATAAGGACTAACATGTAAACTCAGTATATTCTTTCAGGAATACTGGTGGTTAATAATCTTTCTGAATCTTTAAAAATCTGAAAATATTTTTATTTTGTTAATACACTCAATTGTTCAGTATATAATCATAGGCTCAACTTAATTTTCCAAAACAAGAAAATTGTAACCATGGCTCTGTTGTTGTTAACTATAAAAAATTTTCTTCAGTAATGCTTATTATTGCAGTAGCAGTGGAGAGAGCAATGATAACCTAGAGGATAAGGAAAAAACTGAGAATAGAAAAGAAAATGGCATCTTTCTAATCCAATATCCTTGTTTCAGAAAATTACTGTAGACTAAAAAAAAAAAACAAAAGTGAAAAACATAATCAAAGATATTCTAATTCACACACTTTTATTATTTTTCATATCCATCTGCAAGGTCTCTGGACAAGTCTTTTTGATAACTGGTAGATTGAGAGGAGAGAGCCCAAGGTAACTCCATTGTAATGAGTATAACCTTAGAACAGACGTTTTGTCTCTCTCCTTTTTATTTGTTAAAAAGATTTAATAATAATTATTTCTAATGTTTTTTTCAACTCAGATGCCCTCTGAGTCAGTATCTTGATGTCTTTGAAAGTTAGAATATCTTCATATGTACACATCATAAGAGAAGAGAATTTCGAGGAGACAGACATGAGTTGAATCTTGGCTTTATCATTAACTGCTCGAATGACTAAGTCGCATAACAGCTCAAAATGTTTGGTTTCTCATCTATTAGTAAATGTCATGTTTTAAAGAGTTCTTTCAGAATTTATGGATTATTCATATAAATTGCTGCGGCTCATGTCAGTCACACATAAGGTACTACAAAAAGGTGGATTTTAATAAATGACTTATTTCGACAGCATTAGAGTTTAGGCTTCTAAGTATAAAACTTTAATTTTATTTTTAAGTTTATTTATTTATTTATTATTTATCTATTTATTTTATAATTTAAAAATTTTTTCACCTCCTATTGTTAAATTTTTTTCTGTCACCACATATTTGACCCAATTTACCTCATCTATTCCTTCATCCTTCTCTCCTCAACACCTTATGGTAACCACTGTCCATGTCCATGAGTCTCTGTTTGTTGGACCTGCTCATTTGTTGCTTTTAGGTTTACATCCCACATATTAGTGATATCTGTGGTTTTCAACTTCTTCTGTCTGGCTTATTTCGCTTAGCATGATTATCTCAAGGTCCATCCATGTTGTCCCAAATGGAAATATTTCATCTCTTCACATGGCTGAGTCATATTCCATTGTATATATGTACCACAGCTTTTCTATTGTAGGACACTTCAGTTGCTTTGACGTCCTGACCACTGTGAATAATGATGCTATAAACATCAGTGTGCAAATAATTTTTGAGGCTATGGGTTTTCAAGTCTTTCAGGTAAATACCCAGTAGAGGAATTGCTGGATCATATGGTAAATCAATTCTTAGTTTTTTGAGAATTCTCCATACTGTTTTCCTTAGGGACTGTACCAATTTACAGTCTCACCAGCAGTGTATGAGGGTTCCTTTTCTCTGCATCCTCTTCAACACTTGTTATTGTCCTGTTGAAAACAGCTATTCTAACAGGTGTGAGATGCTATCTCATTGTGGTTTTGATTTGCATTTTCCTAATAGCTAGGGATGATGAGCATCTTTTCATGTTTGTTGACCATTTGTATGCCTTCTTGGGAGAAGTGTCTGTTCAGATCCTCTGCTTATTTTTTGATTAGGTTGTTTTTTATTTATTGTTGAGTTGTATGAGGTTTTTGTATATTTTGGATATCAGACCCTTATCAGAGGTGTTGCTTGCAAATATATTTTCCCATTAGGATGGTTCTCTCTTTATCTTGTTGATGGTTTCCTTTGCTTGGAGAAAGCTTTTGAGTTAGATATTACTGCCATTGGCTTTGAGGTCAAATTCATAAAATCCTCTTTAAGTCCAAGGTCCTTGAGTTTAGTCCCCATGTTTTCTCCTATGCAATTTATTGTTTCAGGTCTTGCATTCAGGTCCTTAATCCATTTTCACTTATTTTTATTTTCTGGTGATAAACAACAGCCTAATTTCATTCTTTTGCAAATGGCTTTCAAGTTTTCCCAGAACTATTTATTGAGGAGGCTTTTCTTTCTTCCCTATGTTTTCGACTTTTTTTCAAAAATTATTTGCCCATATAAATTTGGGTTTACTTCTGGTCTCTCGATTCTGTTCCACTAGCTTGTGTGTCTGTTTTTCTGCAGATACCATGACGTTTTGAATATTATTGCTTGTAGTATAACTTGAAGTCAGGCAATGATGTCTCCAGCCTCATTCTTTTTTCTCAGGATGGCTATGGCAATTCAGAGTCTTTTGTGCTTCATACAAATCTTATGACTTTTTGCTCTATTTCTTTAAAAATTAGCCAATGGGATTTTGATGAGGATTGCATTAAATCTGTATAATGCTTTTAAGTATGTTGATTCTTCCAATCCAAAAGCACAGAATATCTTTCCATTTCTTTATATCTTCTTCACTTCCTTTTAATAGGGTCTTATAGTTTCATGATAGAGATCCTTCACATGTTTCATTAGATTTATTCCTAGGTATTTTATTCCTTTTGTGAAATTGTAAAAGGAATTATTTTTCCACTTCTTTTATGACACTTTATTATTAGAATATAAGAACGCTATAAATTTTTTAACATTGATTTTGTACCCAGAGAATTTACTGTATCTGCTTGTTGTTTCTAGTAGTGTTTTTATGGAGTCTTTATAATTTTCTGTATAGAGAATCATGTCATCAGCAAATAGTGACAGTTCGACTTCTTCATTTCCTATTTGGATGCCTTTCATATCTTTCTCTTGTCTGATTGCACTCGCTAAGACTTCTATTGTTACACTGAATAACAGTGGCCATAGTGGACAGCCTTGTCTTGTTCCTAATCTTAGAAGGAAGGTTTTTAGTTTTTCACCATTAAGTATAATGTTGCCTGAGGGTTTGTCATATATGGCTCTTATTATATTAAGGTACTTTCTTTCTATACCAATTTTGTTAAGTGTTTTGATCGTAAATGAGTGCTGTATTTTGTCAAAGGCTTTTCTGTATCTGTTGATATGATCATATGATTCTTATGTATTAATTTGTTTATTTGGTGTATCACATTAATCGATTTGGACATATTGAACCATCTCTGTGCCGCTGAGATGAAACCCACTTGATCGTGGTGTATAATCTATTTAATATGTTGCTTTATTCAGTTCACTAGTATCTTCTTTAGAATTTTTTCATCTGTGTTCATGAGAGATATTGGTCTGTAGTTCTCTTTGTGTTATCTTTACCAGTTTTTGGTATCAGAGTGATGTCGGCCTCATAAAATGAGTTGGGAAGTATTGCCTCCACTTTGACTTTTTGGGAGAGTTTGATGAGAATCTTTTAATGTTTTGTAGAATCATTTCGTAGAAGCCACCTGGTCCTGGACTTTTACTTTTTGGTAGGTTATTGATGCTTGTTCCAATTTTCATAGTGTTAATCGGTCTATTTAGATTTTCCAGTTCTCGATTCAGTCTAGGAAGGTTGTATCTTTTTAAGTACTGGTCCATTTCTTCTAGGTTATTAAATTTGTTATTATACATGTTTTCGTAGTAGTCTTGAATAATCCTTTGTATTTCTGTCAGTCATAATTTCCCCTCTTTCATCTCTAATTTTGTTTATTTGTGTCCTTTCTCTTGTTTCTGTAGTGAGTCTAGCCAGGGGTTTGTCAATTTTATTAGCCTTCTCAAAGAACTAGTTCTTTATTGCATTTATTTTTTCTATTGCTTTTTTTTGTTTGTTTATTTTCAATTTTATTTATCTTTGCTGTAATTTTGATGATTTCTTTCCTTCTGCTGACTTTAGATTTCAGTTGTTCTTCCTTTTCTAGTTTTTTAAAGATGAAGTTTTGATTGTTTATTTGGGCTCGTTCTTATTTTTAGAGATAGGCCTGTAACGATATGAAGTTTCCTCTTATGTCCACTTTTGCCATGTCCCAAATTTTTGATATGTTGTACTATCATTATCATTAGTTTCTATGTATCTCTTGATCTCTCTTTTTATTCCTTCTCTGACCCAGTCATCTTCAGTACCATACTGTTTAATCTCCATATATTTGTTCTTTCCTTCTTCTTTTTACAGTTGATCTCTAGCTTCAAAACATTATCATCAGAAATATGGTTTGTATGATATCAATTCTCTTATATTTGTTGAGGCTATCTCTGTTTCCCAGCAAATGAACAATCCTTGAGAATGTTCCATGTGCACTAGAGAAGAATGTATAAGTAGCTGTTTGGAAAGGAAGGCTCTGTAAATGTCTATTATGGCCAGGTGGTCTAATGTGTCTCTTAAGGATGTTATTCCCTTATTGATTTTCTGTTTGGATGATCTGTCTATATCTGACAGTGGGGTATTTAGGTCCCATACTACGGTAGTGTTTTGGTCTGTTTCTTCCTTTAGTTCTGTTAGTAATGGCTTTACATATTTCAGGGATCCCTGATTGGAGCATAGACATTAATAAATGTTATGTCTTCTTGGTGCATGATTTATTTATCATTATGAAGTGTCCCTCAGTATCTTTCTTTATCTCCTTTTACTATGAAGCCTTTTTCATCCAATATTAGTACCACAACTACCACTTTTCTCTGAAGATTTGCTTGAAATATTATTTTCCACCCTTTTACTTTGAATCTATATTTGTCTTTGGAACTGAGATATGTCTCTTGGAGGCAGTGTATGGTTGGGTTTTTTTTTTTTTTTAATCTAATCTACAACTCTGTGCTTTTTTATTGGTGAGTTCAGTCCATTACATTTAGAGTGATTATTGAAATATGAGGTCTTGTAGCCATTTTATCTTTTGCTTTCTGGTAGCTCAGTGTTTCTATTGCTTCCTTGTATTTGTGTGTCTGTTTTTTTATTTGCAGGGATGAGTTTCATGTATTTTTCTCTGATCCTTATTGTTTATGTTATACACTTCAGTTCTGAATCTTTGGCTTAATGTGACCATTCTGAATATGCAGAGAATATTTATATACATATAGTAGTACATTTTCTTCCACGTGTACTTATTCCCCTTTGCAAATTTGAATCTTTGAGGCCTTCTCTTTATAGTCATTGTTGTCTCAGTTTTTCTCTATTTATGCTGAACTATCTTGCTATATCAAATCTCTTTTTGTTTAAGCTTACAATGTCCTGTTCTTAGTAAGGGTTGCAGTCATCCGCTTTATCTGTCTGCTAGTCTCCTTACTCACAGTTATGTATTTTTTTGTCATTTTGTTTTAGGTGAGCTAACTGCTTTCAGTATTTCCTATAATGCAGGCCTCATAGTGGAGAATTTCCTCAATTTTTGTCTGTCTGGAAAGGTCTTTATTTCTCCTTCCTATCTAAAGGAGAACTTTGCTGGATACATTATTCTTGTCTCTTAGTTCTTTTTTGCTTGTAAGGTTAGTGCTCAGAAGTCCAACAACAATCAAATGTGTTTTTCTTATAGGTTACTATCTTCTTTTCCCTGGCTGACTTGAGAATTCTTTGTCATTGATTTTTAATTATTTTAATAGAGTGTGTCTTAGAGAAGGCCATTTTGGGTTGAGCTAATTGGATGTTCTGTTGACTTCTTAAATTCCAAGCTCTAGCTCATTCCTTAGAATTGGAAACTTCTCATCAATTATTTATCTAAAAATGCTTTCTAATCCCTGCTCCTTTTCCTCCTCTTCAAGAGTGCCCATCATTCTAATGTTTCCTGTCCTGATGGTATCACCTAGTTTTTGAATTTCTCTTTCATTATTTTTCATTTTTTGGTTTCTCCCTTCTTCCTTCTGATTTATTTCTAAGTTTTTGTCTTCAATATCACTGATCCTTTCCTACATTTGGTCAACTCTATTTCCCAAGCTTGCTATTTCATTTTTCATCTCTTTCGGCATGTTTTTCATTTCCAGAAGTTCTCTTTGCTTCTTTTTGAGGGTTTTAATCTCCTTGTTAAAAATCTCATTCTGCTAATTTAATTGTTTCTCAATTCCTGAAATTGTTGATATAAATTATTTTGGATCTTACTGAGTTTTATCAGAAGTAACATCCTGAATTCTAGACATTTTTTTTTTCTATTTTGAGATGCCTGACACCGTCGTTGTTCATGGTGTTTGGTGGACTATTTTTCCACCAGGGCTTTAATGGAAGTGTGTTCTACTCATTTTCTAGAAAGAAGATTTAGTATACAAAGGTCTCTCTTTAGCCTGTTGTAAAGAAGGCATTTTTTTTTTTTTTTTTTTTTTTGGTTTCCAGTAGGTGGCATCTAAGCCTCTGGGATCCCTGCTTTATGTAAAGTTGTAATAATGACTTTTTTTTTCCCTTATAGATATTCAATTACAGTTGCTACCCTTTGTGTCAGTCCCCGTCAGTGTTAGTAATAGTAGCATTTGATCGGATTGACTTGTGGTTCTGCATTTTTTGTCCTGGAAGATATGGGAAGAGGGGCCCTTTTAGTTTAAGATTGGGGGCTGTGGCTCAGCCTCATATTTTACAACCACAGCTGGTAATAATCAACAGTTTCTTCTCTGCCATCCCCACATCTTGGCTGACCTCATTTCTCTGCTTTCTGCCCTGATGCAGTGCCAGTGGCTGCATTGGGTTCACAGCTCTCTCAGTCAGGACTGTTCAAGGAACCCATCACACCTCTCCTCCCCCTCCTCCTGCAGGGAGCTCCGGTGGCTGTGAGAGGCAGCTTCTTTATTTGTTTCAGTCCACCACCTGACACCCAGGTTTCTGACCTGTGGTAGCTCTTATGCACAGATCCCACACTCAGACATACTGGTGTGTAGTGTGGGTGTTTTTTGTTTTTTCTTTAGTTTTAGATGTTCTGCTTATTATTGTTTCAAGGAGAGAAATCACTCCATCATGTTTCTGATGTCACTCTAAAAATTTAATTTTTTAAATATAAATCATTGGTAATATTTCTATAAAAGATTATGCTTTATGTCCTCAGTGAATATAGTAATATAATATATCAGGCTTCTACTCTGGGTCCAAAAGACTTGCTTCATTATGATTGTCTCAGGGAGCATAAGCCAACTCAAGGAAAAAAACTCACATAGCCATTTCTGCCTTGATCCATAAAATGTATGTATATGTTGTTTATACATTAAGGTTTCTATAGGATGTAGGGGAAATTTTTTTTTTTGATGCTTTAAAACAAACAAAAATCCAAACAAATATTAATATGATATTTTTACATTTTTAGACATACAGTAAAATGTACATATTTAAAACATACCTCTTGATAAGTTATGACATCTGTATAGTTGTGAAAGCATCACTACAATGTTGATAATGAAAAATTCATCACACTCTCATAGACATTTATTAATGGAAGGAAATATAAAAGTAATTAATTGACAAATGAAATACATATTTATATTAAGAATTATTTTTCTCAGGATCTTGCTTTTTATGTATTATAGGATTTCAACCCCTGCTAGCCAGAACAAAGTAAACAGCCCTATGGCATTTTCAGATGACCTGTTTTTTTTGCCAGTTTTGCTAACATTTAAAATGAAAACATTGTCTACAGACCTCTTTGGTGTAGCCAATTTCTCTTTTGAAATGTATTTCAGTAAATCTTACTTTTCCTAAAAATAAAATAAAAATAAAAACTAAACATAGTGTTAAAGAAAGTATTTCTATTGAAGAAAAAATCATTTATTTTAATGTATCTGAGCAACTTCATGCAATATTAAACATTTTGTAAAGCTTCCTGAAACTGGCTTGGCAATGGAAACCATTTTACAAAGAGGAATTAGATTCAGACATTCTTTCCTTTTAAGGAATTAACAGGCTCACTAAAGACTAGTCAGTTGTTGAGGTGAGTAGAAATTTAAACCAAGAATGATTGCTTAGTTCATGGTTCACTTTCTGGCTTATGTTACCAGTTAGAGAAAGTACTATGCATTCATTCTAACATTCCACCAAGCCATAGAGGAGTGTTATACGCTTGTCTACTGTATAGGTTCCAGAAGAAAAAAATATCCTTGAAATACCAGTATGCATATTTTTTGTACTTGCTGCTATTGCTTCTGCCAAGTGGCAAAAATGTGAAGTAAATAATCACTTCTGATTAGACATTCAAATAGTACATTTACAAACATTTACCTTTAAATTAAACTAACCCTTTGAGGGCACTCACTAAATTACTTAATTTATTTGATGATCAGATTATTGAAAAATTACAACCTGATTGCATCTCTTGCGATTTAAAATATAATTTTCATAAATCTAAACCTCAACTCACCAAGATTTTAAAAATAACTTTCTTATTGCTTTTTTTTTATCATATCTTACACACATACAAAATAGCCATCATAATAACAGAATAATGCTTTTTATGTATTCTTGTGCCATAGATGTCCTTAGATAGACATACATCTAAAGTAAGCATAATAAAAAAGACATAAATCTACTGTTTTAAATACAGGGATCTTTTTCTTTATTTAAGATAATCCTTGAGGAAAATATGAATGATGAAAAAAAGAAGGAAGAAAAAAATGGAAGGGAAGGAGAAAAATATATTAGTCTCATATAGAACAACAGCCCCTGGCATTTTGTGGTTGGAACATAGATAAAAACAACTTATTTGAAGGGTGATTTGATGAATAGTCAACATTGGTAAGTTGCACGTATATTTTTTATCTCATGAATTTATCTTTTAAAAATGTGTCCTAATATAAATTTGCTCAGGTTCATCAAAATATATGAACATGAGCATTTATTACACCATTAATTATAAAATTAAAAAATAAACTGGAAGAAGTGTATTCATATAAAACTTATGTTGCTTTTGTACAATGCCATACTAAATAACTCCTTAAAAAACAAAGATTTATGAATATTAATGTAAAAATGTGAAATTCCACATGATTAAACACAAAAAGGTCATTCAATACTTAAATAGAATGAGCATTTTATACTTTAAAACTAAAGACATAGCTATTCTCTATATGTATAAAAATTTGTAATGATGTACCAGAAAGATTTAATGCTATTACCTCAAGCAGATAGGTATTTGAATATTTTGACATGACAGTGAGAATTTTATGTTTTACTTCATAAACTTTCATTAAGTTTAGCATCAACTTTTTAATTTTCCAAATAAACATCTCTATGGTTTGCAATAAACATAATTGGTAACAGAGAATTTTCTAATTAATATCATCTTGTTTTTATGGTTGTTAGTTATTCACCTCTGCCTAATTTTGGAGATGAGGACAAATCTTATGAACTTGAATTTAGTTGGCATAGTATATCATGTGGTTAAAGAATAAAGATCAATTTTTGGAAATTAAAATAGAGAATAAAAGCAGGAGGTAAACCACTCAGATTCTTCTATGAAATAAAGCTTGCCACAAATATTCTGGAAGCTTCTTAATAAGACCAATAAAAAATTGGTAGAGTAGAAGTGTTTGAGGAGGTTGTTAGTATACAGAACTCACAGTGACTCAAATAGTAATTGTAGAAAAGGCTTATGGCCAGGGGCATATGATCAGGGTATTCTCACAGTTCTTCAAAAGATTGTGGGGATTCTCCAAAATTCCACCAAATGTAGCCATTTTAAATGTTTAAAATAAATAAAATTAGTTAATTTGCAAAATTAAATTTTGAAATTTTCAGACACCCTTCTAATTAGACAGAAGAAATAACTTTTTATATAGAGTGATCTGAAACCATAAATTGTAAAAATTTTCTGCAACTAGAACACTTTAATATTCACTGTATGTTATAATTTTGAATTCTTACTAATTTGTGTCTAATTAACCCAAGGAAGGTATTATTGCCTGGATGGTAGATATTTTCAACCCCCGTATTTCTAGGGACAAGCATCTAAAATTATAGACCTGTCATTCTTTTAATCCACTATATCCTTTTATCACAAATTGCAAATTCAAGGTTCTCAGGCCAATATTCCTCCTAAAGACCTGGTACTTTTCATTTTGGCTCTTTCACAACTAATCATTGTTATCCTCTCAGCTTGGTAGAGGCATCATTCAGTGATGATGTTAAACTCTATTTTATTCTATGAATCAGAAGTTTTTGTGGAATATTCAATATTGAATGATATAAATTCAATATTGGTGAATGATATAAATTCAATATTGGCACCCAGTTAGATATTTATAGTAGCTTACTTTTTTTTTTTAACTATAAGAGTATGTATTGGTTTGAATTAAACATAAAGAAAAATAACATGCTGAATAGCATATAATAGAAATGTCCTTTGATCCTTAATCCTGTAGGGTTTCTTTAATCATGCTGTTTGAATTAGGTCATTAGATAATTTTTATGAGATAAACGAATTGTAATATCAAAGCTATTGACACTAGAAATTTAAATAATTTGTTCTCACTGCTGATGTTATAGTTTTGTTATTAAACACTGAAGATGGTCTAACTGGATAACCAATTAATTATTTCTAGAAAGATTGACTTAACATAAATTACTCTGAAATTACATTCATTAACTGTGGCATATGTCTTCATAAACTATTTAACTCAATTCCAAACACTTTATGTCAAAGAATTCAGTTGCTTAGAGTTATAACTAGAAAGTACTTGATCTTGGAGGCCTTATCAGGGAGATGTATTGTTTAGAATATGATATACCATTCATATTTTACTAATACTTTTGTTTAAATGGCTACAGTGAATAATCTGAATTGTTTTTATGGGGTGAATAACTAACAAACTTATATTGAGGGAGATTTAATCCTGGCAAATGATATTCTTTAGCTTACTCAACCTATATAAGAATATTTTTTGTTTGTAAATTATGGACAGTTATTTACCACTTATGAAGTTTTTATGAAAAGTTAAAGTGATAATTATAAATTGTTTTTAGACCATATTGCTAAAAATGCCAGAGACCATTTTTTGGGCACATCTTTTGATTGACATTCTTATTTAATACCCCCAAATGTTCAACATTTTAAGTTATATATAAAATATATATAGGGCATAATATAAGGCATACGTGTTAAAATATTTCGTGACTGTTTAGTGCTTACACTATTAAAATATCTGGTGCTTGTTTAGTGCCTACATTATAGGGTTGGGGGCACAGGCAGTAAGTTTAGTAGTACCATGAAGTTTATGTTTTTTGTTAGAACTGAGTCTAAGTGGTGAGGAAAGACATAGATGGGTGTGTTTCAGTTGTAAAAACTGAGGAAGAAAGGGCTTCACAAGGCATGTGAGGTAGTAGTTGAGTCCAGAAGAATTAATAGAGTTATCCAGACTAATGAAAGGCCATAAATATTGCATTTCAGGTTTAAAAAACAGCATTGGCAAAAACCCAGAGATAAAAGAGAATATGGCAAGAGAATAGAAAGTGAATGAGGAGTTTGGTGGTGAGAAAAGATTATAGGTAGGTATACAAGGGCACAGTTTTTAAAAAACTTGTAATTCACATGGTTATTATCCATGTTTAGGGCAAAAGTAGGCTTTTGTATTGTTTTCAACAGAATGGCATGTGATTAATTTGCTCTGCTTGGATAGTGAGTGAATGCGCTACATGGAGACGTAATCTGGAAAAAAAAAGAGAGACCAGTCAGGAAGGAGTATATGCAAAGCTAAATTAAGAAATCAGGCATGGTAAGGGGAAGAAGAATATAATTTAGGAGATGAAAGGAAAGCATAATTGATAGGACTTAATGGTTAATTGGAATCCAAGGTGAAGATAGTGAAGCAACTAAGGATTTTGAGTTGAAAAATAAAAAAAAATATAATAATTTTATTCATTAGAATAAAGACCACAATTTTGGAGAGATGACCATCAGATTGGTTTTGGTTATGATAAAATTATTGATAAAATTTTCTACAGACAATATGATGTAGCAGAGATGCAAACTCGTGATCTACTTCCATAACTATTCAACATTATGTAAAATGCATTTTTATTTTATATATATATATATATATATATATATATATATATATATATATATATATATAAAATTATTCGGTTTTGGCCTGTTTACCTCACTATCTATTTTATCCATGTGTTCTACATACAACCTGTTTTGAATTAATATGACTCATGATAAATCAAAACCCAAAACTTTTTTCTTTTTTTTTTTTCTTTTTAAATTAAGTCTTTTTAAATTTCATTCAGTCAGGGTAATCATCTTTATGTTTGGTTGAAAATTCCAGTCTTTTGCCTTCTGGGCTTATTCTCAAGTGCTACCACAATGATAGTAGTCTCCATGTTGCTAATACATGAATCTGTTTAGTTCTTTGTGTTGTTCACTAAGTAGAACTTGACTGTGGTTTAAATCCTCTCTTCCAGTTTGAGTCATTTTCAGGATGGTAGAGTCAAATAACAATAGAGTTGACTGTTCTGCTTTCTACTCTTTCCTAGTAAGATTGTATCTCATTTGCTAGATGTAGTTCCATATTCCAACAGGAATTAAGCCAGAAGATGGTGGAGAGGTAAGGTGGGATAGAGAGATTCTAACTGGCCTGATGATACTGTGTTTCTTTCAGAGTGTCCTGTTGTGACAATTCTCTCTCCTCTGCTTTAATGATCTTGATATAGGCCTTTTATGACAATTTTCTCAATATTTATCCAAGTCTCTTTTTTCTTTGGGATCCCATTCCTTCTAGTCAGCATTATTAGGCAGGACAAGAGATGGACACACTCATCTCTCCCTTGTGGCCATATCTTGCACATGGTAAATTTAGCAATCTCCAGGATCTCAGGCTAATATCAAGACAGAATGACTCTTTCAGGTCCCTGCCTTCAAGCACTGAATCAACCCAGCCCTTCTTTTATCTGTTAGTGTTCCATGAAGGTCAGATTTCAGAGGTGTACTTTAGCCTTCTCAGGCATGAGTCAGGCACCAATATGCTTCTCCACCATGGAGAAAAGACATTTCATAACTTTTCAAGTGATTTCTTTGATACTTCTCTTAGAAAATTGAGTTAGAATGTAACATTACCCCACCATCTATCCTCTCCTACCAGTAAGAGATGCAGCCTAACAGCACTCCAAATAGATCTTTAGAGCATTCTCTTCTTTCTCTAACCTTTTTAATAAACCTTTTACATCTCTGAGGCATTGAGGGGCAAGGAACAGTTTTCTCCAACCATTCCTTTGTAGTGTGTGTAAATGTGTATATGGATATATGTATTTGGGTGTGTGTATGCATATATACATGTGTGTGTATGCACACATATATAAGAGATATATCTTTCACACACTCACTCTGATATTTTGTATGTAAGGTAGGAGTTGTCTCATTCTATTATTTTATATTGTCATGTTTTATATCCACAATCCTTTATAAAAATAACATCCACACTACATGTACAAATTAGAAGCTAGAGTGACAAAGCCATTAAAACATGATTCATTTCTGTCCTTGAGGTCTGAAAGATAGGCATATGAAAAAAGAGCTATACATGCTATAAAAGAGAGAGGAACAATACATTGTGGAAATAGAGAAAGAAACAGCAAATCCTTAAATGAAGGTAGTTAGAAGAAACTTCAGAAGCTGAAACTACAAAGCCTATTAGGAAACTAGAGCTACAAAACCTTTAAAAGCATGATTCATTTCTGTCCTTGATGTCAGGAAGATAGGTATATGAGAAAGAGCTCTAAGTGCTATAAAGGAGTGCACTGTGTTATGGAAGTGAAGATGAAGAAATAGCGAATTCTTAAAGGAAGGTAGATAAAGTTTAAAGATGAAATAATATTTGAGTTGAACCTTAGAAATATATATATATATATAATTTCATCTCCCCAATTATTGGAAACATGGTTCCTGCCTACTATTCTTAATTACCCATTTCTGATTAGAACCTACTTACTGAAAAAATTCCAGATAAATCAACATGAGCGTTTTCAGATGAAATAATCCTTGTTCCTACTTATCTTCAACTCTTTCTAGACTATTTTATAATAAAAGTATAATTTTGGTAGGTAAAAAAAGAAAGCCCCATTATTAGTTAACTTATAGTGAAATAAGTCATTACATAATATTTTCTCAATTATGTCCCCTTTAGTCTATGAAACTCCTACAATGGTTGTCATATTACTTGATCTTTTAAAATGCTGTTGTTGAATATCTATGACCTTCACAATACCTAAATAAAAATTTGTTTGAGATTGTCAAGCCATATGTGTGTGTGTGTGTGTGTGTGTGTAATTTTTTGGAACTGGTTATTATGATCATTCCCATTATACAGATTAACATATGGAGGTCTAGAAGCACTAACTGATTTCCCACAGTCATATCAAATAAATAAAAACCCAGGTTCCAGTCCAGGCAGGAGTAGTCCAACTCCATGTTGTTAACCACTACAACTTATGGCTTCTTCTCATTTCCAACTCGAGCACAGGTATTGCTATTCATATCTATAAAATAGGTGGAATTTTTATGCGATTTTTATTGTATATAGTCAGCTTAATTTCATTGTTACTTATTATAACATTAGATTTGCAATAAAAAATGTACATCCTATTAGCAGAAAGAAAAATCCATTCATAAAAATTCCCATAAACTGTTCCTTTTGGAGAAAAAGCACTTTTTAACTATGTGCATTACAGTTATGCATAGTATATTCTAGCCTATTATATTCAGTTTATAGTGGTACTTCATGTAAATCTCATGTACCAAGACAAAATAAGTGTTCAACATGGGTTAAAAACATCTATATTTCATCAGGTACTTCGTGTAAGTGTATAATGAATGAATTAGTAAATGTATGTATGTATGTATGTATGTATGGATGGATGGATGGATGGATGGGTAGGTGGCTGGATAATGAATGAATTAATGAATAGACCATGTTCCAAAAAACTTAACTAAATATAATTAATGTATGTTAGATTTTTATCTTGTAAATTATATTTTATGTTGCCGCACACACACACGCGCGCACACACATCCCTATATACTTGTGTCATTGACTATGTACTAAAATTTTTTTTTCTTTTACTTATTTTTTATATGTTTAAGTATTCATTCATAATATTATTCCTAGGATATGTGCTTTTCTATATTTTTATTTCTATTTCTCTCAGATACCTCTGCATAATATGTGTGGTGGTAAGAATTACTATTCTCTCTGTGTCTCTCTCTGCCTCTAAGTCTATCTCGATCTGTCTCTTACTCCCTTGTTGTTTTCCTCTCTCTCTCTCTGTTTTTCTTATAGGTGTAACACTGGTCAGGAATACAGTCTTTTTCTATGCCTTACCTCAATGAAATAAGTACTGAGTAAATATTTAACGATGATCAATTTGAAAGTTATCAAATTATCAGCCTGCTCAAGTCAGCTATGTGTTTGGGTCCAGCCCCTTGGAGCAAGGCAATATGAAGCCATGTTGCACACCCTACTGAAAGTGAGAAACTATGTCAATAATTAGTGAATTTCTACCAGGAATGAAGAAGTCATGAAAATTTACTTATTGCAAAAAAGAAAAAATATCAGCAGTTTAATGAAACTTTTTTTTCATAGGACTGATGATTTAAAAATTAATAGTTTCAGAGAGTGCTTCAGAAGAGATTGTGTGCACGTGTACAAATACATACACATTTGCTCTGATAGTATAACAGTTATAGGTAAGCTTCATTTTGCTGTTAAATACTTCTGTAATGGGAAGCTGGCATATTTGTTTTAACAAAAATAAATCAGTAATAGCTTTTTTTTTAATCAATACACAGAAAGTAGTTTTTCCCACAGGGTAAAATACAGTCTACCATGGAAGAGATACTGGTCCTATCACAATAACACAAAAATGGTGTGTGCTAGCATAGATATACGTGAAAAATAAAATTCATAGACAAGGAGAAGCAAGAAATGTCAATGTCAGCTATAAACTCTCTCTGGAGTAGTTAAAGGTTATCCAGCTTATATGAAATCTATGACTGATTCTCATTTCTTGGAAGAATTTTATTATACCCCAAGGGAGAGTTAAAGAATTACTGTTCTTATCACAATCAAAACACCAGGAATGAAAATTCCACTGGGAAAACACATATTTTAATAATCTATTGTAGATCCATAGTCATAACACTGAAGTAAAATGTCATGGATAACTGAACTATTTTAACATTTAATTTTCACACTGCTTGGCTAGCAGTTTAAATCAGACAACCAAAAGATCCCTAGAGCCCTGTACTATTAATACCATATTCATTTCCAGAAAGCACATTGCTATAGTTTTACTATTCAAAAAACACTTTAGACAGAGTTTGACAGTATTGACATAGGTTTCTTCTCTCTCCCACATGTTCTGTAAGGATAGTAAGCTATGAATATGACTACGCAGACTGATTTTGGCACAGATTTGTAAATCCCCAATGAAGCTATTGTTGAATCAGTAAATTGGTTGCATTAACAGAGGCATGTTTGTGTGCCAATACCAGTTGAAAAACAAACAACAGATTCATTTATTTTCGTGGGAGTCACAAAATAAATGACTATAAAAATCAGATGGAGAAAGCTAATAAATTAGTGTCTGTTAGAAGATTTAGAAAGCCTGAAATAAAAGAATGGAACAAAATATTCATCAATAATTCCTTGAAGGTAATGTTTAACATTAGTAAACTAGTCTCTTTCAAGAAACCTGCTATGGAGAATCAAGAACTTAAGAAATAAAATTGATATTGTCTTGAACAATGATTTTTACTGCCCTCAACAAAGCATCTCCAAATGCTATTTTAACAGTGAATATCAAAGTCCCTTAACTACTTTTGCAAACCCTTATTAAAAAACAGTGAAACCTTTTGCATGAAAGAAAGACCAATGGAAAAAAGACTAGGGACTCTAGCCAAGTAATTAGATTAGGTTCGCGTGGGCCAGCCATTGACTTCAGTATTTTTGAAATATTTTTCTGGCTACCCATACTGTGCAGAAATGAGCTGGAGTATGAAATGTGCAACCTTTAACCAGGTCACTTCAAAAAGTAAAACTACTGAAATTTAAGAGTAAAAGTGTGTATCTCTGCTGGTGTTGATATTGTTAAGCATTCTCAACATTTGAATGAAGCAGCAAAATAGTTATCACCTAAATCTGTTTGGCTCCTTTTCAATTGAATCTGAAATAAGTTATTAACTACACATTCAAATGCTCCTTTGCACCTTACAGAAGCAAACTGAGATGGAGATGGACTAAGTCTAGGCATATATTTGGGATAAGTTGTTCCACCTAGACTTCTCTTCAAGGAAATAGATTAACTATACAAGAGTTGAGAGGATATCAGATAATAGGCTTTAACTATTACCATCAAGAAATTTATATCCACAATTCAGTGTGTATAAGTTATATGACAGATTCTGAAAAATAACATCTTAAGGTGCATCAACTAAATTGACATAGACATTTCAAATTATCAATATCAAGGAAAATAAAAAATATAACATAGAAATATAAAAACTTTATTAAGTAGAGACAAACACTTCTCAAATGGTACCTGAGAATTATTTTCTCAGATGGACCCCTTTCCAGCTTCAATAAATAAACTGGCATATGGTGACATGTGTTACAGTAGAATCAAGAGTAACACATATAAATTAAACCAAACTCAGGCTACCAGGTCAGCCTACAGTCTGATATATGTAGGCATCAACTATCATCTATAAAAATTAAGAACTACCTATGTACAAAATATTAAAGCATATTTCTTTAATATATAACTGGAACCAACATTCATTAGTTTAACATTTTATTTTAAGTCATTTATAATAAGATTTTCTATTCCTAGAAATTTGTGAACAGTATTTCATGAAAAGCACAAATGTGATGAATTTAACTTTATTAAGAGGATAAAGCAGATCTGTCAACTCATGGAGTAATGTAGGAGAGGACACAAACATCAGATCAGTGTTTACTATCAACTATAATTCTAATATTAATATTTTTAATAACAGAATTCCTGACTGAAGCACATATGAAATGTTTAACTACAATATCTGTTGTTGAAATGGGATTTTTGCTAACTGAACTTAATTGACAATCTCAACTAACCAGACTGCATTTGAGGTAACAAAGTAAACCACCAAACTAATATCTTTATAACTGTTTCTGTTAGAGCATTTTAATCCTTCTACAAAGATTGACCCCCTTGTTTCTAAATACATTAAAAAAAGGGGGGGGAATTGTCTTTTAAAATAGTTTTCTCTGGCAGTAATAAAAGGAAAGATGACTCATCTAGCATCTAGAAAAAATTTAAACCAATAACAAAATGAATACCAGACTTTTGCAGTACTCTTAAATGCCGGCAAGGATTTGCATGATTCCACCTACCTCAGCAGGCTTTGTGAATATTGCTATTACAGTATATCAGATTTAGAGAATCAAAATGTTAAATATTTGATACATTTATATTTTAAATAAATTTCTATTGAGCATCTATGTAGAAAAGATTATAAAAATATAATGATTAAAGCACAACAGATGTAATATAGACCTTTGAGGAACTACTATTGAGAAATTAGTATAATATATTATAAAATCTCCAAGAACAATAAAGTTCAAAAACTCCATACATTGAAAGAGGATATAAGAGAAGGAAAGACTATTAATCAATGAGCCCAATTCTGTCTCCTTAAATTTTATCTCACTTTTGGGAGATTCTAGGTTACAACTCTGGCTTAAGTCTGAACAAAAACTCTCCATTTTGTTTCTCTTAGTTTAGCTAAGAAAATCTGGAATTTTTAAAAGTTTTCCTAAATACAAAGAACTACTGGAAAATAAACAATATGAATAAAA
Source organism: Cynopterus sphinx (assembly GCA_030015415.1). Lineage (NCBI taxonomy): Eukaryota > Metazoa > Chordata > Mammalia > Chiroptera > Pteropodidae > Cynopterus > Cynopterus sphinx. The sequence continues at coordinate 20,045,101 of CM057393.1, read as the reverse complement.
GTAAATAGCTATTTCAGCTTGCAAAATATATCCCTGCTTCACCATCACTTAACATGTTTTCTATTACTATCTGTATGGTTATCCTTGGTCCTCAACTGCTTGTATAACCTTTTAGTTACTTGGGTTTTTTGCTCTCAAGCTCAGTGCTTAGTCTCTATTTCAGAAATTACCAATTCCTCTGCAAAGTTGCCTGCCAAACATCTTTATTCTCTAAAGTTATTATCAAGAGTTTAAGAGTCTCAGTCTTTGTTTCTATTCTCTCTTAGTTCGCATACCTTGTGCATTCTTCACACATGGTCATTCTTCAAAGGATGAACACCATGAATAATTTCACTCTCTTCGAACTTCAACTTTAACAAATAATAAAAATGGCACTTTTCTTAGTACAACCCAACTATAAAACTAAAACAGAAATTGCAACTGGCAGTTAAAGAGTCATTTGCTCCTCACATGAAGAAAGATATGTAAACAAGAAATCATAAATCAGAGAGTCAGGGAAAACTGATGGAGAACTAAAGGAGGGAGCAGAGGAAAATTTAAAGAAGGGGGACATACCACTAGGTCATAAAGAATGAGTTGCAGAGACCCTTTAGTAACTAGCATTGAAGAGCATTCTAAGCAGAGGAAATAGTATATAGAAAATCCTGGAGATACATATTTTTTATCACGATTCTCAAAAATTGTTTTTATAACAAGATTCACTTGAAAAATGAATATGTTTCATGTAGCTGAGACATGGACACAATTAAGATGCCAATGGAAAATCAAGTTTGATAGCTTGTGGTTGGATTGCAATGGCTCTTTTATATAGTACTCAGTAATTTAGACTTTAGGCAATGTGTGAAATATAAAGGTGTTTTAGATTTTATATGTGTGTAATTTTTGTTTTTTTAATATTTTAAGCAGTTGTTTTTTAATTATATTTTCTAAATTATGTATTCAATTTTGTGTTGTAGAAAGATAACTTTAGGACCTGCGATGTATTGATGTTGGGAAATACTTATGGTTAATTAAGAAATAATAGCTGTAATCCACCTTATTATGGTCTAAATTAAAGAAATAACAGAATAGAATAAAAATAAACATATATATGGTAGTTAGAATGTATTAGTTAAGTAAATAAGGGTATATGTAAAATTTTGAGAGATTTACATAATTTTTTGATAATATTTTTATATTAAAGAAACTTTGTTATATAGAACTCATTGCCTAAACTGTGGGATGAAGAGGAATGAACATGTTACATTTCTAATTAATTTTATTAGAATCCATTACACTTTGAGGCATTCAAAATACAGAATTCTACATGAATCCTAAAACATAAATACATTTCCATATACACACAAGCAAAGTTAAAAATCTAGGGAGAGATAAAACTACAACTACAACTAAAAATTAGTAAAGTGCAAATATAAAAATATTCTTAAATAAGTCATCTTGAAATACATAAAATTTGTATATGTGGAACATGCTTATAATTAGTATTTAGTAATTACTGCATTCTGACATGATGTGAAATAATGCATATCCAAACCTGTTACTGATATAATGCTTTAGAATTCCTGTACAAAATAAGAAAAGCACTATGCATGCTAGTTATATAATCCACTGAGAGCAGATTTCTAACAATATGTTCTGCCTCACTCACCTCATAGTCCATCCTCAAACTGCATTTTATCGTGATGTACCACTTTTTAGGTTTAGATGCTCTACTCAATGCTTCCAGTGCTGAATTAATGAATACAACACGGGGATGTTCTTTAGGATCTTACCAAATACTGCAAGGGGCCAGGGTTTGGGAGAGGTGGTTGTATGAGGTACAAAACCAGGCCCATGTCCACACTCACAGACTGTAAGTAATTAGAACATTCAATAGACTGTTACGGTGGCCAAATACGTTGCATTAATCAAAATGTTTAGAGCCTGGCGTTTAGTGCCTAATTGAAATAATGGCAGCAAGAACATCTGTGGTTTGAAATTTGACTCCTTGCAAGTTGAGCCAATTTCAGATTTTCATATAATAGAGAGCTTTGTCATGCGGTTCTATTCAGAAGATGTCATAAAGCTAATTAGGTCAAAGTAGAGTGCAGCAGAGGTATGCTACATATCTGAAAACAGTTCTCTAACAGTGACAGGCTTTCTTCCCTGGCCATATCCCCAGTTTGATCAGTAGAAAGCTACAGAATTGATCATGATGACAAACATTCAGTGTAGATGGATGATTCAGTATTTTCATCTAGTCCTTATGACTGAAAAATATTGAGACTGCATAATTCCTAAACTGTGTGTTTCTTAAGGCAAAAGCCATGTCTTTTTAATCTTTGCATGACATAACACATGCATGTAGATGACCCTCTTTGAAGAAAAAAAAAGAGGACTGGTAATATTACCTATAAATATGAACATACCACTTATTTCATATAACCTGACTAATTTTAGTATATGAATTTAATATTAATTTACTATAAATGCATGAATACAGTTTAGTTGTACAATCTATGGTTAGAAAATAATAACTAGATACTAAATGCTTTCCCTTTGTTATGGGTAATTATCACCCTACAGTAAAGTTCAATAAATAAAGATGATTTTTTACTTTAGTTAGGCTTAACTTTGATCAAAAATAGGGTTTATGTATACCAATTTAAGTATGCAACGCATAAGGCATTTCTTCTCATTATGAGATTTTTGAGTCCATGTTAAAACTGTAGACATATGGATTCTACAAGCACTCTGAGAAATCTGGACCAGGAATGTAGAACTTAGAAGTAAATAGTTAAGTAACAATCAGTAACCAAGTATAATTTCTAAGCTTTCAAGAGTCTCACTATACACTTGTGCTGTTGCTCATCTCCCATTGATTTCCCTAGTTTACTTCTATTTTTACCTTTATTTATGTTGGTTCACACATGGAATTTATGTTAGAAATGTTATTACTTGAAGAAGTTCAGGGCAGTCCTGGTTTTTGAACATGAAATATAAGCAAATTGTTCCTTTTAGTTTCCTGCAGAGAAGCCATGTAGCAGTGCTGCTCAGAACAGGAATTCAGCAGCTCTCCGTAATGTCTTTGTTGTTTACTGAATATTTCATTATGTATGAGGATATGTTCTAACTTCGTTTACCAGTCTGCTTCCTTTTGCTAAATTTCACAATCTTAAAGGTCTTGAGAGCTGGAAACGACTGAACACTCTGTTGAGATTTGTGACTGTCATCCGTCTGGTTAGAATTACTCATAGATCTTGCAAGAGTAGCAGAGATGCATCCATTATACCCGTCAGTCAGGATAGCCATTAAGCAGTTTCTTCAGCTGAGATTGCTCTGCCAGATGGTACTTCAGGAACAATAGACAATGCACTCCAAACTGCCAAGCATTTGTTCTGTTTCATTTTAACTTAGAAGTGGTAGTGGTAGAAGAATTTAAAAAAGTAGAAGTACCTGTGAGAGTAAACCTCCTAAAGATGACTTTCTAACCTTAGGCTCTTTTACTTACATAGAAGAAGAAATCAGTTCTTTTATCTGGAATTGTACATTGTCTAATAATATATAATTATTTGTAAAGACCATTAGTTTACTAAAATGTATTTCCTCTTTTGCTACTATATCCTACGATTTTGTCTTAAAGCGACGTGTCATAGTTTAAATAATAATCTACTTTTGGAGCAACACATACTTGACTTCATTGTAATAACAAAGTACCCCTGATAGTTCTCCCACAGTAAGTGGTAGTTACTTAATAATATGTAATGGTAGATAAGTGTTATTTCCCCTTAAAGCTTTAATCATGTCTTATAATCACTCGTGTTTCCTAGGACACGCAAAATCTCAGGACATGTTCAAAACCTGATTTCTCACCTGACAATGGCAGCCCTCGTTCCTGTCGCTCTAAGCCACAGAAATTACTTTAATTCCTTTCATTCTCCAGTTTATTCTACCAACTCAACTGTGTTGTACAATTAGTGTCTGCAAATAGCCCCCATGAGGCTTTGTCACGTCTTGTCTTCCTGAGTTTAATTTCCTAGTCCTAATATGTTCCTCAAATAATATTTATTAAATCTCATGTTAAGCCCCAACTTTTCAATGAAGGTTTCTCAATCTTCAATCCAACTGGACCTTTTTGGTTTTTTAAATCTATTTATTTCTTTCATAACATTTTTGAGGCAACTTAATGCACAAGCATTATGAAATGAAAAGTATTTATTTTTAAAATTTTAAAAACCAAAGAGAAAAGAGAATGAAAGTGCTTTCTGGTAGACATGAATCCAAAGGCTGTTCAGCTGACATGATGTCTCTCAGAGACATTTCTCAGTGCACATGTACCTTGCTTTGGAGACTTTCTTTCCCACCCAAGTCTGAACCATATGTACCAGATGAGAAGTAGCTTTTTTTTTTACAGTATCCACCAAAAATAAGCAAAAGACCTTCCCTAGAATGCTTTCTCTTCTCTTCTCTTCTCTTCTCTTCTCTTCTCTTCTCTTCTCTTCTCTTCTCTTCTCTTCCCTTCCCTTCCCTTCCCTTCCCTTCCTTTCCCTTCCCTTCCCTTCCCTTCTCTTCCTCTTCCTCCTTCCTTCCTACTCATCTTTCTCTCTCTCTCTCTCTCTCTCTCTCTCTCTTTCCTCTCTCTCGCAAATACAGGAAAGAAAGTTCTCCCTAGCAAGTATTTAGAAACACAAGCATGGAAGTAACTGTGGCCAAGTGTTCATCTCATAGAGAACATGGACTGAAAAATAAAGTCAATGTACTGGAGGCCAAAATTACCATTTGATAGCCATACCATTCCAAAAGGATAATCAGGTTCTTCCTTTTCCATGGCTTGAGTAAGCCAGTTTGAATTTGACTCTGACCTTTGAATTATAAAATCCAAGTGTAATACCCACCATAAAGGTCAATATGTTTTCTGTAAATAGTACCTGGAAAACTCCTGCAATTATGGCAAATGTGTTTTGGAAATTAGAAGACATAACTTCTCACTGGAAACCAGCTTTATTCGAGCTAAAAGAAAAAATTCACTTTTGAATTAATAGAGGGCATAATGTATAATATTGTTGACAAGAGGACTATCATTGAGAAGTAATTATAGTAAGACTTCAAATGGCTATTTGTTTAAGTAAAGATAGATAATTGCTAAGTTACTAAAATAAAAATGTATCTTATTGAGGACAATTTAGGTATTGTGGCATATGGCATAGGCCTATATATAATACATATATATGTATTTGTTTATGTATATATATATGTATGCATATGTATATTAATGTGTGTATTTATGTATATATACATTTTTATCACATATATAATAAAGATGAAGAGATACTGTTTCAAGTAACTAAAAATGTGACTATAGTTAAACACTACATGGCCTTCAAATTATTTTCTATAAATATTTTTTATGTTCTATAAATATTTTTTAGTATGCTTTTATTATTATTATTATTATTATTATTATTATTATTATGGTGACATTGCATAACAAAATCCAGTAAGTCCGAGGCGTACAATTCAATAGTCAGGCATATATATACATTGTATTGTATGTTTGCCACTCATAGTTAGATTTCTTTCTGTTACCATGTATTTGACCCCTTTTACTCCATCTACCTTCCCCCTCCCACCTCCCCACATCCTCTAGTAACCACTAATAATCTATTCTCCATGCCCATGAGTCTCTGCTTATTTGTCCTGCTCATTTGTTGCTTTTAGGCTTATATCTCACATATAAGTGATACCATGTGGTTTTCAACTTTTTCTGTTTGGCTTATTTCACTAGCATGATTATCTCGAGGTCCATCCATGTTGTAGCAAGTGGCAGTATTTCATCTCTTATGGCTGAGTAATAATCCATTGTATATCAAGCTTTAGAGAGAGGAGCTTTAAATATTTGTCATTTCTTAATTTTTGTTGTTTTTCTACATCTATAGCTTGATTCATGCTGAAATTTATAAATGTATAATATATTTATAATGATTTGGAAAATTTTTAAAAAACAAAAAAAAAAGTAAAAAAAATAAATAAATTATTTCACAATTGAGCTAATTGTTGGTAGTATTGCTGTTATAATTTTGGCATTTGAAAGGGACTCAGATATAACATTGTTGTATCTTCAATTTATCTTTCTCAAGATCATCCTGAAGTATAAAAACATGTAGGTAAAAGAACATGAGAAACAGAATTTTTTATTTTATTATCTGTGTTTTTACCTAAGTCATATCTCTCTGATTTAATGTATTGAAAATAATATTGCCAGAACCAACAGACATAGAAACAAGGAAATACAAATCTCTTTTTGTACATATTATTTGCAAATACTCTCATTCTATTTTTCATTGTTTCACTTTCCTAATCACTTTTTAAAGCACAAAGTTTTTTAATTTTGAGGAAGTCCAATTTAACTATTTGTTTTATTGCATGATTAACCTCTGAATTTAGAAGACTTACGTATATTTCTTTTCAGAGATGTATTAGTTTAATCTATTTGCTGTCTTCACCTTCACTATTAAAATATCAAAAATGAAATTGAACCAAGAGGAGTTTATTTACTCTCTCACATTTCCTATAAGCATAATCTATAAAATTATGGCTATTATAGCCTTACAAAACAGTAGTCTGAAGCTTTGAGGTGATGCTGCTGCAGACTTATGGATATTTAGGAATGTCTCAAGGAATTTGCTCAGGTAAATGGGCTGGAATCAGGAAAGAGTGCTAATTTAGGTAGTTTGGGAGATATCTATTAGGTGCTTTAAATGTTTCCTGAGGGATGTAAAACCTAAGGGCTGGAGAGATAGGAATGCTAAATGGTGACAGTTTTGTTTGTTTGTTTTGTTTTGTATAGCATCTGAAAACCCAGTAGTAATGATTTTGAAACATAAAAAATCTAAATTAAAAATAAAACAATTGTTGAATGAATAAATAATAAAACACATTAATGAATTTTAAATTGCCCACCCCCATTTTCCCTAAAATTACTCCAAGAACTGAAGGAAGAAAAGGAAGGAGTGAGGGAATAATGGGAGAAGAATTTCACTTAGGCTTTACGCTTTATATAGGTGATAATTTTGCAGATTCTAAGGAGACAGCATAATGAGCTCAAGAGACAAATACCCCCCTTATTAGCCCTAGGGCAGCCTTTTCCTTCCTTGTTTTATTTTTCTTTTATCCGGTTTGATTTCAGAAATGTGTTCCATTTATAAAACCAAGTTAAAATCTCTACAACTTTTTTATTTCCCTGTTAATGACAAATTTTTATATTTTGGTGTGGTAAACAGAAATTGTACCTGATCAGCATTCCCAGTGTCATTTGTGTGGCTAAATTATGCTACATAAAAAAAATAATCTTTGAATATGTAACTAAGATTGCTAATCAACCAGCCATAAAGCAGGATATTACCTGGATTATTGAGGTGAACCCTTAAAGGTAGAAGAGAAAATCAGAAAAGAAACCAGTGAGATATGGTAGAAGAGGAAGTCAGAGAGACTGTAAATGTGAAAAGGACACCTTGTTGCTTACTTGAAATGGAGAGTCATGTGGAAAAAGTGAGAAGGAAATGAATTCTGCATATAACCTGTGATTGTAGAATAGAAGCCAGAGTCCCAGAAGAGAAAAACCAACACCTTGGTTTCAGCCTCGTTAGATCTTAAGCAGGCTGGGCTGGACTTTTATCCTACAGAAATTGAGATAATGATAAATGCATGTCATTTCAAGATACTAATTTGTTTTATAGCAATAGGAAACTAATACAAATGTCAATGATTGAAAAGAGGCTTTTAATTTTAGTGAAGAGAGCATAATGACAACTCTCACCTAATGGCTTTGTTATCCTGTTATATAAAAAGTGAGATCTTTGCCTGAGAATTAGGAGGAAAATGTAAATGAGTGAGAACAAAGCCTAATAATTTTTCCATGCTCATTGTGTCAAGAAGCTAGCGAGGTGTCTCTTCAGCCACACACCAAGATTGTTTTACTCCTATAAATGAATTCCAGTGACTACAGATTGTTGTATCTGTTCAATGGTGTGATAATCTGTTGCTCTGGTTAGGTTAGAACACAGAAAGCAGGCAGGACATAGGCTGGACCAAAGTGCCTTCATGAGAATTGGAAAAATAACATACATTCCAGATTTAGAATAATGGAAATATAGAAAACTCAGTAACTATGACAAATTCCATCCTATTATGGATGAACTGGTAAACAAAAAGCATCTACAAGAACATTGGGAAAAAAATAAATTGGTCTATGGTCCCGAACACACCTGATCCCATCTGATTTTAGAAGCTAAGCAGGGTCAGGCCTGCTTAGTACTTGGATGGGAGACCACCTAGGAAGACCAGGTGCTGTAGGCTCAAAAATATATATATTGATTTAGGAAGGTATAGGTAGAAGATGGAAAGAACACTACTTCTATTTCCTGTACTTGTTCAAATTTATATGCAAGTGCATTTCTAATGCCTGACATTATGCTCTGCAAGATATTGTTATGGGACTAGGAAAAGAGAGAGGTGGTGTGGTTAATGGGACAGTGCACTTTTGTACAGGGCAATGTATCCATAGAGATTGTTGGATAACATTGATGTGGAAAACAGAAGTAGACAGGTAAGGAGTCAAATTTCAATTATGCCCACAGAAAAGAAAGACCTTAAGAGGCTGGGCATATAAGGAGCTCTGGAAAGTAGTTAGAGTACAAAAAAGAGGAAAAACATGGAAATTCAGCAGAAAAGGAAGTCTTCAAGCACCATCTGTATTAGGTGCCAGATTAGACAGATGGACAGAGAGTTTTGCAAGGTGATGAGTGTAGACTATGAATTACTAACCAGGCTCCATAGTCTGTGGGGAGTTCTCTGGGGGTAAAAGGTATATAGGATGTGGGTAAAGAGCCAGGCCCCTGAGGAATCCATAGACTGAATATATGTTCTGTCATTCACCAGCTATGCATCTTTGGGAAAGCTCTTTAACTTTTCTCATCTATAATTTTTCAACCTGTAAAATGAGTGTAATAATAAAGTGTTTTTTGAGGTTTATTGTGAGAGAGGCAAAAATGCCGGGCAATGACTAGCTTAGGAGGAAAACAATTATTACAGAATAAATCAATGAAAAGACTTGAACTTTGTGATGCCTATTTTTTTTTTTAAAAAAAGCAAAGTTAATATAAAGTAAATAAAAGAATTTTGATTAAATACATTTCATTTTTTTATATTTTTTTAATTTTTTATTAGTTTCAGGTATACAGTACATTGGTTAGACATTTATATAGTTTATAAAATTATCTCCCCAATTGTTCTGTCTCCCATCTGGATCTAACACATAGCCATTACAATACCACTGACTACATTCCCTATGCCGTATTCCGCATCCCCATGACCTTCTTTCATCTACTAATTTGTACCTCTTTAACCCACAATGAATGTAAAAAAGGTTCAAATAATAAGTCATATACTGATGTTTTAGTTAAAATATAACTTAGCTGTCTTATAATTTATTAAATATAAATATATTCAGAATATTTTAGCTAAAGGTTAATTGCAAAGACAATCAATATCTACTACCATAATTATTTCTCCTTACACTTTAATTATTAAGAAAAAATTAAGAAAATTTCTCTAGATTTAAGGTGACCATCAATGTTATTACCCAAAATAGGACATTTAAGAAATAAAGAACGTGCTGAAAACAATTGGCAGAACTAAATGACTTATTCAGAGATAAAGTGGTCCTATTTAGGCAAATAGCCATTCTATCTACAAAATCTCAAATATCTGTTATGATTACTTGGTGGAAGTAAGAAAAAGCAAAATCAGAGTTATCTAACTTATAGCTTCTTATTTTTCAAATCATTTCAATAACATTCCCAGCCCTTCTATGAGTTTTGTTAAAAATCAGAGACCATGATTATAATCAGATATCATAGAGAGAAAAAAATTGTCTTATTTTTAAAGTAAATGAAAGGTAGGGAGCATAAGAAAGAATTATCTGAAGGTCCCAGCTCAGCGTTATCTTTTCTTCATTTTTTACTCCAGCTCATCAGCATCTTCCTAGAAAGCGTCTTTGACTCCAGCAGATCAGGGTGCTAGACCTGGAATGTGTGAGAGCTCAGAGCTTCCTGGAATCTAATAGGACAGCAAGTGTAGACAAGTTTTCCCTCTCTGGTATGAACACATGTAACAGTTAAAGCCCCAAAATGTTAGAAAGAAACAAATCATTGGTTAAACGGAGATCTCAGAGATAAAATGTTCTTAGTGGAGTGAATTAGAAGCTCAAGTTTTCTGTCTCTTCCCTGGCTCTAGGGCTAAGAGATCGCATGAAGACTAGACAGGAGACAGTCTTTTTTCTTTTGCATAAGCCACCTATCTGGCGAACAAAGTCAGCTATAGATCATTGTCTAGTGCACCTTCCAGCTACCACAAAACAAAATATAAGTCACCCTATATCAGGACCTAATTACCATTGCTCCAACTAACTAAAATAAAATATATTTAAAAAATCAACCCAAGTCCATGTTTTTTCTCTAGTCCGTAGCTGGGGCATGAGGAAGTCACAATTAATATTATGCCTGTGTTCCCCACCTTGTTTTGGATTCAATTGAGATTAACAAAGAAGTGCAAATGGGGACCAAAGTATCTCTTATTTTACCAGAAATGCTGATATTAGTGGATAAAGTTTCGATGTGTGGCAAAAATAAGCATGCTAATGCTAAAACCCCAAATCAGAAAAGCTTCCCTACACAGTCAGTTCAATGATTAGACTTTACACCAGTCTGTCTCTGTTCTAGTAAGGGTGACCAGAATGGATTCTTCCTATATGTCTCCAATTCTTAAAGTGAAGGAAGATGGAGAGAACTGAGTTACCCATGACAGTTTTTCCAATGTTCAGTGATGAGGTGACTCATTCTATTTGTATAATAAGAGAATAATAGATAAGGCAAAGAGTTAAGGGTGTTAAGGGAAAATTCATCCCAGATATGTGAACAACACCTTCTTCCAGCATCCCATTGCCACCTCAATCCTAACCTTTAGTAATTAGCAACCTAGGTATTGAAATAATAAAATGTTGTGTTTACAAATGCCTTAAATGATTAAGAATATGTTTAATAAAATCATTGTACTTATAAGCCCTATTAAAAGATAAATACTAAATTTGAATAATAGTAAGCCGTAACTTAAATAGTGTTATAAGTTTTATTTGCAGTATGACAATTTAAATGTAGCAGCTTAAAACTGTATCCATTTATTAGCTCACAATTACTCTCCCAGCACCACTCATGGTAGTTTTACGATTTCTGAGAAGGTTGAGGGACCAGGGAGACTTCACTCTGGTTTTAAAGGACAGAATGTTTGAGTTCCAGGCAGAAATTAGGGCCCTGGCAACAAATCAACATCAATAGAATAGTTACTAAAGTTTACAATATTTTGTACATATTTCTTTAGTTTTTACCAAATGTCTTTTTTCTGTTTCAAGATTCTGTCCAGGACAGCACATTACCTTTAGCTGCCATGCCTGATAGCTTCCTCTGGAATGTGAGCAGTTTTTTTAGACTTCCTTTGATTTTGATTATCTTGATAGCTTTGAGTATGGATCAGATATTTTGTAGAATATTCCTCAAGTGGAATTTTTCTGATGATCTTTTCATGGTTAGACTGGGGTTATACGTTGTTGGAAAGGAGACAACAGAGGTAAGGTTTTATTCTCATCACACATCAAGTGTGCATGCATGCAATCGAAATGATTTAGCACTGTTGATGTTAAACTTAATCACCTGATTGAGGTAATGTTTGTCAGGTTTCTCCACTGTAAAATGATTCTCTGCCCCTCCCCTTCACTCTGTACACTTCCCAAGGAAGTCGCCATGAACAATTCACACCAGAAAGAAATTAAGAGTTATGCTCCATCTGTAAGGGAGGAGTATCTACATAAATTATCTGGAATTCTTCTGCTAAGGATATTTGCTTATCTTCTTTATTTACTAATTTATTACATTATTTCTATCAATATGGGCTCATGAATATTTGTTTTATACTTTGGGTTATAATCCAGTACGACATTATTTATTTTGTTGCTCAGAACATTCTAGGTTTGATTTACTTTCAGTTGGCACCCATGTCCCTTGACATAACTCTATAATTGTGCTTTTATTCTGCAGCACTTTCTTGCCATACAAGATTTTCCAGGATCATCTTATGTGCTTTCCATTCATTTCCAAAGTTACTCAGGTCAATTATTGGGAATGTATAATCAGCTATTTTGGAATGGGAATGTCAATTATGTCCAGTTGGTCTGATGTGTTATTTAAGCATGTTATTTCCTTATTGATTTTCTCTTAGAATGATCTGTCCATGTCTGACAGTGGAGTACTTAGCTCCCCTACTACAATAGTGTTTTGGTCTATTTCTTCCTTTAGCTTTGTTAGTATTTGCTTTACGTATTTCATGGCTCCCTGATGGGGAACATAGGTATTAATAATTGTTATTTCTTGGTGCATGATTCCCTTTATCATTATGAAGTGTCCCTCAGTATCTTTTTTTAACTTTTTATTTCAAAGTCTATTTAGTCTGATATTAGTACCACTACTCCCACTTTTCTCTGAATGCCATTTGCTTAAAATATGATTTTCTACCCTTTCACTTTGACTCCATATTTGTCTTGGGATCTGAGAGGTGTCTCCTGGAGGCAGCATATGTTTGGGTTTTGTTTTTTAATCCATTCTGAAACTCTGTGCCTTTTAATTGGTGAGTTCAATCCACTTATGTTTAGGGTGATAATTGAAAGATGAGGTCTTCTTATAGCCATTTTATCTTTTGATTTCTGGTAGCTTAGTGCTTCCATTGCTTCCTTGTCCTTACGTTTCAGTTTTCTTTATTTTGGTTGGCATTTGTGGGTTTTCCCTCTGGTCCTTCTTGTTTTATGTTATATACTTTGGATCTGAATCTTTGGCATGTGGATACCACTATAAATATGTAAGGGATAGTTATACATATGCTGAATGTTCATTACTATCTAGTTATAACAATTCTATTTTTATTATTTAAGCTTATAATGCTCTATTCTTAATAAGGGTTGCACTCCTCTGCTTCTATTTGTGTGATAGTATCTTTACTCCTAAATATGTATTTTTTTTTGTCATTTTGTTTTAGGTGAAGTGACCCCCTTCAGTATTTCCTGTAGTGCAGGCCTCATAGTGGAGAATTCCCTCAATTTTTGCATGTCTGGAAAAGTCTTAATTTCTCCTTCATATCTAAAGGAGAGCTTAGGTGGATACATTATTCTAGCTTGTAGTTACTTTCACTTAATACTTTGAATATCTGATTCTAGTCCTTTCTTTCTGGCTTATAAGGTTTGTGCTGAGAAGTCCAAGGACAATCTAATGGGTTTACCTTTATAAGTTACCTTTTTATTCTCTCTGGCTGCCCTGAGAATTCCGTCTTTGTCATTAATTTTTGATAAATTTAATACGAATGTGTTTTGGTGAAGGGCTTCTTGAGTTGAGATAATTGGGTGTTCTGTTGACTTCTTGAATTCCAAGCTCCAACTCATTCTTTAGATTTGGAAAATTCTTCTCAACTATTTGTCTGAAAATGCTTTCTAATCCCTGCTCCATTTCCTCACCTTTGATAATGCCCATTATTCTTAAGTTTCCTCTCGTGATGGTATCAGCTAGTTCTTGAATTTCTCTTTCATTTTTCATTTTTCAGTTTCTCTCTTCTTCCTTCTGATCTATTTCTAGGTTTCTGTCTTCAATATCACTGATGCTTTCCTCCATTCGGTTGACTCTATTTCCCAAGCTTGATATTTCATTTTTCAACTCTTGCAGCATGTTCTTTTTGTTCTCTCCAGGAGATCTATTTTGTTCTTTTTGAGGGTTTCAATTTCCTTGCTCTGCTCATCTAATTGTCTTTTCATTTCCTGAGATTGTTGATATGACTCATTTGGACACTCACTGGATTTTTCAGAAGTACCGTTCAGAATTCTTTGTCATTTAAGTTGCATATTTCTATTTTCTGGAGATTTTTCTCTTTATTTCTGAGATGACTTATCACCTTGGTTGTTAATAGTGTTTAATGGACCTTTTCTCCACCTGGGCATATACGGAAATGTATTCTGCTTTTTTTCCAGAAAGAAGATTTATTATATAAAGTTCTGTCTTTAGCCTGTTGCAAAGAAGGTGCCTTTCTTTTGGCTTCCAGTAGGTGGCATCTAAGCCTCTTGAATCCCTGCTTTATATAAAGCCTTAAAAAATGCCTTTTTAATTTTCTGATAGCTATTTAATCATGCTCATTACCCTCCATTTCAGTTCCTGTCAGTGTTAGCAACGGTTTTGGTAGTGTTTGCTCAGATTCCCCTGGTGCTCCGTGGTGATTGGTCTTAGACAGTATGGGGTGAGGGGCCCTGCCCTCTGGGTTGGGGACTGTGGGCTGCGGCTCAGTCTTGGTTTTGCAACCGCAGTTGGTAAAAATCAACTGCTGTTTTTCTGCCAACTGCTTCCCTGCTTTTTGCCCTGATAACTGGGCCCTGTTGCCAGCCCACCATGGAGAAGTCATAACTTCCCTAGGCAGGGCTGTTCAGGAAACTCCCCGCAGAAACTCACAGATCTTTCTCCTCTCCCCCTCCTCTTGTATGGAGCTACAGCAGCTGCCAGAGGCAGCTTCTTTCTCCCATTTCACCACCTGACACCCGGGGTTCTGACCTGTGTTAGTTCTTACGTGCAGATCCCACACTCAGACGTGATGGTGTGCAGTTTGGGTATTTTTTGCTGCATTTTAGATGTTCAGCTTATTATTGTTTCAAGGGGGGAGATCTGGGAATTTCTCTCTTCCATGTTTCCAAAGATTGTAATTTTTTAAAATAATATTTAACTTCAATTTTGTCATTGCTGTTGTTAGACATTATGGTATAGCTTTAGAAAATCTAAGCACCCAAAGATATTTCAGGCTCTCATTTTCAGATATTAAAATAAAATAGTTGAATGAGATGATGAAAGTTATGTGTGAATCAGAAATTAAAAGGAAAATAAAAATTTAATTACCAAGAAATTTGTCTCTTAGTTTTTTTATAATTCAAATAAGACATATTTGTTTCTCTTAAAAAGACAATTCAATGCTAAAGACAGAAAACTTACAAAAAAAGTTTTATTTTTATTATGTAATGTTTGTTTCTTCTCTGATAATGGGTTATAAAAATGAGGGGATTTTTCCCCCTCATTTATTTACTGTATGAATTAATAATAACAAGAATAATATAAGCTTAAAGCCTAGCAATGGATCAGTATATTCTCCAAGGAAAGCTGGAAATTTTTATTTTATAAATTTTTCTGTAGTTCTGCAATTCATCAAGATAGAATGCAGCAACACAGATGGAATTTAGGTAATACAGATGGAACATCACCATTAGGAAGTAGTCAAGAACCATTCTGCTTATAATTTAATATGATTTTCTCAGGGTTTTATTTGTAGACTGTAGGCATCTTACAACCACTTTTGCTAAGTCTTTTTTGAGTTTTATATCTGCTCTAAGAGCTTTTCACTCCATCTTTTGAACAACTAACCTGTTCTTACTTCATTTTTGCTGAAGAAAATGAAACTGTTCATGAGCCAATAATTGTATCTGTCTTACTTTTTCATTTATAAGTTGCATTGAACTTTCTTCTCTTAAGCCAATGTTTAATAAATGAATATAAAATCATTTATCATGACAATGATGACTGAAATTGAGTACCAAAGAAGTAAAACGATATAGTTTATTTCCCAAAATTCATGTCTCAGAAATCTATTAAAAAAATGTTTGTAAATGCTCACAATTAAATAAATGAATTGTTATGATATCAAACATTTTAAAAGAACTGACAAAAAATGAATTACTCATGAGACTGAAAATTGCTTATATTTCTCTTTACCTCAGACTTAACACCAAAAAACAAAATACTAAAAATATAAAAATTTCAGTCAGAGGACTCAAAAAATTAATTTATTGGGAAATTAATTTATAGAAATTAGGAAGCTTCCACAGTAAGAGCTAATTTGAAACATTCTTCTCTTTGGCTATTACAGCAAGTAAACGCAATGCCATTGAGGTTTTGGATGATAACTAAATATTAGGAGATAGTATTCTTTTCCTGATACTTTTCAGATTCACAGAAACATCATTTAGACTACCTACAGATATTAATTTAACAAACTAGCAAATCACATAATTTAATGAGAATTTTATAATAATGTGGTAACTACATGACTCCCATATGAGTATTTAGAAAGGACAGAACACTATCAAAAATAAATGTTTCTTACAGGTACAACAATTAGTTAATAATAAACCTACAGAGCCTCCAAGAACAAGAAAACGACCCTGGTGGTAATGGTGATGATATCTTTAATCACTTCAGTTGAGTAGTTTATAAAGAAGATAAACAAGCTGGGAAATGTGTTTTAAAATGTACCAAGGGACATATTGATTTACTAAACATAGAATTTAATTTTATAAGATTTTTGAAATTAGTGTTTGTTAAGATAAATTAGATATTTATGACCAGGCCTTCCCCAAAACAGGATTCCAAAGGGGCAACATTTATTACTAATAGATTTTAATTTCCTGAATTTCCAAAGCTATTATATATGAAGTTGCCTATCAAAAGAAATGTGGACACAGACCTTTTTATACTCATTTTAGTGTTGCTGTTTCATATAATTAGCATTAAGAAATCATAGTTAATGTCTTAAAGTCTAAACTAAAACACAAAAAGTGAATTAAATCAGATTTTAACTTTGAACTAGAAGGAAAATGTATTTCTAAAGAAGAACATTCTGTGTACTGAAATTACACTATTAGAGAAGTCACAAGTGACTGTTTTATGGATATCCTTTATTAATCAGATTGAGAACATTTCCTTTTGATTCTAGATTGCACAGCGCTTTCTAATATTTTTCATGAGTAGTGTTGAATTTAGAGTAGCGATTCTTCTGCAGCTATTGAGAAAATTATTTGATTTTCCTCATTTGTGTAATATGGTTTTACTTACACTATCGATTTTCAAATGCTACCCAACTGCATTTCTACAATGAAACTCAATGACACAAGTTACATGTTTTTAATTGGTGCATTTCACTTCTAAAATATTTTCTTAGAAATGTGTGTCTATGTTCATCAACTATATTATTTGGTAATGTTTCTTGTAAACTTGTCTGAGAAGTGTAGAGTCATAGTTTTGCTGGCATCTGAAAATAAGTGTGGGTTTGTTTCCTTTTCTAATATTTTCAGAAAGAATCTACATAGGATTGTCATTATTTTCTCCTTAAATGTTTGGTAGGATTTATTATAAAGTCAACCAGCCTTAGAAATGTATTTTAGAGAAGATTATTATTTTTTTCTCAAATTCAATTATGTTAATAGATATAAGATTATTTTGATTCTTTATTCTCTGTTTGTTTTGATAAATTTTGTTTGTCAAGGTTTTTGCCCATTTCAACAAAGGTTTTTAATTTATTGGCATAAGTTAATCCCTAATATTTCTTATTTATACATTGAATATCGGTAAAATTTCTTGTTACATACTTTCTTTTATCCTTGATATTGGTAATTTGTACTTCTTACTCATTTTTTCTTGATCTTTATTGAGAGAAGTTTATCAGTTTATTTCTATTTTCTTTTTTTTAATTGGAGTTAACATTAAATATTATTTTATATTAGTTTTAGGTTATTTCTATTTTTGAGTAATTTGTTTTGGCCTCAGTGATTTTCTTTGTAGTTTGGTTAGTTTATTTATTTCATGTTTTTCATTTTTATCTTAGTCATTTCCTTTTTTATATTTATTTTAATTTATATTGCTTCTGTTTTTAGAGTTTCTTAATAAAGAAGATAATTGATTTTACACTTTTATTGTTTTTCTCTAGGATAGATATTTGAGGCTAAGACATCATTAAATGAATCCACAATTTTCCACATGTTGCATTTATTTATGTTACAATATTTTCTAATCTTTCTTGTTATTTAAATATAAATCATGATATTTATAAATGAGCAGTTAATTTCAAAATATATTGAGATTACTTTTATTTCTCAATATAATTCTGTTGCGTTCAAAAATACTCTGCATGATTTTGGTCTTTTAAAATTTATCGAGACATTTTAAAACTGAGTACAAGAAGTTTTATGTGGGCAAATATTTTATAGGCATAATTAAAAGGTTTGAATATTCTCATTTTGGGCTACAGTATTCTATAAATATTAGTGTGATAAATTGGTTGACAGTGCTTTAAATCTTATTTATTCACACTTTCTTTTTTCTGTTTTTCTATCAGTTATTTTGAGTTGAGTTAAAATCTCCAACTATTACCATGGATTTTCCCACTACATTAGGTAGCTAGTCAGACATGAGCAACAGGGGAACAGCAATAGAGGCCCAACCTAGAGACACTATTGGTAGGTAGAGAATCCCTCTTCCCTCTCCAGAGACAAAGGACAGGATGGCCAAAATCTTAGCTGGTTTAATCCAGCAGAGACACCTGTGCAGAAGCTACTACCCTAATTTGCCCACAATCTAATGCTCATTATACATAGAATACAATGTTTATGCCAGGAAGTTTATGAATCTATTATAACAGACTGAATTCTGGGTAAGTGCATGCATAATAGGCAAAGTATTATATAGCAGCCAAGTGTCATAAAAATGACCTCCCTTGCCAATCACCTAAGCGTGCCTTTGGAACCACATATTACGGCCCAAATATAATTCAAAGATTCCCACTTCTGGGTTGTTGTTGTTGCAGTTCTCTTTGCTAAAACCATATTCCTCCTAGGAGCATGCTTTGCCTTTCTAAAATATACTTTTAATAAATCTTTTCTAATTCTCACTGACCTGCAAATTTTCATTGTATCAGTGAGGAAGAACCAAGGAAAAATGCCAATTATACTCCTGGGCCGTTATCTGCTATTGGGGCGACACCAAAATTCAAATCACCCCAACGATAACAATTACTCCTTTAGGTTTATTAGTTTTGTATTATGTAATTTGAAACTGTTTATTAGATACATATACATTTAGAATTAGTATGTCTTCTTAATAAATTGTAATATAATGTCCCTCTTTATTTCTGATAATACTCCTTATACTGAAATCTATTTTGTCTGACATGAAAATACCTATACTTACAATATTGTGTTATGTATTTTTCCAGTCACATATTTATATTTTTTAAATTTAAAATGTCTCACTTATAAACACATTTAGTATTTTTTTTATTATCTAGAGAGACCATTTTTGTCCTTTAATTATGGAAATTAGTATGTTTATGTTTCATAAAAATACTGTTATGTTGAGTTAAATTTACAGTCTAGATTTTTTTCTATTTTTCTCACCTTTTTAATTTTTATCCCCAATTTTTATTATTTCATTTTCATCTTGACTGACTTTCTAGATATATCTTTTTCAGTAATTTTTAATGGTTACTTTAGAGGAGAAAGTATGCATATTTAATTTAGCATCATCTTTTCAAACAATATACTGCAATGTATGAACCTTACAGTAAGATGTAAAATTCCATTTATCTCCTCATGCAATTTATGCTCTTATTTTTTTATTTTTTAAATCTATAGATATTACAAACCTTATATATTCATTTTTATAAGTTATTTTTTTCATTTTGTTATTTTAATTTTTATTGTTTTATATAAATAGTGGATAATGTTTAAAATAATTTTAAAGTGTGCTTGCATATAAGCTAAATATATCTATGTTTAATTTAAAAAAATATTTACTTCTTATTTAATCTACTGTATTTTATTATTTCTTTTTGGGATCCCATTTCATATAAAAAATTCATGTTTATAATTCTACTTAATTTTATAATAAGCCATGTTTTCTAAATTTATTAAATTAAAATAGTAATGTCAATATGCCACTATTTTTTTTATTTCAAAAATAGTTTATTTAAAATAAACATCTTCATGAACTGAAATAATGAGAACTATGGCTACTTATTTTGGTACTTACCAGGGTTTAAGTGTTTGAGAAGTGTTGGAAAGGACACACACACTATGAATGTGTCTTCTCTAGGTGATTTTGTGAACCTAGCCTGTTTTTTCTGCATTGGTTAGGGAGTTGGACTTCTGACATAATGCATAGGGAAAATGTACAGGGGGAGTGAAAGTATGGAGTTGGATGGGAGAGAGTACCAAATACCTCTGTTATATAGAGGAAAAGTCATTTTAGTAAAATTGTTCAGTATCCAGAATATAGAAAATAAGAAGGTGTCAAAAGTTTAGTTCTTGAAGCTGGTGCAGCAGAACATGCTAACTCTCTGGAACTCTAACTAAGCCATCTGTCTCTCAATTCTGCCTGTATACAGCCTTGTCTGGACAAGGTGATAGAGTCCATTATTGAGACAGAATACAGAGAAGATCTGATGAAACTGAAATTATGCTTATCATCTTTTAAACAGAAAAGGCACTATTTGGGGGAAAAAAGGAAGTAGACTCACGAAAAATTGCTCAAAATGAAAGTCACCCTATAGATAGCATCCTACCACAAAGCACATTGAGGGTTAGGTTAATATGCTCTGGAATTCTCACCTATGCAAAACTTTTCTATTAAAGAGAGTAGGAAGACTTTTATGTATTAATTTGGCAAAGTGCTTGATATTTCATCATTGCTCTACGTTTCTTTATTCTTTTATGAGAAGCAGGAGTCTGACCTATATGGTTGGCTTCAAGACGACTATTTGGCCTTCTGGCTTCTACTTGTAAAGCCTAGGCAAAGTATTAGCAGGATATCAGAATGAGAAGGGGAGTTGGGGATATATGTTTTCACAGTGTCCTCCCTGGAGCCTCAGATAAGCAGTGGTTTCATGCCTTTACCTAAAGCTACATCTCCTAGCCAAGAATCTAATTCTACAATTATGCTTGGATTCTTGTAGCCACGCCCTCTCTTTCTCTTTTTAAACAATTAATTCTTTCAAAGAATTAAAACTTGAAGTTAAGTACTAAAGAACCTGTAATAAAATATATTGACATGAGTGCTGAGGGAAATAGATACTTGAGAGTTTTAGTCAAAGCTTTAAAAAAAATTATGTTTATAATGTGTCTTTCTCTTTTTCTCTAATTGTGAAAGATTCTTTCAAAGGTGCGATTTCAAAAAAAAAATTTGTATACAACTGTGAGATTAAACATTTCTCATTTTTACCATAAATATACTTTGTTCATAAGCAAAAAGGAAGTCATGGGAGGTTCTATATGTATAAACCTAACTCAAAGATATTTATGCTAAAATTTAGAAAAGAAACTATATCATTAACACCATCTAATGAGTATTAAATCTAAATAATTTTGTCTAATTTGGAACTAAATATGTGATTTTTTCTTTTTTCTTTCTTTTTTCTTGTTGCTTTAAACATTTTATTTATACCTTTCCAGTGTAAAACAATTTTTGCATTTTCCTCATTACCCTTTGATGATGAGAGTAGTTAAGGTAAGGAACAAACATTTAAAGATTATATACCTTTTCAGGAACATAGCAACCAGGAAGAAGGAAGCATTTATAAAATGATGCTCACTTAATGAGGGGAAGGGAAATCTCTCAAGAAACTACCCTAGCAAAATTAAATAAATAAATAAATAAATAGATATATAAATTTTAAAAAATGAGGAGGCATATAATAAAGAGTAATAAATAAAAATAACCAGAAAACATTTTAAAAAATAAAATGTGTTATAAAATAAAATCTGATTATCAGTTCAGATTCACATAAATCATAGATCTTAACCATTATCAAGCTTTACTAAGTAAATTTAAGAATAGATAATCAAGATGCTGACAAGGTAGAGGAAAGTCTAGAGCTCCAAGGGGCTCCCCAGGTTCTTCCTTCACCCATTAAATGTACTTCTATAGCCCAGAATAGCAGAGGTTTCTAAGTGAGGTTTGTGGGGTTCCTCACACAGTGGGATGTCATTACATTACGAAACATCTCAATTTTACACTGTGTAGAACTGTAAATAGTAAGTGATGTTCTCCAGGGATATATGCCTCATTGAACCATAGGTCATGGGTCTTATTTACTAAATATTATCTTTTAGCCAAGAGCATTAGACTGTGAGCATTTCAGAGGCAGAGTATCTTAACTTAGCAAATATCATTGAGGTATTTACTTGGAAGTCCAATTGACAGAACGGTTAAACTGGGTGCTAAGCTTTCTTATTTTATTTCACTATACACATTCCTCTGGTAAAGGAATAAATAAATTACAATTCAGCTGTTTTAACTCTTTCCTCCTAGGACATAAAAGAAAATATATTAAGAATTAAGAATTAAAAGATTCTTTTTTAACTAGAAAAAAATTTTAATGATGTAGAATTCCAACTCTATGGATCCAATTATATTATTTTTGTAGACAGATAATAATATCATTCAAGCATAACATTATAACATGTGATTCTTTTGCTCGTAGCAATAACCTATATACAAAACATGGAGTGCTTAATCAGTTATAAAATGGTATGTAATCCTATAATCCTATAAATATTTAAAATATAAAACCTGGATTCTAAATTCAGATATGATAAAGTAAACACATACCATCTTTTATCTCCCACTGACTCAACTGTAAAAACTGAATAGAATGCAGTGACGACTTTTTGAGGACTCTGGGGGGTAACAAGTTTGTCATTGTTCTTCTCTGGCATCCTCTGGCCTGAACTCAGTACAGCTGAACACCCAGCAATGAGCACTTTAAGGTAGAAAGAAGGAGATACTGAAGAATCCCTTAGTCCTGGCTGGAGAAGTAATGAAAGGAACTTTACAATCGCTAGTTCACCATAACAGACTTACTTTACTAAATCATTTTCATACTTGGAGACAATCAGTGCTATCTTTAAAAACATTTTAAAAGCCAAACAAACAAAAACAACTCAAAGAAGCCATTCCAGCAGAAGAAATGTAAATTGACTTGGATATAAAATAGTTTAAGCAAATGCCCCAAAGAGCATATATTTTCTCTACTGAATAATAAACCGAAAAATCAAAACATGCATGAAATATAGGCCACTCATTGTATGTTTCTTTTGATCGAGCCTCTGAAAAAATAACAAAGGCAATGATGAGTGTGTATACAAATGCATGTTTCTGAGCATGTGCTTCAGTATTGGGGAAATGAGAAGAAAACAAAGAAAATAGTCATCACATTTAGATAAAAAACAATTCTTTTTCTCTGTAATGAAAGTAGACATGTTAGAGTTTGATAATCACTATTATACTTCAGGTCTAGCTTAGAAAGCAGAGAAGAGGAAAAAATGAAGAGAGAGAAACAATGTGAACAGAATAGAATAGAAAAATAACATATTTCACCATAGGGTTCTAGAGAGGAACATAAATTAAAGATATGTGCTCTTAAACATTAGCATGCATTTTCCTTTTCCCTTCTACTTATGAAGCAGAAAGCTGAAGAGAACATTGCTCCAACCAGTATACCAAGGAAAGGGTATATAATCTATCGAACCATAGTTTTTTTTGTTTTTTTTTGATACCATCAGACACTTAAAGTTACAAAGTGCTATAGACTGAATTGTGCCCCGATTCATTTCTTAAAGCTGTGATTCCCAATATGATGACAGTTGGAGATAGGGCATTTGGAAGATAATTAGGTTTTGATGAAGTCATTGTAGGATTAATGCCCTAATAAGAGACACCAGAGAGCTCTCCTCTCCCTGTCATGTGAGGACACAGTGAGAAGGCAGCCACTTGCAAGCAGGAAGAAAGTTCTTACCAGAAACCAACCATGCTGGCACCTTAATCTTGAACTTCTATCTTCCAGAACAGTGATTTTGTTGTTTTAAACCACCTGGTCTATGGTATTTCGTAATGGCAGTTTGGACTAAGATACAGCCCTATTAACTAACCTAAAATGTTAGGAGAGATACCGTCAAGGGGAGATGCAAAGTGTGCTCTGCTTGCCCAGGGCACACACTGGGTGCCACACAAACTGGTAAAAATAATTCAACTAAAATATTTAATGAATTGCTCAAAGCTGCTTATAGGATAGCCTGAGAGTATAGAGATCCTGGACCATAAGAAACAAGAGGAATTTACACTCATCATTGGTCACAGGACAAGAGAGAGAAAGCCTCCCACATAAAGCAGATTTAGGAATAGCTACTGTGGATGACTTAAATATCTACCTGTGTCCATCTTCCAGTGGGGGCAGCTTGATAAACCTTGACATACTAAGGGCATAGGTGAAGCCCATCACAATTAAAGGAAAAGAACAGAAAAAAAAACTTCTTTTTTGGGTCCATATTATTGCAGATCCCCTGGCCCTGGCAGAAAAGAAATCATTGAGTCATTCTCATCACCACCACCCAAGGATGCACCACATGACTAAAACTAAGGCTGAACTAGCAAAAAAAATGCCAAGTAAGAAAAGCTTGCAGTCTACTACTGCAACAGGAGCAGGGGAATGGAGAAGAAACATCTCTGAGGTGCAGAACTACAGGGAACACTTAAGCTTAAGTAGAAAAGAGACATTGAGAAAATGGATCAGATGACCCCGTCATCATTCAAAACAAAATGTACCATTAGAAGAATGCGAAGAGTATGCTGGCCCATAACAACCAAACTGAAAACAAGCCGGACTCCTGACTGGAGTGACTCAGTTACTCACACTAAAGGCTAACCAAAAGGAAGAGGCCAACCACACAAGAAATTAGAAATAAATCAGGCTTAACATGTTAAAGGCTCTTACGTGAAATGCATGAACGCATGGGGGAATTTTGACACTGTGTCCAGAAACCGTTGGGGTGGATGGAATGGAACAGAAGGTCTATACTAACACTCTACAATACAACTTTTTTGATAATGAAAAGTCTATACATAAACATAATATTTTTGGGGATTTTTGTTGTGTTTTTATTTTAAGAATATTCAGAATTGACTATGAATTAAGAAAAGTTATCAAAGGGATATGTGTGCACTATTTTTTTTTAGAGTATAAGGTCTAATAAAGAGAAACATCATGAATGATCCGTGATTTCAATGGAGTGAAGGCCTTAGCAAATGTGGTGTCTAGAGGACAGTTTTCCAGACCTGGAAATGTCATGCTGCACCTGAGCCATTCTCTGGCTTTACTTTTCTTCATCCTTCTCAGCAGACTTTGCATAAATGTCCCTTCCCAGTGAGGCGTGTAGTTTCACCCCAGATACCTGATAGCTGATTACGCTTCCACTGAGCCACAGTTCTAGCTCTGCTCCCCACCAAAGTGCTCATAGTCAGCTAGCTCACTATTCCCAACCCTTTCTCAACATGTTTTATAAATATATCTTATTAAAGTTACTCAGTGTTTCCTCTCACTGTCTATTCTCTCCACACTTTCTAACTTTTCATAACTTTCATCAAAATATCTTGCTTTATTTCTACACACATAATTGTATTTTAGACATTAAAGTCCCATCTCCTTTCCAAATATGAATACTGATAGCCAATAAATATATAAATTTGAAAATATAAAATAAAACTAAAAATTTATAAAGTAGCAATTTTCAATAAGTTTTTTTAAATAGAGCTCAACTTAGAAAAAGTACAATTTTTATGATAAAAATATGGTTTACATAGGTTTCCAAGTTGTTATTTGGGTTATCTATAGAAATCATGTTTACTATATGAAAATAACTATAAAACAAATGAATTTTAGTTCATTTGGAGCCCGCTAAAAAGGTGTTGTTAAGTAGCTGTGTTGGTAGACAAAATACAAGGATATGTAGGTGCCAATGAAACATTCTTGAAAAAAGCTACAAATGTTTAAGTATAGCATGTATTATGAGTTTGAAGTTAAGTATACCTCCTTTATTAAAACACACATTTTTATTGTACAATAATCAATAAGAAAAATTATATCAGAAACACTCACAAATATTTTTATCAAACTATCCAAATTTTTGTAACCCAGAAGAGAATGGGTTACAGAACTTCCATAAAACTGGTCGAAATTAGGTTAGTGGTGAAGCCTACGAAATAATAAGTGAGAGTTTCCAAATTCAAGTTTCATAAACGATACTTGTATGGGATGACAAATTATACAACATGTTATTATGCATGAGAGTTTTGGATTAAATAATTGTAGAGAAGTTTTTGTAGGGAACCCAGGCACAACTTGTTTCATTTAGCCTGAAGAACAGCTTAAGCTCCAAATGTGCTCTATTCCTCTTTCCAAACTGAGCAGACAGAACTCTGGGGTGTTTTTCAACACTAACAAAAAACCCTTTAATTCAGTTCAATTCTGACACTAACTACTTGGGGTTAGCCTCAGACTCCATGGGTCTCAGCTCCACAAGGCTGCCTTCACTTCAGACGCCAGTCACAATTATTGGGTCCTTGGGTTACCCACATTTCTGTCTAACTTGGCTACAAAGTGAGGTGGTGCCCCAAACACTCTCCACGTTTCAGGTTTGATGATTGCAGAAAAAAGTTCATAGAACGAAGATAGTTAATGTATTGAGAATTTGTGAGAACTATTCAAGAGTTTCAGTCTGAGCAAGGCCTACTTTCCGAACCGAAATGACTCTCTGAAGATCTTAAAACACTTGCTCTTGACATGGCCAAGGTGAGTCTGATGAGTCTGATTGGTAGTGGTGCTCAGGGAAGAAGGTATACCTGTTCCCGCCTTGGCCAAGCACTCCTCATTGGTGGTGATGCAAACCACACAGTGGTCCCTGAGGAGATAACTCCAGGAACAGCCGAGTCTGCTGCCAGCACCTCTGCCCTTCTCACCCTAGCAATGTGCTCTAGTCACAAGTGACTTTTATTTGCACTCTAACTGATGAATGTCAGTTCCAGTCTGGTTAAAGTGGAGTTTTTCAAGTGCCTACTTGTATAAAAATTATACTTTAAACTAAATTTGGACTTTATTCCTTTCATCCGTCCTTTCCTGGAACAATGGTGTGATTAATATGTAATTTGTAGGATGTTTTTTCTTTATTGGCTTATTAAGAGACATTATCCTACAAGCTATCGGCTTGTGAGAGTCTCACAGTGAACCTATGCTAAATAAATTGCTGGCAAAGACAAAATCAGTCTCTGAGCATAATTTTGCAGCCAAAGACAGAACAAAACAAATGGTCAAATGGTACAATTGCATATGGCAAGGTATATTAGGGTGTGCGTGTGTGCGTGTGTGTGTGTGTGTGTGTGTGTTTGCAGACCTTCCATGACCCCTCTGGGTGTGTCACTCTTCCAGCACCAAGATGTATTCACCAACCCAGAAGCTCTCCAAATCTCATTATTCGAGAGTTTTTATAGAGCTCAATCTCCAGCCTCCCTTTCCCTTTTCCAGTGAAATTTGGTGAGTGGGGCCAAAAGTCCTACCTAACTCATCACTAAGTCGTAACTGTTCCCATCTTTAGGTGATCTAAGAACACTACTCAAGTCACCTAGTTAACATAAACTCAGGTGAATTACAAAAGACATTCTTATCACTCAAAAAATTCCAAGGATTTTAGGAGCTCTGTACTAGAAATCAAGAAAAAACAAAAACAAATATGTCTTTTATTATACTTTAAGCCCTCTTATAAGTCTCTCAAATGCTTATTGGGATCAAACACAAAGGCAGCGAAAATACTCTCTTAAGACTGATATTTGAATATTTGATATGAAAACTGGGATATCATAATATGTATTATCTTCCTATGACCCCACAGCACAAAAACATATATGCATCTAACCTCCCACACACACACATTTTTTTTAAGTGATAGAGGTTGGGCTTTCAGTTACTGTGGCCATACGATCTCTGCCAGTACATTTTTTTCTTTTTTGTTTTGTGACATTAAATCAAATAAGCATAAAAGTCTTATGCATGCCTTCAGTATGTACTGCAGATGTAAAGAACTAATTCATTAACTTCTTAACCTAATAAAAACATTGCTTCTTCTGAAATTAACAGAACTGTTTTCCTTTAAAAGGAGGCTTGCATTGAGTAAGATTTACAAAGTTCTTATAAAAAATACATGGTTGAGTAGGTATATCTCATTTATGCAGATATCCTTATTAAATGTTAAAATATAATCATTGCATGAAAAAATAGAGATTCCGTTATTGTATATTTTATAGAAGACCAGTCAGAGAAACATCAAATGATTTCATAACTTGCCTTTACATTAATCTTAATGGCAGTTGCTAATGATTTATCTTCCACAAAGATTTCAGGAAATCCAAATGAGTGCAAGAAAACGGGGTGGGAGTTAGTTGATAAATACAATTATAGAAGAGAAGATCTTTGAATGAAAATAGTACAATTTTTTTTTGTGCTGAAAGAAACTTTCTTTAAAATAAAAGACTATTGATGATTTGGCAGCAGAAATGGTGCTGGCGCAGGCTGCTTGGAGCTATGTGCTGGCATCTAAGATTACATTTATGTGACCACAAACTCATTCACCTTTTCAAACTGGAGTAAGTAATCTCAGCACCTTTTTTATTCAACAGACTGTTGACTGTAAACAAAAAGTCACCCAGATATTTCTCCAGCAAAATGAATAAGGGATTGCAATCTGGAACATGCAACCATGGAGGGCCAAGTGCAAGTTGCTGAAACAAAAAGGAAGCTCTTTTAAAGGGAGAAAGCAATTGGGAAGAGGGATTACAAACAAGGAGGTCTCCCTGTTAAGCTTTGCTATCAAAGCAGGGCGTGGGAGCCCCCCCTTTCTGGCCTCCCTATTTCACTCTAAATGGGGTTTCTGTTTATTTAATTTTTAGAGGAGTAATATTGAAATGAAGCATTGTTTGGTAACATGAGCCAACTCAAGTTCTTTCATGGCAGAAGAGCGAGCTAGGAAATAACATTTCCTAACAGAATCAGTCAGGAGGAAAACAACCCATCAGATGGAGATAAACCAACACAATTACGGCCAAAGTTCCACCTGGTCAGCAGAATAGTCAATTTAAAAACAATGAAAATTGTTGACATTACCCCTCATTGGTTAATGATTTTATAATGGCTGGAAGGCTAAAATTCCTTCATTGAAAATCATAACATCAAAATCATATATTTGCATACAAATTGTGACTCATACTAGGTGAATATTATAACCATGAACTAACCACCTTTTTTTCCTGTAGCTGACAATGACTGTTTAAAAGAGTTTTCAAAGCATTGCCTTTGTTTTTAACTTGGAGCTTAATTTCTATTTATGTCAAGTTTACATATTCACTTTATGACACAATAGAAAATAAATTTTTAAATAAAAATAAATATAATTTCTCTGAAATAAATAGAAATATACCCTGCAAAACACAGATATGAATGGTTGTCATTATTAGAAGAAAAAAGGAAAAGAAACTGTCAAAGAAATCATTACATTTCAATTTTTTAAAAAGTTTATCAATATCCCATTACACACAAACTGCTAGATAAAGCCATTCTAAATTAAATTCACTCTTCCTAATATTTCTTTGCTCCTATAAATTTATTTTTTCTAGAGCAGAACATGAATGTACTATTCAATTTAGTATAACAAAATGACAAAGGAAGTATCAATTCCTGGGACACCTGCTATTTATACCTTAAAAAAATAAGAGCAGATGCAGTGTCTATTCTGATTCATTAATTTATGGTGGAAAAATATTTTGTAAACAGTATATACAGCTTGACCTTGAGAAAAGTAACTTCACAGCCGACTTTCATTTTCCCTTTGATATAAAACTATTTTCTTTTCACATATTTTAACACAATCTTCAGTCAGTTAATTACTGTTTGGTAAATGTCTCCCTGATACATAATAGTAGAAAGAAGAAGTGAATACCAAGTTTATTACATCATACTTTACAAAACTCATGGCTTAAACCATGACTAGCCAAGCTTTCTATAGTGTATTTTTGTATGAGGTGACCATTTGCGTAGTAGTTTTTAAGGTCACCTGTCAAATGCTCACTTGGTTGAATGTTTCCTCTTCTTCTACTCTGTCTGCCCAAGAGAGCAGCAGAAGAAAATAAGTGAGAAGATTTGTGGATGTAGAGATCTGTCTCAGATCTAGGTGACAATGAGGTAGTGAATATTGAACTTTCAGTTTTCCAAAGGCCAATAATAAAGAATCCCAGAAATTAGAAACAGCAAAGGGTGAGATGGGAGACTGAGGGAAATTAAGAAGAGGAATCATGTTACTTTTGCCACTCTCTTCCAGCTAGAGGGGCTGGAGTAGGAGAATGAGACACTTGTGCAAAACTGTGATTGGGTTTGATCATTCTAGTACCTCGTGTGCCTGGAGTATGAAGGATGAATTTGCTTCACCAACAATAGCTCTTGTGTATTCAAGACAGAAGAATGGCATTCTAAATAGCAACTGCGTGATGATTTGGGGAATTATAAATAAATACCAACAAATTTTATAATTCTAAAGTTTTTAAATACATTTTTAATTTATGAAAGCTATGTGTTTTTTTTTAACTTTTAAATTGGCATCTCTTGGAATGACAATTAATGAAATATTGTGGTGTCATTGTGCTTTTAGTATTTCAAACGAATTATCTGATTTTATAATACTTTGGGGAAAAGTGTTAACACTACTTCGAATGATTTCACACATCTAAAAGTGAATATAAATTAAATGACTAGAGATAACCATCAACTTTAAAATAAATAAAAAATATATACATAAAATTCACTGTGTCAAATGTGACACCAAAATTTCACAATTGAAAAAGTGCATAAGGCTGTTACTGACAAGATGGTGCACTTCCAGACTCAGAGGCAGCAATCTTTTTAAAAATCAGCTCCACAGCCACCTCATGAAGGCTTACATCATTCTGATGGTTCCCTGCAGTCGAAGCACTGTCTTTGCAGGGCTGTTCTGAATGTAGCCTGAGGTAACAAAGCAGGGAAGGGCATTTTGTAGGCCTCTGCTGTGTTTGGAGAGAATGAGGTTAATACAATCCCTCAGCGATGACGATCTGCAGGTCCATGTCAACGGCACAGAGACTGCCAAAGAGAAGAGAGCAGTGCTGGGAATTACTTTTCCCCTGTTCTCTCTGTGGACAGTATGAAGAATATGTCTAAAAGGATAAGACAATTTAGTTTGGAAACAGATAAAGAATTATTTTTCTTGCTCCTTTTCTCCTCTTTGCAGATTAAAACCCATCTACTACCTCCAAGGCAACAACTTGTCTATGAGATTCAGTTCCCTGTTTTCTCCAGAGAAATACAAACACGAACTTGATCTTTATTTAGCTGTGATCTCTAAAATGTAGCACATGCACATGATTACAATGACTTTGTAGCAGCTTTCTAAGTTTCTTCAGCATCTGCAGAAAATAATATAAATGTTGACATTGAACTATCATATACACTTACTTGTTCATTCAGTTCCTCACGCAGTAGTTTAGTCTTTAGAATTATCATCCAGCAGGGCTCAACTACCTGGCAGGCATGTAGGTATCGGGAAAAGCATGTAGATAATATATGGGTCCTAATTTCTAAGAATTTAGTTCAGTGAAAAATACATATGTGAATGAATAATCAAAATATGATTCAGAGGTAGAATGTTTTGAGCATAAAAAAATGGATCTTGAAACACAAATTTCTAAAACCGTAAATTCTGTCTTTTATGTGCTCTCTCTCTCTCTCTAGATTATATATATATATATATATATATATATATATATATAATCTCCCATCTCATCCTTTATATACTGTATACAAAATATATTGTATCTCACCCTGTATATACTGTTTACAAAATATTTTTCCACCATAAATTAATGAATCAGAATAGGCACTGCATCTGCTCTTATTTTTTTTAAGGTATAAATAGCAGGCGTCCCAGGAATTGATACTTCCTTTGTCATTTTGTTATACTAAATTGATTAACACATGTATTATATTTGTGTGTGTAAGTATGTATGTATGTATGTATACATGACAAGGTCAAGAAAACAAATAGTTTCTAGTTAAGCTTTATTGACTAACATCTTTTTTGACTGAAATATCAAAATAGATTCTTGGTGATTGACATTGAAACACACAGAGAACATCTCAGTGAGGATAGTGTTCACATTAGGGACAAGAAACAAAGCAGATCATGTAATCTCATTTTGCTTACTTAAAAAAAAAACACTCTGGACATTAGCTTTTTATATTTCAGCACAATGAGAAGGAGAACAAGTTTGCCCCAAAAGAACATACTATGTAGAAAGAAAATGCAGACACGAAAGAGCCAGCAAGGAAGCTTTGTCTCTGGATTAGTATTATGGTGAACTTCAATCTGCTCTGGACCATTAGGACAGAAGAATGGCACAGAAGTTCAGTCTTTTGTACTTCTTGGGTCTCATTAAAGATAGTGTCTATGAGACAATGAAACAGGAAAGCTAGTGGTTTAGGAAGAGAGAGGCTGAGGGAAAGGAGTGGGGCAAGGAGGAGGGAGAGAGAGAGAGATGCTGAGCATTCTTAGGCTGGCAGGCTAACCTGGAGTGATGAAACCTCATTTCTCCAGCTTTCTAGGAGAAACAAGAACCAACAAAAAAGATACATGTTTTATCCAAGAGACCATTAGAAAGGCTAACCATGGTACTTGCATAATTCAGAGAATTACTCCTACCTACTTTGAAGTAGAACAAAGAATGAATGGGGTATAGGAGAAGAGTTGGCGTTTCCTCCCACTAAAAGCTCACAAGTTATCACAGAAATATCTGCAAAGTCCTGCGGTGGTTTGGAGCAGAAAGGAATAATAAATTAACTGTGTGTTAGGGTCAAGAAAAGCTTCAACAAGGAAGTGATATTTCACGGTAGACATCCCTAACACTTCCAAAGATACCTCGGAACAACTCTGATTATCTCAGCAAGCAAATCCTGAAAATATCTCTGTGAACCTATTAATTAATACTCTAGTATATGATAACTTCTGCCTTACCTTAAGATTAGCCCATGTGAAAGCAAGTTAATTAAGTAATAAAAGTCACAGCAACTTGATCTGAATGGTGTTACATAGCTGGTGTGTGCTATCTTTGTCTTGTTATTCATTTAATTAAAAATCCTCACAATTGCTCCAGAATAGTTGTGTATACTGCTACACTGATACCTAAAAGCTACTCAGAACTGCTTTGATAATATGTTTATGCCATGATGGGACAACTAGTTATACTTGTCCTTGTTTCACCGTCTGACCCTGCCACCGGGACACTTCTGTATATGAAGGGGAAATGTGGCATAGACAGAGGCTAGAGTTAAAATTAGAAAATCTCCGTTTCGGTCTAACCTCTCCCTTTCTAGGTTTGGAAATTGGTTAGGTCATACCATTTCTCTGGGCTTGCTTCTTCTTCACAAAATTGTGATCATCAAATCAAATAAAACAAGATGCTATTTTATAGCTCCATAAGCTGGCAATATTAATAGGAAGAATTTAAAATTTTTACTCCTTCTTTCCAAATTTTCAAACATTAAGAAATTATAGAATGTTAAGAAAATATGTAAAAAAGGTATTTAGCAAAGTTATTTATAAATATATAAAATTAGAAATATACTAGTTGTAACACTGTCTTAATATATATTCAATGTCTATTTCCATTACTCACATTTCATTTATTAAATAAGTATAATCTCATATTCTAACTCTGTTACCTTTAGGGTGATCTAAAATTCTCATACCCTAGTAGCATTGAGGGGTACCTGGGTTCTTTTTGCCAATGCAGTAAAGAATAACAGATAAGTGAGGTTTAGGAAAAGAATTATTAAAATATGTTTTAAGGAAGAAGCTAATCACACTCAAAAGGGCAATAACTATGTAGAAATAAAAGGTGTGATTAAAGGACGCTCCAAGGGAGAGACAGATTACACCAAAAAGAGCTGTAACCTTGTGGATGGTTGGAGGTCCGTGATATATTAAGGCCATGATGGGAGGTTACAAGGGTGGTCCTAGATGATTGGCACATGAGGTCATTTTAGCTGCTATATAACCCTCTGCTTACTGCACATGCAATTGCCAAATATCCGGTCTTTTATAATTAGAGTCATGAACTTCTGAGCATAGGCATGATGTTGTAATGATTGTATAATGAGGCTGAAGTAAGAACTTCAATGTAGGAATGATTGTGCATACGCTGGTGACCAGATTTAACCAGCTATTGGTTTATGTCTCTTCATTCCTTTGTTCCTCAGGATGCAGGGGTGATTTATATCTATAAAATTAGTGTTTCAGGAAGGCCTTTGGGCAGGACCTTTATTCCTTTGTTTCCCATCCCTCATGTCTACGTAACTACTTAACAGGTCAAAGTAATGAAAAAGGAGAAAAACAGAGAATATCTACTATGATTGCATTTTCAGCAAAATCTCATGAAATGCACAATTTCACATATTGTGACTTGGAGTTTTATTGTCTTTTGACTTACAATTTTAATTGTATTTTGCTCAAATATTTTTAATTTAATAATTATTTTTAAAGAAAAGAAGGATGTTTAAATAACTAGGAGCACTTCATAAAAATTGGGTATAATGATATACTAGAAATAATTGCAGAATTATGCTGATTTTCAGCAAAAAATAAAATAAGATTTGTAATTTATTTTTATTAAGCTAAAGCATATTCTAACAATAAAGTTATAAATCTAAATATCAAAAAACTTTATGTTTCTATACTATGCATAGTTTAAAAAACAAAACAAAACAAACAAAAACAGCCCTCTCATTTTATAAGAAGCTTAGAAGTGTTTAAAAATCAAATGGACTCCTGGTTTCTCATTCTACACATAAGGAGTTCAGAAGTCATCACTCTATCCTACCTAGCAACAGGTAAAAAACTGAACAGAATGAGAAACCAACAACTCTTCTAAGATTCATGAGAGTGAGGAGGATGCAGGGCAAACCACTGCCCCCAAAGTTTGAGACAGCAGACACAGGGAATTATTGCTTACTACAGATGAACGTAAACTTCCCCAGGAACTAGCACCAGAGTAGACAAACTTGAATGTAATTGATAAATTACTAAAGTCACAGGGTGGACAACAGCCAGAGTAAAAACTCCAGAGGACCCAGTAAATGGGCTATCTTGATTTTGTGAGATTTACTTCCAAGAGCTTGACCAGACTCTCACAGTAAATATCACACACACACACACACACACACACACACACACACACACACACACACACACACACTCCCTTGCTTCTGACAGGGGAAGCGGGCAGGAATCACTTTGAAATATTCAGGCCAAGGCCTGCACTCTGGGAGAAATGTGTTGATGAAAGCCAACCTGCGGCCAGGGTATTATCAAAGCAGAACAGACCTGGGGCAAGGGAAACCTTGAACTTGAGCCCACGGTCACCTTCCATGTGGGAGAAGGAAAATACCATCTTCAGCCCACTTTAGTCATTCTCTCTCAACTAAAAAAAGAAAACACTGAAAACCTTTGAAGTTCACAATCCAAAGGCACAGGTTTGCTAAAAGTCTGAAAAGCCTAATCACATAACTACAGGATGGTCCCCTTTCTCGACTCCTCACCACCACATTACTAAAGGCCTATTTCAGCAGTTCATTTTGCCCAGTATACCATGTCCTACTATCAGGAATAATTACAAACAGATTTAAAGGTAAAAAAACATAATTTGGAGAGACAGATGACCATTTCAATTAGCACCCACATAGAGAAGACTGATGTGGACCTCATACCGGTACATGCATCGTGGTCAAGCTAATCATACCTTGGTTTTCCCTGAGCTGATGCATCTTTGACTAAAGTTCTTAGAATCCAAGTCGCCTAAAATCTTCATTAACCAGTTATAACACGTATAAAACAGCAGAAATATTCGGTCATTGTATCAGTTTGCTTAGGCTGCTGTAACGATATGCCACAAACCAGCTTGCCTAAACAACAGAAATTTATTGTCTCAGTTGTGAAGACTAGAAGCCTGAGATTAGTATGTTGGCAGGATTGGTCCCTCTGAGGAATGTAAGACAAAATCTGTTTCATCCCTCTCTTCTAGCTTCTGGTGGTTTGCTGGCAAGCTTTGTCACTCCTCACTTGGAACTGACATTCTCATAGTGTCTTCATGTCATCTTTCTGTATTCGTCTCTTTTTAATATAGCATTATTTTTATAAGGATACCAGTCACACTGATGGCCGGGCCACCCTACTCCAGTGTGACCTCATCTTAACCAATTTTACAACTGCAATGACCCTATTCTGAGTTAATGAGAGCTGGGACGTCAATACATGAATTTTAAGAAAGCATAATTTAAATCATCATAGTCATCTTCACCATCAACTTCTCACTCAATATCTATATAAGTTAGCAGGATAGGCTCAATTTACTTACATTTTCCAAGCCTAAATTAACATTTGAGAAATCATTTTTGCATTAACTCTCACTGATGTGTGTGTGTACATGTGATCATTATGCAAATAAACAATAAATAATGAAATTAAAAATTAAAAAACAGAAAATCTACTAGGGTGTAATCTACTATTTAGTCACTAAAAATAGGCATATGTATAATTCTCAGATTTTAATATCACAAATACAGTTTTTATATTAATATCTAAGATTTATTTGCTATGTAATTATAATAAAATCTATCATTTTGAAAATAGAAGAGCTCATTAACAGCACTCACCCTCCTGTCTTTCTAGATATATTATCTCTGGAGTTATGAAAATTAAAACATATTAAGCAATAATTTATTCTTGGGCTCATAAAGTCATTTGATGACTTGTCCTTCAGAACATATTTATTAGCAATTAAGAATATGCCCAAATACCAACTCCTAGTTATCTATAATACCAATGTAATTATTAAAAGATAATTTTAAGAAAAAATTTTAATTTAGCAATGACAAAATTAGGTTGTTGTGGTTATTTCATTCATGGGTGCAGAGATATAAATACAAATGAAGTAGGAATGTGAATTTCTAAACCTTAAAATTGGTTTTCCATATTAAAAGAGTCCAAGTGTCCTACAGAATTCAGTTCAAGGTTCATGTGTTTACTCAGTCTATTGCATGAGGGAGTGTGGAAGGAGAAAATTTATTTGAGAAGAAAATTAGATAATCATTTGGGGGAGGTGATTGAATGCTGACAAAGTGTCAGCAAGTTGCTTCCTTAATTTATGGCTTTAATCATAGGAAGTTGGCCAGAGCTGGGAAATGTGCACATACTTTAACCAATATGCCAAGTTTCACAGGGCTTAACATTAAACTTGGCTCAACTGAAATATTAATACCGTATTTGAAGTTCACTCATTCGTTCATTCATCCATTAAATAATTATTGAACATTTTCTATGTACAAAGCTTTGAAGAGCTCTGCCCCATAGCTTAATAATACGGTGGCAGTGCATAGCAGGAGCTTTTATTCGGAAGGACTTCAAGGCAGGCTTTCCAGAGAAAATTGTACCTATGAAAAGTTTAAAAGATGATTAGGAATTTGTCAGGTAAAGGCAGTTGGTGTAGGGGGGGAAATTTTGGATGGTGGAGATAAGGGAGTGGATGTTTCAGGCAGAGAAAATAGCATATAAAGATCTAGAGCAATAAAGAATATAGCACATTTTGATTAAGGCCACCTGCCACATAGGACGTTGGGTTGAATATGATGCATGTAGGCTAACATGGCATTTTAGCCATGTTAAGAAAATTAGAATGCACAGCATTTGACATGGGAAGCTATTGAGGAGTTTACTTGTGAAGAGCATTTTAGAACGATTATGAGCACTCCTGCTAGAGAGTGGAGAATATATTGAACAGGAAAATAACTAGAGGCCGGAAGGTTACAAGGTCCTTGCTGTACAATACAACAGAGGTATTTTGTGTCTGGTAACTGGACTACGGGTAACAAAGACAGAGGAAATAATAGTTGTAAAAATACATATTGGGTGTTGAACTTTTGTGCTGTTGGTATAAGTGAGAAAAAGAGAATTAAAGTCAAGAAATATACCAGTTTTGAGATTTGGGAAAGAACTGATAACTACCCAGACCAATAATGACAAATCGATACTGATCAATAGGTCATTACAATCTGTAGATTTGGGCCAAGAAGGATTTTTGCACATCTGCAGTCCTTTGTCTCAGTGTATTTGGGCTGCTGTTACAAAGTATGGGTGGCTTATAAAAATATAAATTTATTTCTTACAGTTCTGACGTTTGGAATTACAAGATCAAGACTCCAACAAATTCCATGTCTGGTGAGGTCCTGTTTTCTGGTTCATAGAGGCATCTTCTAGTTGTACCGTCACATGGCAGAAGGGACAGGGAGCTTTCTTACACATTTTTTTTATAAGGGGAATATAATCACCTCCTAATATCCAAATACCATCACCTTGAGGGGTAAATTTTCAACATATAAATTTTGGGAGAAAACAAAAATTCAGACCAAAACAGCATTGTTCTAAAAAGTGCTGTGATTTAAAAATTATGATGGTGGTAATGGGTTCAAGAGATTATGCCAATGGTAAAGACGTCAGTTTTGTCTAATACTGTTTTTCCCTCATTTAATTGGCCCCACCTATACTCCATATTTTCTCCAATCTTTCTTACACTAGAGTTTACTAAAACTTTTTGTTTTACAAGATGCTTTATAATTTACATATTATGAAATTTAGCTATAAGTGTACCATCGACATTTTCTTACTAAATTTACAGAATTGTGAAGGTATTACCATAATCCAGTTTTAGAACATTCCATTACCTCAAGAAAGTTGCTTAGTACTAATTTTTCATTAATCCCCACTTCCATATCCTACTCAATACAACCAATGATCTGTTTCTAGCTTGCTTAATGGATATTTGATATAAGTGAGATCATATAAAATATGATTTTAGCTCTGGCTCTTTCCACTTAGCATAATGTGTTTTGATTCAACCATTTTGTATGTATCAGTGGTTCCATTCTTTTAATCACTACATATTATTCCATTATGTGGATAAACTACATTTTGTTTCCTATTTACCAGCTGATTGATAATTTTTTGCTATAATGAAAAATGTTTTGAATATTTGCCCGCATGTGTTTATGTGGTTATATGTTCTCATTTTCCTTTGATCTTAGATATGGAATTGTTATGTTGTGTAGTAATCAATTTGTCAAACTCTATTTAAAAGAAAAAACCTATTGGCATTTTTATAAAAATTGAATTGGATTTTAGATCATTGGGGGGGGGTTAATATATTGACAATACCATATCTTTCAATCTATGGATATTTATTTAGATTTTTAAAATTTTAGCAATATTTTGTTCTCAGTTTATAAGCCTTGGACTTCTGTTAAATTTTATTTCTAAGCATTTTATTTTTTTTATTTTATTATGAATGAAATTATTTCTTTAATTTTGGTTCTGAATTAATTGTTGCTAGAATTTAAAAAATACACTTGACTTTGGTAAATCCATATTATATTGTATGATTTTTTTTCTTTTCTTTAATTCTTTGGGATTATCTATATACAAGATCTCTGCATGTGCAAATAGAGTTTTACTTCTTTGTTTTCATCTGTGTGATCTGTCTCTTGTTTTATTTCACTGGCTAAAAACTCAAGTAAAATGTTAACTCAAGTGGTGAGAGAGAACTTCCTTCTTTGTTCCTAATCTTTTGGATGAAACAATCAGCATTTTCAGCTTTAAGTTTAATAATAGCTTCTTTTTTTTTTTTCACTAATGCTCTTTATCAGGAGGAGAAAGTTCTTATTACCACTAGTTTATCAGTAAGTCTATCATTGTCAAATACTTTTTCTGAATCTATTACTCTATTGAGATGCAATTTTTGTCTTTTGTTCTATTAGCACAGCATATTACATTAAGTGATTTTCAGATATTAAATCCACCTTACACTGGATGTGGCCATGGTGTCTAGTCACTATTACATATTGCTAAATGAGTTATGCTAATATTTTATTAAGAATTTTTGCAGCTATATTCACAAGGAACATTAGATAGTATTAGTCTGATTATGACATCAGGGTAATAAATACAATGAATTAGTTGAAAAGTGTTCTATCTCCCCTCTATTTTTGTAAGTGCTTTTGTGATTTGGTATTATTTCTTTTTCAAACCTTTGATATAGTTGATAAAATTCACTAATTAAGCCGTCAGTACTTTGTGTGAAAATTTTGAATAGTTAATTCTGTTTCTGAATTGTATAATCTATTCACGTTCTCTATGTCTTCTTGAATTAGTTTTGGTTATTTGTTTCCTTCAAGAAATTTTTCTATTTTAGCAAAGTTATCTAATTTATTTTTTCAATTTTCACAATAGAATTTTCAATAAAATTATTTTAATTACCAAATAGTCAGTAGAGAAATCTCTTTAATTTTAAATTTTAGTATTTTAATTTTTCTGTATTATTGCAATTTAGTCTACCTAAAATTTTGTCAGTTTTGTTAATATTTTCAGAGAATCATTTTACTAAATCTTTTCCATTTTTCTGTTTGATCGATTTATATTCTAATCTTTATTATTTTCCCCTTTTTTTTGCTTTATGTTTAGTTTGCTTTTATTCTAGTTTCTGAATATGTAAACTTAAATTGATGCTTTGAGACTTTTCTGATACAGTAATTTTTAAAGTTTATAAATATTACATAAATTAGCTATGTTGCCTTTTTTATTCAGTTCAAAATACTTTCTAATATTTCTTATAATTTCTTATTTACTATGAGTTTTTTAGAGATATTTTAATTTTAAAACATTTTAGGGTATCCTAGATTCCATTCTCTTTTAAAAGTCTAATTGATTTCTTTTTTGGTAGAAAGTATACTTTGTATGACTTGAATCATTTTAAATATATTGAGATTAGTTTTGTAGATTAGCATATGATCTATTCTGGAGAATGTTCCATGAATACTTGAAATATGTATTCTACAGTTGTTGGGTGATAGATTTCATATATGTCAATTAAGTCAAGTTGGTTCATAATCATAATACTTTTCTCATTCTTTTCCTGATTATATTTCCAGTTATTTTGTCAGTTACTGAGAATGGGGTGTTGAAATATCCAATGATTATTGTTGAATTCCTTCTTTCTCCTTTCAATTTCATCAGTTTCTATTTTATGTAGTTTGAGACTGTTGGATGTGAATACTTTTATGATTATTATATCTTCCTAATCAATTAATTATTTAATCATTATGAAATGTCACTTTTTTCCCTAAAGTATTATGTTTTTACATAGTGTATCCATATTGTCTATATATAATAATATTATGTCTATTTCAACTAATAACAAATTTTTTCAGCTTTTTTATATGTACCTTTTGTTTCATACATCTTATTTCACATCTTTACATTCAATTTATTAGATGACTTTTATAGACAGTATGTCATTTATTTTACTTTTTAAATACAGGATGATAATCTCTGCCTTTTGATGGGGATGCTTAGAACTTCATGTTTAAAGTTAATATTGATATGGTTGGATTAGCCATTATGCTCTTTGTTTTCTGTTTTCTCTCTTGTGTCTTTTTTGTGTTTCTGTCTCGCATTTTTTTTCTTTACTGATTTTATTTTTGTTAGATAATTATTTTAGTGCAGTAGTTACATTTTTCTGTTCATGTTTTTTACAGAACTTTTTAGTTATGTTTTGGCAATTTCTCTAGGGATCAAAATATGCATCTTAATTGATCTTCACTGTATATACACTCAGTCTCAGCCAGGAACATGCTTGCTCCAACAAAAATACAAAAATAGCATCTTCAGGCTGGTATAGCCATTGGTATTTCCTGATGATTTGCCATCAAGATTGTCACTTCCAGCAACAATGCCATTGGGTGTGAGTATCATTGCCCAATCCAAATAGGGAGAGCTCATTTTGACTATATCAGAGAAGCTTGCCTGTGTTCACTTGCCTGCCATGTCCTGGCAGAACTTCTGTGCTGACTGACCTGGAGGTAGAATGAAGTAGAGAGGAACAGAGTCAACAAAAATGTTACTGACTACCACTGTTCATACCTGAAGTTCAGCAATTTTCTAGAATAAATGTTTTTAATATTGTGTGTAAGCCTTTGGTTGATATCCAGAATGCTGAAATTGTTGTTTAAGTTTGTCCATCTGTATGGCTGTCTTTGTGGAAAGTATTTGCTAACCTTCTCACTTAGCAGAGGAAAATACCTCATCAGCACTTTGGATCATAACTTATAAGATGGTGAATAATTTAGAGTGACTAGGGTAAAGATTTCTACTATGCTAAAGGTTAGGAGAGAGATATGGGTTTTCCAAAAGAGCTCAATAAAATCAAAGCTCCTACTTTCTTTACAGCAGCTTGAGAAGGAAATATCAAGTCTACTTATGGATGAATCACGTTTTGAAAACATTCTAAAGTACAATGACCTAAATTCCTGCATCTCTTTCAGTCACAGAACCACAGAACCATTGCAGTGTTAGTATTAATGTATAATAATGTGAAATGACATTTAACTTAGACATGTATTTGACGTTAGTTTCTGACATTTGCTTACTTAATGAATGACCAATACAAAACTAGAGGTTAGCTGAAAGAACTGCCACTTCACTTCTGTGAACAGCCATTTAGGCTCAAGTGGTCATTGGTTAATAGTTAATATTTTATATAAATTTATTTATGGCTCAGTAATGTTTAGCTTCCTGAGCATTGACATATAGTCTTTCTACTGCTTAGAATTTCTAATTTTAAAGTAAGTTAGGTACCAGATATGCTATAAACTAAACTATTAGCTTTTAAGGAAATATCTTTGCTTTATTCCTCAAGCAGTATTTATTGATTGAAGATACACAAACTGTTTTTGCCCCCATTGCCCGTTATCTTTCAATTCTGCTTATACACCATTTTATTTCTGCAAAAAAAGAAATACTGTTTCTCCTCAATCTGATTTTTCAGTTCAGCTTCTCATGTGTTCCCACATATCTTTGTTTAACTTATATTGACATAGCTTAATATTCAACCAGATACTCGGAAATATGAGATTTTTATTTACAAGCCAATTATCAGCAAATTTTAAATACATTTTACAGTAATTAAAACCATTTAAAAGTTATTAAAATATATTTTGATGTATCTAAATTTGAATAATATTTTCTTAAAAGGCAACACTATTTCAAACTGTAAAATCAAGTTTTTCCATTCTACTCAGCATTGTTTTTTTTTGCATTTTCATTAAGTTTTTTTTAAATAGTCTGTCACACCTTCCAACTAGGTGAAATTTAGCCAGCACTGGTAACCAAGAGTGATGAGAATCATTTTGCTTTAAACATAATATTAGGTGATGCAAAACATTTTAAACTTTTAAGCTAATTTTCTTTGAAAAGTTTTGTACCTTTTGAATGTTAAGCAACGATTTACCTCCAGAAGATTATTTGTGCTCTATTTGATTCCAAAGTAATCATGACCAGGAAAGCTGACTTGACCCATAAAAATTAGAAATGTGTTAATGTTTCAAAGAAAGGTAGACATAATAAGATTGGACTATTTACACCTCAAATGGAAATTACAATTAACACTATGATACAAACTAATCTTCGGGTAGCAACATAGACCATTCAAGTGCTAACAATCATTAAAATAAGTAAGAGGACATTTAGCTGGTGAACATGACTGAATAAGCTGTGAAAATCAATTAACCAAAAATATACTTTTCTAAAGAAATGAAAGAGATACAAATGAATCATACTTTAACCTTTAATCTATGTTTGTCCTGAATTATACTGGATGGACGATAGATAATATTCAAAAATTTTCATGACTTTTCCCCCAAAAAACCATTCCTCGAAACTAAGTATGCCAGGATACAACTCCTCTCCCACCACAACATGCACATAGTGCACTGACATCCAACTACATGAATTTAGCTAATAGCAACTGATAAATAAAAATAATAAAAAGTTTTTAAATTATATATATTAATTATTTTTAGAATTGTTTGATATCATTTATAAACTTTCAAAAGTTTTTTGGATTCTAAGTCCAAAGAATAGTTTAAGAAACAGTCATTGTAATGTAGAAGTTGAGATTAAATTATAGAGAAATCGTCAAGGATGTATAAGCCTATAATTCAGGGGCTAAAGACTCAGTGCTGCAATTACTAATGCTTTTAGAAGGGCCTGCTAGAAAATGAGTGACCAAACTTGTCTCTTCAGAACGCTTATTTCTCTTGAGCTATTTTACTCTGTTTGTATTATATTTATATTTGTAATATCTTTATCTTAAGCTTTGGGTTCATTTAGACTGCCATTATTTGCAAGGCAGAAAGTATGTATCTAATAATATATATCTTCATAACCTACTATCAAGACTATTTTCTCACATACTGGAAGTTGGCTGCTACAGGATTGATCATTTCAGGGTGTTAATGATAGCATCTAAGGCAGAAGGTCTCCCTAAGTTTTTGCCATTCTTGATATAATGACTTTCCTTATCAGGCTAAATTTATGATTAGAAGATGGCTACTGCAGCTTCAGTCATGACATTCACTTAAAAATGAATTTAAAGACAGGCGAGGTAGGAAGATTTTCTCATTTCTTCTCTTCTTTCCCCTTTTTCTTCATTTTCTTGATTTCATTTAACTTCAGCTTCTTCTTTAATTAGGAAGATAATTCTTTCCAAGAAGTTTCAAAGCACACGTGATTACTCATTTATTTTTGTCAGACATTGTCTGACACATTGTTTCCTCAAAAGATAAAACTAAGATGCCAGTAGAATATAAGAAGGAAATAGATGTTGGGTTGGTACGTAAGAGTGCCTGCCATTGCATCCTTTATTTTTTAAAAATCTTACTTTTAAAACATTTTTATAATGATAAAGAGCAAGTCTTATTTGACAGCACTGTAAAGTAACAATGCTAATCCCATAAAGTATGAGAGGCAATATGACCTGGAAGGAAGATGTCAGGGACAGAAACATATAGGCTATATTCTGGTCCTTTAAGTTAATGTATCTGACCTAGTAAACTGAGAAATGGCATTCTAAGTAATAAAATGGGAAATGAAAGAGGCCAACCCAAAATGGAAAAGAAAGAATATATACATGAAGACTATATGCACAAATTTAGAGATTACTTTTCTAATGAAACATTTCATCATTTTGAGCAAG
Source organism: Cynopterus sphinx (assembly GCA_030015415.1). Lineage (NCBI taxonomy): Eukaryota > Metazoa > Chordata > Mammalia > Chiroptera > Pteropodidae > Cynopterus > Cynopterus sphinx. The sequence continues at coordinate 20,000,135 of CM057393.1, read as the reverse complement.
TTATAAAAAAAATTATTTCTTAAAAGAGCTGCCATGGAACTAGAGACTCTTGAGTAAGTGCCCTCTTTACAGTAAATTGCTGAGAAAATTGCTCTACTATTCATAACTCTAATAATCCAGGGACTTCTCAGGAAATAACAGTGGAAGTTACAAGTTTAGCTTTAGAAATTACTGCTACTTTGAATAAAAATGCCTTCAAGAATAACCAATGCTGGTATAAGCAGCAAATCCAAGCCAATTTAGGGGTCATTGCCACCAACAGGAGTAACCAACAGTTGCTGTGCTGTTACCAAGAGCAACTTCTAGGATTGGTTGATAGATGTAGTAGTGGGAGTCCCACTGTAGAGCCGAAGGTGAGGCTCTCTACTCCTTTAAAAATATTCGGAGGATGTTACCTTGCGAATTAATTATTTTGAATAGCATTCTTATTTGGAGATTAGGCAGAGAAGCTTGTTGATATTTTATTGTTATCCTCAATGAGAAGAGAAAATTACACTGCTTAGGATTCCTGGTGGAATAAGAAATCCAGAAACATTTATTGAAGGTTTAGATTATATATCACAAAATCTGTTTTAGATTGCTGGATAGAAGCATGTGTCCTGGGGAAATGGACTGACGCATATAATAATTAACTTATTATCATTATTAATTTTCATAATTAAATTTATAGTAATATTGAAATTTTTTTTGATTTAGTTCACATTTACATTGACTCTGAATGTTTATGAAGTATATAAAAATTTGTGCTGAAGTTACGTTTTTAACAACACCAAGAGTGTTTTCACTGGGAAGCAGGTACATTGTAAATTTTTAATTAAGAAAATTAAATACATTAGATTATGTTCATAATGCTGCCATGACGAATTGAAAGAGTAAAGGCACAAATATGAATAATATATGTAAGATATATAAATGATAACAGAATTAAGAATATATTCAGGGATAAAATTGTTTGCCCTTTTGACAGTTGAGGGTATGTTAATATTAATGATGTCAAGATATTTGCTTCATAAAAAGCTGTTATTTGTCATCTTCACTTGAAGAAATTTAATATTATCAATATATTTCATAATGCAAGGACTCAGTTTGGTTTCAAGCAATACATTTTTCATGATTCTGATAATTGTTCAATTCTATTATTTCTATTTTTTAAAATTTCAGCAACCAAATACAGTTTAAAGGCACACTACTAATCTCTTGCTGCCCTGAATAGTTCTAGTTAGGCCTCAAAAGTAAGATGTAGTATCTCTAGGAAGCAATATACTCTTATACTGTATGATTACTAAGAGAACATTGACTTTGAAATGCTTCTCCCTTTCCAATGCACAGAATACTGCCTAAAGGACTTTGATATATTTTTGTGAGGTGAATTTGAGATGCAGTTCTTGTAAAATGTAATAATTCAGAGTCCTTGAGAGTAGATACATAACACATTCTGGCTATTCAGGTAGTAAAGTACCTAGTAAAAAGAAAAGAAACATCATGCAATTTGGCCCTTTGAATGTGTGATTATAGGTAATAATGAAAAGTTGCATTTGTTGATCTTTGTCTAATATAAGATTCCTTTCTTTTTAAGGCTATTCCACATATCATTAATATGGTATTTATATTATATATCATTACTATTGCCACATTTCCCAGTAGCAGCAATACTGAACAATACTAGTGAAAGCAAAATGTCCACCATTGATATTTGATTATTATGAAGCATAACAACATATGTTTGCTTATTTACATATATATTATATACATCCACATATAGAAACACTGGCTCACAAGAAACTGCTTATTTGCTCATAGTTTTGATTAGCTGTTTTTTATTTGTGATTGGCTGAATGTGATCACCATAGTCTTTAATAGTCTATCAGATCTGCTGAGGACCAGTAATCTATACAATTTAGGTATTAAGGTTATCATTTTGCTACTGGAAAGGATGGTTCTATATGACAAGGAATCTTATTATCTCAATATTATTCCACTAGAGTTGCTGGTACTCCTCCTCTGTCTGCCTCACACACACACACACACACACACACACACACACACACACACACACATATTACTCTTTCTCCTCCTTTATCTCTTTTTAAATACAGGTGAGTTATTAACTTTCCAAGGGCTTAAGCTTTTGAGCTGAGCATACCTGATACCTGTAAAACTTATTCAAGATGAAGTCAGCCTCCCTCCCTATGTATGTATGTAAGAACCCAAGACAGTTTTTTATAGGCTAGAAGATTCTTTGAACTTGTCCTTTTGTTGTTGTTGTTGTTGTTGTTGTTGTTGTTGTTGTTGTTAAAGTTTGTTTATTTGTTCATTTGTTTTCTCATTAGCCTAAATCCAAACACTATCTCAATGCTCTCTCACCCTGATCTTCAGGGCTCCTTGGCTCTCCAGCCATTTATGATTGTCACTATTCCTATCAGAATTCTTGTTTGCAATCCTCTGTCCTGATTGTTTCCAATATCCAGTCTGATAATTCAATACTGATTCCCAGTAGCTGTAACAGGGATAATATTCTATCACCTTCCTGACTATAACTGCTTATTTCTGCAAGCCCAAATCTCATCAAGTTTTTCATCTATTTATGGTGACTCTGTCTAATAATAGATAACACATCAGAACTCACTGAAAACTTTAAAACATATTTACCTATAATGTATTTAGTGGCTAGAACTCGATTTTCTCAGTCTTCTCAGACAGAGACAGTCATTTATTTATTGAATGCGCTACTAAAAATTGTATGAGTATAAATGGGAGGTATGGAGGTGAAGAGGAGAGTTTTCCACCTAGAAAAAAACACTTTGAGGGAAGGCTTTGGAGTAGAAGACTGCAGAATGTAACAGAAAATCGTGGTGGCTCGAAACATAAGTGCATGGGAAAGAAATACTGTGGTTCTAGTTAAGCAAGAGCAAATTGTAGAAAACATATCAATATCTTTAGGCAGTAGAATGGGCTAAACAATTTTAGTTGTAGGCAGATTTAGGAAGTAATTGGGAAACTCATAGCCGGGCCATGACTAAGGTGAGTTCAGTGACTGGAGATTTAACACTAGGACACTGATGGGTACAGCATATGTAAAAACAAAACAAACAAACAAACAAACAAACAAAAACAATAAAGTAGTGTGTTTTTATTTAGTTTAAGTTTGAGGTTCAACTGGAGCATTTACTTACTGTTTGTCAACAATTCCAAAATATGAATATTGACCTTGGAAAAGATAGTCTGAATTTAACTTAACATGTTCATATATTATTTCCTCTAGTACTGTTGAATATTCTAGAAATGGGTGCACATTAAAACCTTAAAAATTTATTTATTTAAAAATAATTTAAAACACTACCAGGTGTCAGTCTCTATTATATAAACTAGAGATATAAATATGAGCATGACCAGGAATCTTTTAATAAGAAATTTGAAGATAGTCTTTAAGCTTAAAGACACACACACATACATGCACATACACACAATTTAAAATAAGAAACCTATTTCAAATCTTACACAGAGAGGTGTGGATTTTATTGGATATTTCCATTTATAGAACTAATTAAAGTTGTAAAAATGGAACATAAATAATAATGAAAGAAAAAGTATTAAAATAGCAAAAATATAAGAAGCAACAAGTGAGATGTCTATGGACTACAGAGTTGAAATTTATGACACAAGGTTGTCTTTCTTCATTAATTTTTTTTTTTCATATCTTTAGGAGTCTAGAGCCAGCTAACATCACTATCTTCTTACACAATTTTTAGTGGCTTCAGTATGCTTTCCAGGATGTGTCTGACAGAGCTTCCCGGGCCTGAAATTTTTTTATTGGCTTTTGCACATGGAACAGATCAACAAAATGCCACCATTGGTTAAGGGTTGCTCTTCAATCATATTAAGGAATTGAGAGCATACCTGAATGTCATATGCAATGTTATGAGCATAACATGATCTTTTTAAGAGGTTACAGAACATTTGATTTCTAAAATAAATTAACCTTCTAAATGTTCATTTCTATAATAGAGCTAAATCATTATAGTAATTAATGTAACTGTACTAGTTGAGTTGAACTACAAAAAGAAAGTTGAAATAGTACTGCATATTTGTTTTCTGAACTGATAACAGAGCAATTCAATTAACTTTTTGCATATGTTATATGTGGTATAAACAATTTATTTTTGCCATCTGTTTCACTTTATGGGATCAAATTCAATAATGATATTACCATCAAATAGAATTTGAATATGCTAGACATTTACTTAATTTACTTATATTTTTTAAACATTTAAAAGAATTTTTATGTGATCTTAAGTGTGCACAAGATTTGTTAGGTGGATCATTTAATGAGAGTACAATTTAAGCTTATGTATAGAAATACATATTTTAAATATCACAAGATTGATTTATTCTGAAAATGATTAAATTCTTACTTCAGAGATTTTCTTAAAAATGGTTTGCATTTGATTTTTATAAAGTAACACCATGGTTGAAGCATTCTAGCCTGTATTCTGTATTGACAGTGTGTATGTATATGTGTGTTTATCTAGAGGGTGGATTATAGGCCAAAGCACTCCACTGAAACTAAAGGCTTTTTATAAATACATTGATAACATGAAAATTTAAGGTTTTTTAAAAATTTTTGTTAATATTTTATTTTATTATTATTAAACTTCAGATAAATGTTAGCTTATGTATTGGTGGATATTATTTTATTAAAAATCTTATCTGTTTGTCCACACAAAACAAAATAATATAATGCTTTTTTTGGCACAATGTTTCTGAGACATATAATGCTTATCTTGTTGTCACTCTATCCCATTTTAAAAAAGCTGACCTCCCCAGCATTTTACCATTCCAAACTTTGACTCACCTATTCCAATACTGTTTGCTTCCTCACATCCCCACTGCTGAGAGTTTTCAGGAATTACAAGTGCAGCTTCCTCACAGACATCCAGAGTTCAGTCCAAACTTTATTCCAGTATGTTATTGATTTTCACTGAGAACTTCAAGTGCTGGAGTAGATGTTTGAAGAAATGCAGATTTCTCAGTAATCCTCAAAGCATTATATTTCTTCTCTGTTTATATTTAGCATTTCTAATTTCACTAACCATCTCTCCAAATATATTAACCTGATGTAGTAACTGTCTTGAGAGTCTTTCTGTGTGATAATGTGAAGTGGAAAAAGCTTCATATAATAAGTAACTAAATAACTAAATTACTTTAATAAAATTCACCAGGTAGTAATAGAAAATATTCTATCTGGTAATTTTATGTAGAAAAACACTATTAAAATATCTTTAGTCTTTTGAAAATGTAGATATTCAGTCTCATTTGCTCACCCAATTATGGCAAGAATAGTCTGAATACATTCCAATAAAGGCTTCATTTATTCTTTTTTTCTGACCTGGTATCAATTTACTTTCACTTATATCCTCATTAGTTTATCTTTCTTTTTCTGGCTGATGTGGATCAATTTAGCAGTCTACTAGAATTCATAAGGAAGATTTCATAGAAATATTGATAATGATTATATGATTAAATGTTATTCTTTAATTCTGTACTGGCAGATTTTTTTGAGTAATTTTTTCTTAGTCTATTTTTATTCGATGAACATTTTATATGAATAAATATTTATTACCCTCTACAGGAGTAGAAATATGTCCTTATGGAGAAAATAATGAAATGTTCTGAATTTTAGAGAGAGATTCAAACAGACTGTAGCTTTTGTTCTTAAATTGCCTATATGTAGCCAGGATAAGTTTATTTTTAAATATTTCTTGTTGCTTCAAAATCCACATCCCTACAAATTAGGAGCCCAAAATAATACAACATACTTTCACTCTCCAGTGATAAATAATTTAGATCTATTTAATATTTCATTGCAGATATCTTCAAAATTTGTATCTCTATGAAATGATTTCTTAAGGGAATTAAACAGCAATTGAAAGAATTTTATGTACATACCTTTTAAAATTCTAAATTCACAAATTATAAGTACAGGAAGTACACCTGGGAATTCTTGCAGAAAAATAAAAATCTTATTATTTCACTTTTCTGAAATTTTAATTATTGAAAATCTTTAATGACTAACCAATATTGGCTCATTTTGGAAAAAAAGAATGCACATCCACACATAAAGGTACTAACCAGCAGTTAAATCAATTTAAAATATAACTGAGGTGCTGAGGGAACCAGTGCTGTAGTTTCCTTGTAGTTGCTCATTACCTATCCAAGTTCAGTGATTTTTCCTTGTGAGATAGTGATAATACTTACCTCATGAGATTTGTTATAAAACTACATGAGAAATAAAATAGCTGTAAAATGACCCATTGCTATTTGCAGAATTTCCTGTATCTCTGGTCTGATGTATGTCACTAATTTTGCAAAATTCTCAGCTATTATTACTTCAAATATTTTTTATTTCTCTCTTTTCCTTCTGGTACTGTCATTACAAATACATATTGCACCATTTGGAATTGTTCTCTTGCGTATTTTAGTCTTCAATTCTTTTTTTCTCTTTATATTTAAATTTTGGAAATTTCTATTGAATTTTATCTTCTAGCTCACTGATTCTTTCCTTGGTTATATCCAGTTCACTGATGTGCCCATCAAATGTATTTTTATTGTGTTATATTGTTTTTATTTCTAGTATTCTCTTTTCTTTCTTACAGATCCCTTAACATATTAATCTTAGCTATTTCAAATGTCCTATCTGATAATTCCAAAATTTATGCATTGTCTGATTCTGGATCTGATCTTTGCCTTGTTTTCTTCAGATTTCTGTTCTCTTCCTTAGAATTTAACTTTCCTTGAAAGCTGGAAATGATGTGTTCCATAAAAAGAACTGAAGAATTTAGGTAAATTGACTTTTAGTATGAGGTTTTATAATTATCTGGCTAGAAGTTAAGCTGTGTTTGTGGTATATTGTAGTTGTATCAGAAGCTAAAAGTTTCTCTGTTCTTGTTTTTGTCACCCCTGTTGTCAATAAATTTTCCCAGCGACTCATTAAATAGAGTTTGGGAGTTGTCATTTAAGCTGCAATCCTCTTCTGTCATACAGCACCCTGACTGATTGAGGTGAAAAAGTGTAACGGGGAGAAGAAACATTCTATAGTCCTATGGTTAATTTCTAAGCTAGTCTACATTGAGCCTCTAGCCATTTTTCGATTACAACTTAAAGTCTTCCTACTAATATTGGTTCCAGCTGTGGGCTTCTGCTCCTGGGCTTCTACTACTGGGAAGTTATGAACAGATTCTCTCTCTCTCTCTTCTCCTCTCCCCAATCCCTATTTTGGGGGCAGATATTTGCTCTGTGATCTCAATTCTTTGATACATCTAAGGAGAGTTGTTAATTTTAAGTTTGATCTCTTTTTTTTTTTCTTATGAGAATAGAAATAGTGACTTCTGAGCTTATTACATGTCAGATAGGAAAAAAAACCCATTTTTTTTATATTTAAATTTTAAAACAAATTATAAAATCCATAAAAAGTTTTACCTAAGTAGAACTTTAATTAATATATGTATATTATATGCTTCAACATCTTAGTATTTAAAAATAACTGGACCATAAAATCTATTAAGATACAAAATTTATTTTTTTTACCAAATTTAATTGATCCTTTTACCATAATTCATCATATGTAGAAGTCAAAATTCATGTGTTCCATGTTTATTTATTATCAAATGAATTTAATGTAATGTTAATCAACATTCAGATTTTGACATTAACATTTAACTTTATCATTAATGTAAAATTTGGAATGATTTAACTAAACACCTGGAGGATTTTAGTTTGCTTCAGAGAACATAGGAATCTCTTATTGGTTTTAGAGACTTATTTACTAATAAAATTAAAATGTGTAGATCCCAAACTTCAGAATATTTTGAGAGCTAAAATAAATAAGCAAATATATTTTTAAATGCTGTCATGACACAGCTGATATATTTCTGGAACCCTATAAGTTGCCTGGTGCCTGCAGTAGTAAATGATTTAACCATCAAATTGTAAATGACTTTGGAAATTCATTGGAGGTTAATTCTCTGCCTCATTGCCCCACCCCCAAATGGACAAACAGTGATTGATTTCAGTGGTGTTCACAAAGTACTTTTCCCTATTGAACAATAGAGTAGCACTCACAAAGACATCTCCAGGGTATGGGAACAATTAAATGGGTATCAACAAGATGTCATTAAGAATTTATGCTTATGTATTTAATCACTCTGCCTACCCTCAACAGTTGTGTTGCTTTAGGAAAACTACAAATTCTAAAATGTCAACATGGTTTATGTGTTGCACCAAATTCTCTATACTTAAATAAAATATCCTGAATAGATTCTACTAACTATGTAAAATACACCAAAATAGGTGTATTACTTTTACCAAAATAGGTGTCATTACTTTTAATATTTAATTATTAAATATTAATATTTAATTATTAGTATATTAATTATTACTGATGTATACGTATCACAGTGAGTTTATTGGAAGGAATAAAAACAATATTAACTCCTCTGTGGGTACATAATAATCAACTCCTCCCTCCGAAGTCATCCATTTTAAGTCTCTCAAACCTTTGAATATGTTACCTTACTCCTGGCAAATATGTTACTGTACTTATTAGGTATGAGTAAGTAGTAATTTTAAAATGGAAAGAACATCTTAAGTTATCAAAATGAACCCAAAATTATCAGAGGGGTCTTTGTGAGTGAATGATGAAAGCAAGAGGGTCAGAGTCTGTGAGAGAATTGGAGATGCTATGCTTTTAACTCTGAAGATAGAAGGAAAGGGCTATGAGCCAAGGAATGTGAAGACCTTCAGAAACTGAAGAAGAAGAAAAAAAAAAAAACAGATTGTGCTTTAGAGCCTAGAGAAAAAAATGCAGCTCTGTCAACAAATTTAGTTTAGCTAAGTGAGACCTACTTTGTACTTTTGACCTCCAAAGTTGTAAATAATATATTTGGGTTATTTTAAGCCATTAACTGTGGTAATTTAATACAGTAACAATAGGAAATAAATAGGCACATACAGTTCAAAATTTCTAGGATGTTCTTGATGACTGAGGGCAACATAATGATGAACCATTGTTACTATTATGTGCTAAGAGTACATCAAATAAATGTTACGCATAAATAACAATCACATTAACTTTCTATATGTAGATTTGGTTATTATCCCCTGGTTATTATCTCCATTTCACAGATGTCCCAATAGAAACTGTGGGTTTATATAACTTTGCCTTCACAGATTTAGGATGACTAGAGCTAGAATCTTAGCAAAGGAAGTAAATATGGAAGACAATGCCCTGTGCACTAAAATACACTATAACAGAGGTTCCCAATCCCTGGATTGTGGAAGGTACCAGTCAGTGGCCTGTTACAAACTGAGCCAGCCACACAGAGGGCAGGGCACTGAGCTCATATATTCATTCCGATGACTCCCCCAAAGGTAGTTGTTAGAATCAAGCTCAATTTTTTTTAAGACTCCAAAAACAGAAGAAATAATTTAAAATAACGAACTAAAGAGTCTTCTATTCCCATGATACTAGAATAGGTATTACGAAGGATACAAATGAGAAAGATACTGTTCTTATTTTCAAAAATTTATACTCTATTTAAAAATTGCATAGTCTGGAATATTCAGAGGAACATTTGTTCCTTAAATTAGTATCCAGCCTTGAATACTAGCTCTCAGTTAAACAATTGAGGGAGAAAGGATGATATCATATTTTGCAAAATATCCAGTGAGGGTGAATATTAAAATGAATTTAGAGTCTATCACAAGCTCTCAAGTCTCCCCTACCTAGGTGGCTTATTGCAACGTGTCTTCAATCATTTCTATTTAAATATTCACCTTCTGAATCTTTCATCTGGTAAAGGTTTGTGTTTGTGAAGAGAGAGGACATTTGGAGCCCAATTTACCTGTGAATAATTTAAGATATAGATTGTTTCATAGCATTTCCTTTTATAATTAGAATTAGTATGCAATCGAGTGAAGTCATGGTCATAATGCACCTAGGATACTGACAAAAACTCAATAAATACAGTTACCATTATTCTGTATTTTATATATATATATAAGTCATCATTAACATAAGCTCCAGTTCCACCTCTGTATTATAACATTTGTGAAATATAATTTAGATCATATTTCGGAAAGTCTCACCAAGTTTGTGTACTTAAATCCTATGCCCTTTTGCCTTTTTGAAATTTGTGGAGAAGTAAAGGCAGCTCTTCCTTCCTTTGTGCTGCTAATGCTCTGAACTGTTTTGGACAGAGTCGAGTTCAGGGTCTTTAGATGCTGGAGAGAGCTGCTGATAGGTCCATTTGGCATAGTGGCTAGGGCGTAATTGCTTCTCAGTTCTATAGCTTTACTAGGAGACTATTATTGCTATCTTAAAGCCAGGTGTTTAAACAATGAAATTTTCTCAAAATAGGCCTTTACTGACAATTTTCCTCTCTGTAGTCGGAGCTAGGTAACTCCATGAACTCAGTTTATTTTTTTCTTTGCGTTTGCTGATAGTTGTCAGAGCTGTTTGAGAGATATTGCTAAGGATTTGAGTGTAGTTTTCTTCCTCCCTTGACTATTGTTTAATGTGAATAGTTGGTTTTCAAAGATAAAATATAAAAGGAAAACATTCTCAATAGATTCTGACAATAAAATTTGTAATTGTACTACAATCTTTTTACATTTTTACCCGAGATGCTTGGAAAGATATTCTTTTTTACTTTATAAGGCTTTTTGTTTTATAATTTTAGCAAAAATGCAGGCTACCATATTTAATTTCAAGATGCTGCACTCTATACTTTGTGGGACTTTTTTTTATGATGTGCAGCCTTATCCTTAATAATAATTTAATAACTGTCTAAATGAATAAACGAATTAATCAAAACATAGTTAGAACATCTAAAACAAATTGAAACATTTTCTAGAGTCTGATCCTCTTAGTACTTCATCTGATTACTATGAAATTCTACAATGTTTTGTCCCACCAGGAATGACAATTCATCTTTTTATCTGACTCAGTGATATTTAATGTAAGACTATTTCTGTAGCTCTGTTTCATAAAAAATGGAAAGTATCATCTCTATTTATTATTTTAGTAGTTCAAAGACAGTATATTTGGAAGGGAAGGTGGTATTCATTGGTATTATTAGCACAAAATGTTAATGTGTACTTACTTTTAATTTATTATTAAATAGAATATACCACAGATAGCAATGCTTTTTCAGTATGAGTATGTTTCTAATGATGTGCAGTTGTCAAACAATTCATAATTATTAATAGGTGAATGAACAAAAATATGAATAGTGTAAATATGCTTTAAATTGTAAAGGAAATATTATAAATGTAGTATATAAGAATGAAATTAATGATTCACAAAACAACTTTTCAAAGAAACAATATTATTACATATTTTTACATAGTTTGCTTTTATATTAGTGGCATAAATTGGTGTCATTGTGATCATGTTTATATCACAGATGTGAAAAAATAAAGATGCAATATGTATGCATTGTTAGGATGTTAGGTGGCAAATGTGGGTGATTCCCATTATTGCTGAATGCATTTAATATCTTATTCAAATTAAATGTGACTAAGGAAAAATGTGCTCTGATAAAACATTTTCTGAGTATTTTAATTACTGATGTGTTGTTTCCCATGTGTAACCAGGCAAATGTCACTGAACCAAATTCCTACCTATATAAGGCAGAGTATCACATCCCTTCAGTATCATCACTTCACAAAATTTCTTGGTCCCTCAAGGGTATGTCACACATATAATTCTCTTGTGTCCTTTTGCTCCAGTTTTTCTCATTGACTTTTGACTCGGAAGCCACTTGAAATGATATTTTGCTACCACTACTGTTATTCTCCATTACAGCAAAGAAGGACTCAGAAAAGTTCTTTTGTCCTCTGATATGTCAAGGTACCAAGCCATGTCCTTTTCCATGTAGAAGTGGGAAGAACTCTTTTTCTCTACTTGTCTCACATGTTACCTGGCCACCAACAAACAAACAAACAAACAAAGCAAGCAAGCAAGCAAGCAAGCTTGTGTTTCACAGGGTCCTTAATAAAAACTACTGTTTTATTTACACAGATTTTACAACAAAGCCACGAGGTTGTGGTGAACAGCTCAGTGTGGCTGCTGGAAACAAATCACACAATGACATATAAGGTTTCATACAAATCCTGTTGCAGGTCTTCTCTCTTTCAACAATAAACTCTATCAGAATCCTTCATAATGGCTCCATTTGCTACGTCACATCACATCAGTATTTCAGAATTTTACTTTGGACATGTGCAGCTTTAAGATCATTGAGACTGATAAAATAACTTAAATGTCATCAGTTGTGAAGCTTTCTACACTGCCTTTTATTCACATGCGGAATGGTTTTAGAAATAATATTTTCTTTAAATATAGAAACCAATAATGTTTGTCCATGATATTACATTTGTTACCAACTATAATTTTATTAAGAAAATAATAACAGTGAATACACTTTGTGCAGACATTAGTTCTAAAGAGATGTTGCAAAATTTCCAGAGCTTTCAAAGAAATTTCTTTGCTTTTTTATTTTCATTAATTATAAGTGAATTAGCCTAGCTATTTATTTTCTTTAAGTTAATATTGAAAACTTCCTGAACTCAAAATGACCAATTAGTGGTAAAATGTTGAGACACTTTAGATCTCTTCCTTTTGAATTTTAGCAGAGTTTTTACTTGTGGCTCTTAAAAGCCTGAAAAATGCATTTATTTCCTGGACTTAGGATGAATTCTGTAAAAAATACTAGAGTTTTATGAGCATACTTTTTATTCTGCTAACATTTAAAATCAATTTTATGTTGTTTTTTAACCTGTTTCTATAATATATGAAATTTCTGTGTGAAACACATTTAAAGTGAATAAAATATAATTCTACTTTATCAAAACTTTCAAATGTACTTTACAAATATATATTTATAAATATTATTATTAAATCAATGAAGTTGTCATAAACAAAGTAAAATTGGATATCTCAGTTGCCTATCTCTTTATTTCCTATATTTTAATCAGGGACAATAAATGCCATCAATCAGAGATAATCAATAATCTATCAACAGGCTGAACCTTAACCTCTTCTCAGCAATTACATTGCTTAATGAGGCAGTAAGAGATAGGGCTAGTTACCACTAAGCTTTACCCCATCCCATGGTGTCAGCAGAATCCAGTAGGAGCTGAGTCTACATGCCCATCTAGCATGAACAGGGCAGAGCAAAATGGTTGGAAGTGAGGCTTTGTTCCACTTTTGCAGAGAAAGTGCTAGCAGAGTTGAGAAGTCTAAACTCCCTCTCAGTCCAATGACATAGTGTGAAACAGTCACAATTGGCTCTAAGTGAGCAGTTGAGCATACCCACCCACCTAGTCATCATGCTGCACCTCAGAAAGAGCCTCCTTGATAAGAGTTTCATAATATAATATACAAATTCCAAGGTACAGTAAAAAAAATTACTAAATATACCAAGAACAAGACAAATCACAACTTAAATGAGGACAATAAAATGTGTCAATACCAAAATAAGTCAGATGTTGGAATTAATTGATAAGGATTTTCAAATAGAAAAATTCTGCAACACATTGGCTTGAAAATTGAAAAAGAAATGTAAATCTCAGCAAAGAGATAAAAATTATAAAACATGAATCAAATAGAAATTGTAGAACAGAAAAATAAAATAGCACAAATAAAAAAAAGTAATGGATTTGTTTAATGATAGAATGCAGATAAAAGATAATATAATCAGTGAAAAGATTAATAGTATTTACTCAATCTGAAACACAGAGAAGATCAATTGAAAAAAAATGATGAGCCTCAGGGTTCTTTGGGACAATAACAAAAAGCCTAACAGTCATATAGTTGAAATAAGATTATATGAATAACTCGATATAAAATTTACATATAAGGTAGTGAGAGAACAGAACTGAGAAAATATTCAAGAAAATAGTGACAAGAAACCTCCACAATTTGGGGAAAGATATAACAAAATTAAAATTAGCTGAGTGAACAACATAGAGGATGATTGAAAGTAATCCACATTAAAATATCATAATTAAACTTCTGAAAGCTAAATGCAAAGAAAAAAATTCTTGAAAGAAGGCAGAGAGACAGCATATAACTTATAAAGAACTTTCAGTTCGATTGATGGCAGATTTTCTATCTGAAACCATAGAGACCAAAGGAAGTGGCACAACATCAACTACCGAAAGAAAATCATTTTCAGCAGTGAATTTGGTGAAATATTCTTCAGGAATGAGGGAAATAGAGAGATTTACAGACAAAAGAAAAAGAAGAAAAAATATTAGCAATTCTACCCTAAATGCTTAATGATTTTTCTAAATAGAAAGAAATTATAATAGAAGGCTAGAATTTCAGGACATGAGAATGAGTTAAAAATGTGGATAAATATAACAAATTTTCTTCTTCTGGTTTCTTAAATAATATTTGCCAGTTGAAATTAATATAACATCATATGATATGTTTCTCATATATAAAGGAAATACCTATATCGATTATATTTTAAAAGGTAGGAAGATAAAAGCAATTAAACAGAAGTGAAGCTTCTACACTGCACTTAAAGTAATAAAATCTTATGTTATAATGCAGATATGTTCATGTTATATATCATGTATAAATCTCTGTATTATTTTTATAACTATGTAAAACTAATATCATATCAAAATAAAAAGTATGAATAATTGATATAAAAAGCAAAGATAGACAAATTCACAATCATAGTGGAAATCTCACACACCTATGCAGTAGCTAGTCAACGAGTAAAAAATATCACCAAGGGTTCATAATATTTGAACACTAATAACTTTATCCGATATGTAAACAGAGGACACAACAACCAATAATAACACACTTCACATTCTTTTCAAGAGCACATAGAACATTTCCCTAAACCCATCATGTACCAGGCCATTAAGCCTAAATAAATTTTAAAAGATTGAACTAATTTATCTTATGTCCTCCAACCTCAGTAAAATTAAACTAGATATAAATAACAAAAAGATAACAAAAAGCCTTAACTTTTTAAAAATTAAATCATATATTTACTGTTATGAAATTTAGTAAAAAAAGTTTTTTTATAATCAATATTTTAAATTATTTTTAAATGTAGCAAATTGAAATCAGAGAAATATAAAAACCATACCATATTACAACTTGGGTCTATTTTAGGAGTGCAATAATAGTTTAACATTTGAAAATCTGTCAAAGAAAGATAGATACAAGAAGAAAAACAATCATTGATGAATTAACTCAAATATGTCAGTCCACACAAATTAAAATATAAATTAAGTTCAATGCCAATCAAAGTTTCTTAAGGTTATTTTTATGAAAATTGAGATAACAGTTCTAAAATTTATATGAAAAATATAAAAAAAAACAGAGACAGTTACAGCAATGTTGAAGGAAAGCAAAGCTAGACGATAATCACTTCAAAGTTATAATGAATGACAATGTGATATTGGTCCAAATATAAACAAATGGATGAAAAGAACAGAACAGAGAACTTGTGTTTATTAACTATACCTTTAAGACAATAAAAATCAATGCACTAGACAGAAGTTATCCTCAGTTTATATTCCTTTATGTCCAGTGTATAATAAAATATAGTATAGAAAATAATAAAAAGTAAACAGATAACAATAAATAATGGCAAAAACTTGGATGTTTTGAAGAAGACATCATTTGAATAGCTGATAAATATATAAATTTATCTCAATGTCTTTTTTTATGGCTGCAATAGCAAAAAGCTTTGAAATTTGAGCCAATATAACAAATGATCTTATTAATCCCATAGTTTCCTCACTTGAGTATCTTAGCATTTCTTGTTATATACTTTCAGCATCGACAACAGATAATTAATACAAGAACATAATGGCTGTGTAATTCTGTTGACAGATTTGTCTCTAAGCATTTTTGAATTATCATTTTATTACGTTCTCATTTGCATACTTTTCAGTAAGTTCTATCAGTTATTTATTTTCTTTGTTTCCCTGTATGTAATGGTATCATTTATTTTTCTGGCAACACTTTTGTTTTTATTTTCATCCATGCATTTCAATAATTATTTTATATGTCCTGGTGTATATTACTTTGTGCTTAGCTTGCTTATTGTTCATTGAGCTTATTTGATCTATGGGTTGATTTTCATCATTAAGTCTGAAAATATTCTGAAAATTATTTATTTAAATATTTGTTCTGCCCCGTCTCCTCTACTGACAAGATTCCAATTACAGAGATTTTAAACTCTATTATATTTTTTCATGGGTGACTTATTCTCCTTTTAGTTTTTTTTTTTTTCAGCCGTCTTTTCCTCCTTAATATTTCAATTTGGATAGTTTCTGTTACCTTTTTTTAATTCAAATATATTTTTTTCTTTTGTGTTATCTAAATCAGTGTTAAACCTTTCCAGGATTTTTTTTTTCATTTTAGCTATTGGTTTCTAAGATCTGAAAATGTCACGTTTTATTATTAAAAGCCTCTAGTTTTGTACTTATAAAGTTCATGCTTTCCTTTAACCCACTTCCTCTTTGCCCTGAATACTCCCTAGTGGCGCTTGCAGCTACAGTGTTTACCCTGAGCACAGATTCCAGTCCTAATCTTACTCCCAAAGTTTGTTGCAAAATATCTTGTTTTTATTATTATTTTTGCATCACTCTAATATATTGATAGTCTTTGGAAACAAATGACATTTTTTTTTACAGCATTCTGCTTTTAATAGTGATATTCCCAGGTACAAAATACAATATTCTCGATTGCAGAAAATGTCAAATCCTAGGTATTCTGATTTTGTTGTTCTGAGCTTTGAAAATTACCACACACACAAAGAAAATTATTAAATATTGACTGTTATATACATTTATGTTACATTAGGATTAGAAATAAGTTCTATTTAGAAACAACTCCAAGAACAGTTTTGATATTTTATTTTCACATTGAAAATGAGTCAGATTTACTTCTGCTTCAAAGAGCATCTTTATGCAAAATCAAATTAACTCTGGAAGCGAGTTGCACTTTTTTCTAAGTGGGAAATGGGTTAAATTATTGAACACATTTGTAACATGTTTTAAAGCATTTGACATAATTCTACCATCTTATTTTTGGTTTTGTTTCTACTGGTTGTCTTTTCTCATAGTTGGTGATAGCTTGTGCTTCATTGAAGATCTACTAATTTTCATTGTGTTCTGGACACAATGTGAGCGCATGCATGAATACGTGTGTGTGTGTGTGTGTGTGTGTGTGTGTGTGTGTGTGTATGCAATCTTTCTTTAAAATGAATTTTGTAGAATGTTAATTTACTGTGTGTATCAACTCGAGTCATCTAAGCCTTCTTTTTAAAACTTTTTAAAGAAAAGTAAGGAAAGCTATTACTTTAGGACTACTTTACTACCCCCAGTTTTTCCACATCTCCTTGCTCTGGCTAGTTGAGACTCCAACACCTCCCAGGACTTCATTAACTCTGATTATACTTCTACTTAATATACTTTGATATATCTTTTTCTGTTATTGTCCAACCTCACTCCATTTACGTACAGTGTTATATTCAGGCAAAGACTCAAACACATTCTTAAAGATATTTTTATCTTTGTTTAAATAGTTCTTTCCTCTCTGCTATCTGGTACTCTTCTCTAAAATTCCATCTGCCTCCATTCGCCACCTACTGTCCTACCTCCACTTCACAACCAAAAATGACCAGAATTATATACCTCTTGACTTTGTGGTCTAGAAAGTTCTGTTTGGTAGCAAACAAACACTTAAACTATCACAGGGCTTACTTACTTCATTATTATTATTGTTTAAATTTCTTAGGAATAATAGTTCTATTTTGCCAGGTTTCTAATTTCTAAAAATATTGTTTTCATGTATTTTGTCCAATTTTCTAATATCAATTAGTCCATCATGTCCAAAAAAAAGTTAATTATAATTCATTTTTATAGATCCTAATTGATATATTTAAGTAAATTTATTAAACATTTCAATTTTTATTACATTTTAAAGTAATGATATAATCACTCTACACTTTGTAGCTGAATATTTATAACAAAATGAAATTTTTCTCGTTCTTTATTGAAGTAAACCTTAACTTGTATCTTCATTATTCTAAGTAAAACATACTTCCAGAGTGTTAAATATTTAAAAATAGTAACACAAAGGTCCAACAAAAACCTTATAATTCAAACCCTCACATGAAATTCTCATATAACTAAAGAGTGTGTCCTAATACAATCTCTTTACCTGACAAGACGATCTGGCCTGACCGATTTGTCAAAATTGTTTCTTATGATAATAATAAGGTTTTTGGACTATAAGTTATATAGCATTCAATTTATTGTGACTTAATAAGCTTATCAATAATAGAGGAAAATAAAAATTTTGAAACAACTTTAAATATTATAATTAACTTTCTAGTAGTGATTCATATTAAGTGAAAAACACCCTAGTTTATTGTGTTTCAGACATTAACCGCAGAAAGTTTTTAAAAATATATTTCCAACTTATCCAATTTAATGAGCTAAAAAAACTTTTAAAAATCATTTTCTTTAAGAGTTATAAAGTTCCCAAGAGTTAGCAAACATGATGCAATATTTTAATATAATACTTTATGCTGAAGAAAGCTAAAAATGTGACCTTTGTATTTAATATTATGTGGTTTTTCTCATGTGGTCATAAACAAGAGAGAAATGTAAAATGATGTAAATAAAACAGTCACTTGAAAATTCTGGTTTATTTACATAGTTTTAAATTTTAATTTTAATTAAAACCCAATAGAGTATGACAAACATGGAGCTATTCAGTGAGAGAAAAATAATCTTAATGAGATAAATTAGATTTTCTATGTATATATTGCCTTTATAGTCAGTATATCTACAACAATGCATGAAATACTAAATTAGGTACTAGCAACACAGTACAGTTATATGTTGGGAACTATTAATTAGCTATTATTAAATCAATAGGTTGTTCACCAATTTTTTCATTACTTGAGCATCGGATAAAGAAAAATGATAACTAAGTGTAGATCAAGGTTTTGATAGCAGAATAGTGTATTTTTTAAAAGTCAGTTTTTGAGGTCTTTTCAGTCATGATAACTAACACTATAATGCATTTCTATTAATAATATGTTTTAACATATATTATCTAATGTGAAATTGCTGTAAATTTTGTGAAGTTGAATTTCCAGGAAATCAAAACAATATTCACAATCAATTTAATCAAAAAGACTTGAGAATTGAACTCACAGGAATTATAAGTTTTTCAAATTTAGAATTGAAATTGAATGATTATGTTATTCATTTCACAAATGTTTATAATTTCATGTGTGTACTCATTACCCAGAAATTAAGGATGCAGATGTATATTTTCCCTTCTGATTCCATGGTTCTGGAATATCAAAATAGAAAATCCACAATGATTTTACTAAATGATTTTAGAGTTTAACTCATAGAAATTGATATAAACACTTTCTAAATCGAGATATATTTCTTACCTTCATTAAGTTGCAGGATGAGATATGGCTTTTGTACTACCCACCCGGCAGGAAGGCTTTAAAAATGTTTCACACCATGCTAGAGGATTAAAATATCTTACCCTACAACTTTGCATAAGATTGACTGATTTGTGTATGTGGAAACAAAGTGAGAAAAAAAAGAGGGGGAAGAAATTTCAGTGTCATGGATTTTTAAGTGGCAGAGCTTATACTTATAACCAGGAGTAATTTTAATATTTCCCTATATCATGTATTTTAAATATCATAATTTCCTTTTTATTATAGTGAGACATACTTATTCAAGTCACTGATTCATCATTAACTACTCTAATGAAAAAAGAACTATGCCATTGATAGAAGAAAATACAGAAGCAAGAGGATTATTAAACAAGAACTCTGATAAGGGTTTGGTAACCTTACCTCTGAAGGTTTGCTAGCAATACTCATTTTCTTTCTACCAGAAAAATTAATTTTCTGACCAAAAAAGGAAAACTGACATCTGATTATCCAGATGGCCCTGCAGTGGTAGCATTTTCAAGTCCAGGGCACATCTGTTACTCCCCACAAAGTTTACTCAAGTAGATAAAAAAATTACAGGCTGTTAATTTACTGAATATGATAGATATTTTACCAAATATACAATTTAATTAAACTAAAATTAGACATAAAAATGCCAACTCATAATTTTATAGGCAGCCTTTGAAATACCTGATTAAAATGAAAGAAAAATAGAAATATCTTTGCCATGTATTCTAATTTTCAAGGCAATATACAATGAGCAGAAATTGTTGGTTTAACGGAATCTCTTGAGTTGCACAAAACACCAACAGACTAAAATTACTTTCCAGTATGTCACCTTCGAGCTGGTGCCTAGTTCCTGTCTTCTTACCTTATGCTTTCTTCTCATCCTCATATTGTGCCTGTTGCCTAGAACTGCATCATCAGTAAAAAAAACAAACAAACAAAAAACAAACAAACAAAAAAAAACTTCTATATTGTCTCAAAAATAATTCCTTTAAGGATCAATTTTCATTGAAGGGGTATATTATTTTTTATTTTTATATTTTAACAATTAAAAATTATATTCTAAGTGGCCTCAAATTGGTGACTAACGATATTCTCTTCTAAACTCTATATTTCTAGATTTCAAAATCTTGGCATATACTAAAATGTACCTAAAATGCCATATCCTTCATTAATCTCTCTTTGATTCTGTCCTTTAAACATCAATATGTCTTTATTTCTCTCTTTCAAATTTTATTATTTGTTATAGTGCCCCAATGGATATTTATCAATTACTAATCTATAACATTTTTAAGGGCAGATATCTTATTTTATATTTACACGCAGAAACACTCCAGAAAAACATTTTAGTAATAGCACATCCCCGAATGTTATACTGAACAGACTTAAAATAACTATTTAACTAGTTTCTAATAAGATTGATTTTAAACTTAAACTCCTAATACACTAACTACATTTTTTATATTATCATAATGCATACAGTTTATTTCTTATTTGATTTTTCCTCAGAAACAAACAGCACCAATGATATGACTTCATATCATTTTGGAAATATGTTTAGATTGATAATGAATAAAAATAGTCATAGTTTCTGTATTGTTCTACTTTAAAATATAACCATGTAACATATTAAATATATTTCCATGCAAACAGAATTTTCAACATGTTCTAAAGTCCTATTGATTATCACTTGATTTGTTTAATTTAATATCTCTTGGTTAAGCTTAAATATGTTAGCCATCTTGAGAAATTTATAATATTTGAATTCAAATTATGAATACAATTATATGATCACTTATGTATCTTGGCATTTTGTATATAGAATAATATTCTTAATATCAATGAAAATTAAATTTCAACTTGAAATTAATTTATACCAAAAAACATCTAGATGAAAAGAGGGCAAAAATCAAGTAATTGCTTTACCTATTGGCTCCTAGACATTCAAATGTTTCAAAATAAGCTAATAAGGTGGTGGAGTCTCTAAGAAGTCATTATTTTATGACTTCCAGGCAATATGATGGTGACAGACCACCTTTTAGTGTACTGTTAGGAGCTTTGAAAAATTAGCAAACAACCAGAAAAAAAGAGAATCAGGAAATCTGGGATGTAGTTGATGAATATCACAACCAATATGTAACAGCCATTTGAATTCTTCACCAAACAAATGGATTGAGGCACTACATTCCCTAAGTAAAAGGAGCCTCATGCCAGTGAGCATTCAAGTTCATCAATATTATGTAAAAATTGGATGGGATGACAGGCTCATAGAGCAAGTTAAGGAGTTCCAATTGGTAAGCAAGGTGAAGAGTAATTTAATGTGTCATTTTTACATAAAAACAAATATAAATTAATTATGTAGAGGAAAGCAAAACTAGCATGACTTTTTCTGACATGAAAATAATTCAAAATAAATTTTAAGATACAGGGAGAAGGAATCAAATTTCTTATTCTGTAGTTATTCACTTGCCTCTTCATATATTTCACCACAAACGTTCATAAGGCACTGCTATAACATGTGCTATATCAAGAGATAGTGAATTTCTCCTCAAAATATTGTAATTAAATATATGAGGTCAATGTCAAGAACTGTGGAGAGTCTAAAATTTTACTCAACTTGCAAGCTAACAAGTTAACTTGCTATATGTTCATGAATGCTGATAGAAGACACAAGGCTCCTGGGTCAGAGTTGAAGAACGTTATTAATCATAATGACAGACAACACAATCTTCATGTTCAGGCCAGTTTCTCCTGGTCCTCAAGTCCCACAGGCAGATGCAGAATGCTCAAAAAGATGCTGCTTGTGAATCATCTTTTGTGATGAGTCACAAGCACCGCTTTGCCCCAGAAGGCAACATTATCTTTCTTATACTAATAATAAATAAACCTGCCTTTAGCTTTAGAAGGATATTGTATTTTTGCAATATTATTGGAAAGATAGTCTAAAACAAAAGCCATCTGTGCCTCTGCTTACCAGATATATACAAAGGTCTGAGTTCCATAGAAAATTGTTTCCAACAACATCTATCCTTCTTTTCTACAATGTCTTGGTTTCTGGCCGAATGTCCCATGAGTATGTTTTCTATCACAGATTCTAATTAATCAGTCTGTCATAGTTTAGGACAAAGTCATTTCAATTTTTTTATACAGCATTCAATTCAGGCTACTATGGGAAGGACTTGAAGAGTAAAATGAGGTCAACCTACCGTATTAACCTTAAACATACCCCTTAGCATCCCAGACCCAATCAGTTGAAAAAACTTACAAACTCTATCTTGTCCTTCAAGGAGGAAGTACAAACCAGTTCTACCACCTTACCCAACCCCATCCCCCCCAAAAAATGCTTGGCAAGTGACTTAAGGCTGACTTAAATATTTTCCATGGCAGAGGTGCTGTTTCAGTTAACACTTAAAGGTCTCTTATGACTACTCATAATGTGCAAGCCATTATGTTCTGAGGAGAAAAACAATTTTATGCCTGATTTCCACACAAAAAATACAATTCTGAGGATACATATAGTGACCCTGGAAATAATGTGCTGGTTACAATTATTGCAAATGAAACATTTGCTGGGAAGTAGAAGTTGATAGTGCCTCCAGTGTGGCCTCCTAGTCACCTGATAGGTTTTGTTGAGTATAGTGTCTGTGTTAGATGAACTGTCTAAAGCAAGGCAGTCAAACTAGACCTGTTTGTCTACACTAACACTTATGCAGCATTCAGTTGCCCTACAGAATGAGTGATGTCTAAAAAATGGGAGAGGAGAAGATATATGGAGGAGGGTAATGGCGTTTTTTGTGAAAGGTGCAAAAGCTGGAGTCATATCATGATGATGCTGATAGGTTTCTGAGTAATGTTACAAGAACTGGCTACCAAATCATGTCAGAAATATCTTGCTAAAATAGCAGACCCAAGCATTATATTTAAGATATTTGCAAGAATTTAGAAGATCCCAACCACAATGTTTTCCTCCAAATGAAGGCTCCAGGAATGGCTTTGAATGACAAAAGATCATTAAAGATTTTACCTTCTTCATATTTCCTGGGACCTATAAAATTCCCTACCTAGGTGAATTGATTTCTATATTCTCTCCATCATCACAAAATTGATTTGTCCCATTGCAATAACTATCACTTCACCCCTTTTTCAATTATCTCTACTTTCACCCACACTTTTGGTCTAAAAGGGTTAACCGCCAAAGGGTCAGAGCATTTTCATAAAATGTATAGAGACCCATTAGGTGGCCCACGTCGGCCCATCTGGATCACTGGAATGGAACTTGGTAAACCGTGTTCTTAATCAAGTCTTCATTATTCTCATCATCAATGATTATGGCAATCCAATAAAAGAGTCTAGAATTTGATCCCATAAGCCTGTGCTGGCTAAGCTATCACCCGAAGGGTTATAACAACAAAGCTGGCTTGGGATCACCATCGAGGGAACTAAAGCATTGCAATCGAGGTCAGGTGGAATTCTAAATTCTCAAAATAGGGCGATACGATATTCACTCCCTTTTCCTAACTGTTACTCAGGAATTGACTAAGAGTAAATGATTATTTTCAGGGAACAGTGCATTCAGTGACTAAACTGCAATTCTTAAGGGTAAAGCAAGAGGAGGTGAAGAAGGTTGTGTTGGAAATCATCTTGAATTACTTTTTGAAGAGGCCATTCTAACACTCAGAACCAGGAAATGCTATGAATAGTAAGGAGTGTGGAATTCCCATTAAGTACATTGTCTGTTAGCCATTTTTTGAGTTTCTTTTGTGATAAAAGACACTTTTAGATTGGAAATTAATCATAAATCTGAAAATATGATATAAATTAATTTCAATGTTCAAAACATTGAACACCGTTGTCCTCAGGTTAGTTCTGAGTGGAAGAGAAACTCTGTAATCTGAAAAATAGACAGTATTCTAGTTAGAATCTGTAAAGGATAAACTAAAAACATTTGCAGGGAATTTAAAGGTTGACCTCTGGTGTAGGTGACTAAAATGGTGTGTGAGCAGTGGTCATTGAAGATGAAGATGTAAAGTAACTGAAGAACAATAGCGTCCAATCCATGTAGACATACATTTGTGATAATAAGCTGGATATAGCCTATGTGCCAAAGCATCAAGGGATTTGAGATAGTAACTTGGTTCCTGAGTTGACAGTAATAAAAAAGAATAGTTAGACAGATTGAATTTAAAATGGATTAAAAACAAAGTAAGAGGGTATTTGCACAAGTTTAAAGGAAATCTAAATGCTTAAAGGCAGCATTGGGATAGAAAATATATGAGAGGGAAAATCAGAGTGTCAACTGAGTACAACAGATTAGTAGAACTATAAGGTATTAGAACTGGAAAGGAATTTTGACATCACCTTCTGCATTTCCTTTTTTAAGCTTAGTGAAAAATGATTAAATGATATCTATACATATTTTTTCTCTTCACATATTTGTTGGGCAAAATATTGCTGGCTATAATGACATCATGTGTTTCTGCTTTCTGATAAAAATGTACAGGGCATCTTCTAAATGATGAAACATATGTTAGTACAGCTGCTTCTAAGTTTAAACAGTATAATATTTTTGCCTTTGAATATGGACATATAGGAAAAATTATGGTGATTAAGATAGATTATGCCTAGTTTTGTTGAAAAGCAAATGCTCTAGTGTGAAGTTAGAGTTGAATAGTAAAGGGACCTTAAATTTCATCTCATCTAAGAACATTCATCTCCAAAAATGTAGCATGTTCAAATATTGTTTCAGGTTCCCTTTTAAGTATTTAATTTAAGAAAAAAGACATATATGCACATGTATATCTTTTATAGTGTTCAGTCTTGGCATCTTTATAAATATAAATTTAAAATAGGATCTTTACTGTTTATTTATTAAAAATAACTACTAGAAAAATAACAAATTTTTTACATAATTATAAATTTATAAATGACTTAAATCTTGCTCAGATTAAAGCTCTAAGTCTCAGGCTTGGAAGGTGACTTCTTATTAAGGCTGTAGAGTATATTAACAGGTAATAAAATTATCAGATGCCACTTAGGGTACATATTACTTGTTTTTTTCTATGGAGGTAAAAAAAGAAACACCATGGATTGCAAAAGAAGGAAGAAACATGATTTAACTAGGTAATACTATTTCAGATTAAATCCATATAATAAAATTAAAGGATAAAGTCACGATTTTTTCACTGTTTATATATACATTCTAATTCAGATTTTTAAATTCTATGTGGATGTTTAAGGAAATGTAATGGTTTTGAATCATCATCATCAAAATACTGCTTTGGGAATAATTCTATAGCAAGATTAATAATTTTCAACACCCAGAAAAAATACACCAGCAGGTTAAAAACATGCTTATAGGGGGCAGTCAACTGCCAGTTGATCACATTTTAAAAATAATCTAAAGACATAAAAATAAAAAGATATACTATAGATAAAAAAGGTATGCAGTGAGATACATCAGAAAATAAATGGGAAAGAGAATAAAAAGAGAAACAGAAAGAAGAAAAAATTAAATGGGCATTCAGTTGGTAATTTAGTCATTAGAAAGCTGGGAAGTACTTCATGAAGATATAAAAATTATGAAACATGATAATCTTGCAAGCAGGGAGGACTGGGAGATTATCATCACCTATTTAAATCTATTTCTCACTCATAAATAGTGTCACTTTTGTCATAAATGTAGTAACCTTTAAATATTTCAATAGTAACACTTTGACAGATATATGGTTTGCAAATATTTTCTCCAATTCTGTAGGCTATCATTTCATTTTAATTGTTTTTGTTGTTTTTTGTTTTTGTTTTTGCTATGTAGAAAGATTTTTAGTTAGATTCAGTTGCACTTGTCCATTTTTGCTTTTTTTGTCTGTGCTTTTCGTGTTGTATTTGCACATGTGATAAAGAGTTACTATTCAAAGTATACACAAAACTCATAAAACTCAATAGCAAAAAGCAATCCCATTTACAAAATGTGCAAAGAATATTAATAAACATTTCTCCAAAGAAGACATACAATAGTCCAACAGGTATATGAAAATGTGCTCAACATCACTAATTATCAAGGAAAAAAGATTAAAACCACAATGAGATTTCACACCACTACTGTTAGAATGGCTATTATTTTTTGAAAGAAAAAAGCTAAAGTGTTAGTGCAGAAATTAAAATTCCTGTATACTGTTGGTGATAATGTAAAATGGTATAGCCATTATAGAAAACAGCATAAAGGCCCCTCAAAACATTAAAAATAAAATTATCATATGATCCAAAATTTCCACATCTGGGTACGTATCCAAAATAATTAAAATCAGAATTGCAAAGTGATGTCTGCACTCCCATATTCATTGCAGGATTATTCATAATAGTTACGATATGGAAACAACTGAAATTTTCATTGACAGATAAATAAGTAAAGAACATGTAGTATATACATACATTAGAATATAATTCGGCCTTTGAAAAAGAATAAGTATACCATTTGCAACAACATGGATGGACCTGGAAGACATTGTGTTAAGGGAAATGTCATTCACAAAGGGACAAGTACTGTATGATTCCTCTTATATGAGGAATTTAAAATTGTCAGACATAGAAACAGACAATAAAATCGGAATTGCCAGGGACAAAGCAGAAGGGGAAATGGGAAGCTGTTGCTCAATGGGTGTAAAGTTTCAGCTTTGCAAGATGAATAAGTTCTAGAGATCTCTGTACAGTGTAATGCATATAGTGAAAATTTAGTACACTACAATTTTTTTAAGAGAGTGCATCTCATTTAAGTGGTCTTACTGGAAAAACAAACAAAAAACAAAAGAGCAGAAGGAAACATTTAGGGGCTAGAAATATGTTTGTTACTTGATTGTGAAGATGGTTTTATGGATCTATGCATACTGCAATTCATCAAACTATACATTAAATATGTCCACATTTACATATCAATTATACCTCAATAAAGTTAACATTAAGTAATCTGATATATTACTTATTTATTTCTGTAACTCTTTACTCCTTGTCAACCTATATGTTTATCTTTGTGCCAGTAGCACCTTATTACTTACTGTTATATAGAGTAGATGTTAAAACTTAGTGAGAAATTCTTCACATATGGTCTCCCTAAAATAATCTTGGCTATGCTTTGTTTTTGCATTTCCATATACACTAATTTACACACACACACACACACACACACACACAGATATGAGTAGGCATATTCATACAACCACTGGGAGTTCAGTAGGGATTACTTAGAATTTATATCTCAATTTTGGAAATTTTATATAAAAACATTGAGTTTTCGGGTACGTGAAAATCAGCAACATTTTGTAGTTTTCAATGGTTGATGGATATTTCATTAGATTAAATTCTAGGATTTTATGACTTCGGATCTGATAACATTGCATAAGTAACTTCTAGTTTTTTTTAGTTTTTTTGATATCCTTTTAGTTTCTCCTTATCCAATCATGTCACTTTTAAATAGAGGCAGTTTTACTTTCTTTTCTATATTTCTATCTATTTAAAAGATATGGAATTATTTGTATATATTTATTTCTGTTTAGGTTGTAATTTAATTGCAGTTATATCAAGAAATTATCCAAATTATCTAAATTTTCAAATATATTATCTCAAAATTGTTTATGATATCTATTTAACAGTGAAGTCTAGTTTTTATTGTTAATATTGGTAATTTTTTAAACTTTTCTTCATGTTTCGGGTAATACTTCACCAGTTTCATAAACTTGTAAAAATGGCATCCCTTCCCAGGGGCTTGCTTTTCTTTACTATAGTTTTGCTTTTTTCTCTTTCATAAATTTCTGTTCATGTGTTATTTCTTTTCTCTAAAGTTGTTTATTTCAGATGTTAAACCAAACTTAAATTCCAGTCATGATTCATCATATTCTTATATATTCTTGGATTTTATCTGCAAAAAGTTTGTGAAGAATTTTTCATGTATGTGCATGAGAAATGTAACTTCATATTTCTCTTTTCTGATGACCTCCTACTCTGGTTTTGCTGTTTAACACTGTCTTCACAATATGAGTTAGGAAACATTTGCTCCTTCTGTGTTTGCTGAAAGGAGACACAAATTACACACTATATTTATTCCTTTTTCTCTTAAATATTAGTATTCATGAGGAATTATCTTCTCTAGGCCTTTGAAAATATTTGTAGAAATGTCTAAATTCTGAATTTATTTTTTAAATTGATGTTTTGTATGAATTCTTGTGTCAGTTTTGGTAACTTGTGCCTTTCAAGGAATGTGTCCATTTCATTTGTATTAGTTTCCTAGGGCTGCTGTAATAAAATACCACACCTGGGTGGCTTAGACAACAGAATTCATTGTTTTACATTTCTGGGGAATACAAACCCAAAATCAAGGAGTTAGCAGTATTGATTCCTTCTGAAAGCTAAGAGGAAAGATGTGTTCCAGGTCATTCCTTTGTTTGTAGACAACCACAACTTTGTCTTTACTTCATCTTTTCTCTGTACGTGACTCTTTCTCATCACATGCTATTCTTTTTATAATGATGCCAATTATATTGGATTACAGGCCTGCTCCACTCTAATGTAACTTTATTTTAAATGCATCTCCAGTGACTCTACTTTTAAGCAAGATCACATTTTTCAGGTGCTAGGGGTGGGCACTTCAACATAATTTGTGGGATATGTTTTAACTCATACATTATTTCAATTGTCTAATATATTGGCATAAATTATTTATAATGTTATCATATTATTCTATAAATGTCTGTCTATAGGACCTGCCTATAAAGAAGCTCTCTCTTTCAATTCCAGAATTTGTAATTTATGTCTCCTTTCTCTTTGTTTTCATGCCTCCCACCCCACTCAGTTTAGCCAAATTTTGTAATTTGAATTTTGTTTATTCATAACTTCTGTTTAAAATATTTCATAAATTTTAGCTGCTCAAAAACCTATGTTTCTTAACATCCACATGGAAAAATATACATACATATATTTTAAAAGGATAAAAAGAGAAATGATGATGTGTGATTAAATTTCTTTAATATCCATATATTTTTGCTGAAAAATTTATACCGAGCAGAAAGTCTTCTAATTGCTGATGATAATTCCCTTAAGCAATGTCAATGAACTCTCTACCAAGTTTTTTCCCCCTTTATTCTTTTAATCTAAATAAACTAACTTTGCTCTTAAAAACAAAACAAAACAAAAAACTCTATCAAGTATAATTTTTAATGAAGATATTTTAAATTATTCACTCACTCTGTAATGGCCTGATTTCGA
Organism: Cynopterus sphinx; assembly: GCA_030015415.1. Classification (NCBI taxonomy): domain Eukaryota; kingdom Metazoa; phylum Chordata; class Mammalia; order Chiroptera; family Pteropodidae; genus Cynopterus; species Cynopterus sphinx. Next base: position 19,970,346 of record CM057393.1, on the reverse strand, counting down.
AGAGATCTTTTACTCAATCTCGTACTGTATTAGCACACATTGGATGCTCCAATATAGACCTATCTAGGCATGAGTTAGATTCTATCATTTTCTTCATGTTGGTGTTTACACCATTATGATTATAAATGTTCACTTAGATTTGCAGTTTCTTTTGATATCCTGAGTTTACATGCACTGAAATGAAAACTGACAAATATTTCAAGACCTGTCAAGGCTGTTTTATTTAATTTCAGTAAATTTAAAATTTTGATTTATAAAGAAATTAGAGTAAATATCACACAGTAGAGTTCTGCTACTGAATTTTAGTTAAACTGAATATCTGAAAATACTATATTTAGCTAGTTATTAACCATAATGTATTCTAATTAGTTTTAGACTTTTTAAATATTTCCTCATACTCCTTTATAAAAAGAAAAGATTAAGAAATTGGTTGAGGTTAATGAAATTGTGTTAATACTGTCTGAGCTTTTCTTCATAATTAGACTAAGGTTGCAGGGTTTTGAGGGAAAGACCACACTGCTATTTCATCATATCATAGCAAGAGCACATACTATCTACATTATTTAAGATAATCCATTTTGACCTAGATCATGTGGCAGAAGCAGATTTTGCCAAATTTCTCCATAATGGTGTTAAACATTTTTTTACCCCTTTCTATACTGTATTTTATAAAAAGAAGTCATCATGCAGAGCCCACATTCAAAGAATAGGAAATTATGCTTCCCTTCCTCTAGGGTAGAGTATCTACAAAATTTATTGGGTGTCTTCTGAATGGGGTATTTGTCTTTTCTTCCTCATTTTAATTTATTTAATTATTTATTGCTAGTATGAATTCATAAGTTTTATTTTAAAATTTGGATTATGATTCTTTAATTCCATATACATAATTATGTCATATTTAAACATAGTTTTATTTCTATCTGTATTCTTTTATTTCATTTTATTTTCTTATTTCACTACTTGGACAATGTTCAAAGGTGGAGTCGGAGGAGAAATTGTTGCCTGTTCTCCATCTTAGAAGGAAGTCATTCATGTCAGCACTGAGCTGATCAAGAAGGGAAGGTTTGATGGTGAGATGCCCAGTTGGAAGAATGCACAAAAGGCTATCTCTGTTGCCATCATTTCTGTGTATCATATCCAAACTAAAACATATGCAACCTGATAGCCCCTCACCTCATGTCCTGTCCCTTCTGCTGACCTCACTGCAATAAGTCTCAGCACCCACCCATATGTGTGCAACACAAAAGTTCATATGAGCTATCCCCACAAGGAAAAGATTTGAACAATGGGAGAAATAGGCAGATAAATAAATTCTTCCTCCTTCTTTTTGTAGAATTATTCTGTATATGGCTTCTTGAAGCACAGTACTTCCTGATAGAGCCCTCAGATAAACTTAACTATAGACAGATCAATAATGAATTCATATAGTGCTCTCTCTCTTCTTTCATACTTTATTCCTCTTGTCTTTATTCCTAATGTCTACTTACTAAGTTAAATGCACAAATATGCTCTGCATAATAATCTTTTCCCAAGGGAATTTCAGGACAAGTAGAAGGAAAACAAAAAAGAGTTCTAGAATGTTTTTATTCCTAAATGAAATCTACCAGATATTTCCTTTTTATGTGATGTTTTCATTTCTAAATGTATGGTGATAACTGTACTTTCTGAAATTAGATTTCTGCAATTAGCACCTTAATTTGCCTTGCTTTGAAATGTGGATCTGGGAATTAACACCTTCCAGATGCAAAATTTTTGGATTATAATAAAGAACAAAGATATAAACACATGGGAAAATGTTAAAGTGAGACAATTATGTGGAAAATTAATTTAATGTAGTTCTTTTCTTTAAAAACCTTTTCCTAATGTTTTAGTCTAAAAAAATATGATTTACTAATATAAAATGTTGATTTAATAATGCTTTCATGGTGAATAAAAGTAACATTTGCAAATACATATGAAAAAATATTAAAACATATTTTTAAATATTTTAGATAAATTAAAACTAATGTGAATACTTTGTAAGCCAAATTCTATAATTATATTTTTATTTCTTAAATATTTTCACTATGTTTTTATCTCCACATGTATTAGGTACTTATTAAGATTATATTTACAAATAAGGGTAAGGTATGTTATTATTGAAATCTTTTAGTTGTTAAAAGCTATTATCTATTTATCTCTCTACCTATATTTTATTCTATATCTTTATCTACTTGTAATAACTAATAACTTTGTTAGTATATAAGTTCAAAAATGTTTTGAGGAACCATCTAAATTTTAATACATTAAAAAATGTTTGAGAAATTACTTATTGGAAGTGATCCCAAGGGCTTTTGATAGAATTTTTCTCTTTCTATCTGATTACAATTATAACTAACATATTTTTATATTGATGATGTATGTTTACATAATCATCTGTTTTACATACAATAAATGTAGAATTCCCACCACACCATTTTCTTAGCATTATTTTCATTAAAACTATTTTTTTCAGTCAGTATATAGTTAACAAATGATTTTCTTCTCAAAGTTATATGAGTTAATTTAATAGCAAGTTATTATTTTACAAATCTAATATTTACCCATTCTAATTTGTTTCTGCCTTAAGCCTAATTTTAAATTCTACTGCTTATTTCACTCATAAACAAAGGTCAATTTCCAAATTAAATTTAAGGTTGTATCCCCTTAAGTCACATATATTACATGAAAGCATTTTTTCCAGTCCCCCAGACCTTCATGTTTTTTCGAAGCCTGTCTAGCTCCTCCGTGATTGATAATATCCAAAGCAAAAGGAAGGAAATTGAAAATGACAACACATTTAGAATGCTAAAAATTCATATAAAATTTTAGTGTTCAGAAAATACCTGGTTCTGCTTTCTTAAATAAAGAATTTGATATTAAAAACATCAGACAATCTACATTTCCTGAGGTAGCCTGTGAAATAAGGACAAAGTACTAATACACAAAAGTAAAAATTTTAATATTTCATTCACATGGAATCCAGACACAGCCAAAACTAATTTACGGCAATAGAAATCACATTGCATTTGGTGAGCAAAAGGGGAGAGAAAGGTAGAGGAAAATTTACTCTGAAAGGGCATGAGAGTAATTTCTTGGGTATATGAAATGTTCTATGAGATCGTAAAACTGACATCACAAAAAACACAGACTGGATGGCTTAAACAACATAAATTTATTCTCTCACAATGCTAGAAGCTAGAAGTCCAAGATGAGCTATCAATGGGTTTAGTTGCTCCTGAGGCCTCTTCCTTAGTTTGCAGTTGGTGGCCACCTTCTTGCTGTGTCCTAACATAGCCTTTTAGTCTATGTACTTCTGACGTCTCTTCCTCTTTTTATAAAGACCATAGTTCTATTGGATTAAGGTTTTACCCTTGTAGTCTCATTTAATAACCTCTTTAAAGGTCCTATCACCATATACAGTCACATTGGGAATTAGGACTTGAAACTAAATTTTGAGAGGAGTAGGGAGAAAATTAATTCCATAATGGGAGGGTGGACAGGTGCATTCAACTTTAAAACACCATAAAAATGATAATTTGAGAGCTATGCATTTACTGTTTATTAGGCCTACATTTTTAAAAAATGTTATGGTGAGGGCATTTGAAAGTTGTTTTTTGCCATATAAAGGTGTATTATATTTTTAAATACATGTTTTATTTGTTTTTTTTTTTTTTTCAGGATTCACAGAAGCCTGATCATATGTAAAGACTGACAAGCAATATTGAATTTTATATGATTTCGCTGCTTTAGGATACTTTTATCCATTGGTGATGACGGCTACTCTTGACTGGTCAGAATATAATGGAGACTGTAACCCTCATATATACCATATGCTCACTCTTGCATCACTCAAAATTATCTGGGCCAGTACAATTCCAAAATGTGATTTAAAAATAAGTGCTGGCTCAAACTTGGATAGAACCCAGACTGAAATGGTTTGTATCATCTATGAACTTATAGACTGTACTATATGTCAGTACAGTCACAGAACCTATTGCCCACAGAAGAGAAAGAATGTATGAAATAATATTAGATAGGCTTGGAAAGCTTATTCTTCACCCTCGTTGGCTACCCATGTGCAGAGCATTCAAGAATAATATATCTTTCTATATTGTTGTCAATTTTAATGAAGTGCTATCAAAGATTTCTTTTTGCAGTTGCAGAAATCTCCACTAATTTTTCTCTGTTACAGAAAACTATTCAATAGCCACTATGGAAGCCATTCATGCATTACAAGGAAAACACCTTAATTGGCAATTAGGTGTAATCATTTAGGTTAGGAGAAATGGCATTTCAAAGAAAAGATGATTTTCTATCAATTCCTGAGAGTAAGTCGTTGCTCAGTACAGTGACTATTAGTATTCATTTATAAATATTTAGATATTTCTAAATTATTATGTTATTTTCTTGATCATAGATCTGAAGAGAGTATCTCCATGATACTGTGGACTTTTCCAGAAGTTACATATATAATAGTCAAAGTACTGGAGACATTTCTTGTACTAGTCTAGAGACTAGTTTCACTGAGAGTTTAGAAATACCTCATCCAAGCATAAAACTGATACTGCCAAACCTGCTCTTAACAGAAAAACAGGCCTTTTAGCCAGCTTGAATCTTTCATATTTAGAATATTATTATGGTTATAATGGTACCATGTTTGTACAAACAGACATTGGTGATTCTAATTTAATCTGTATTTAAAAGGTCACTAAGAAATATGAAGCACTTCATCTTGGGGAAAATCCATGTAGATATGAAGGCACAAAGAGATGATATATTTTATTTTGGGAAGGAGTGCTTACCCACGACTACCAGGAACTTAATCTAGTTTATTTAAACTATATGAGATACATGACCACAAGCTTTCACTAGCTAGCTATCTAACATACCAAAAGGAATGGTAGACAAGCTCCATGTCTCACCTATAATCAAAGAAATGTTGGCATTAATTCCCAATGTATGAGATATTCAATCTAATATTTTTAAAAATATTTAGCAAATACTTTTGAATAAATTAGCAAAAACACAGCTGTTTCTCATTTACAAATTACCACTATGCCTTTGAAAACTGACTTTAAATTTTATTTTCAGCAGTAAAAGAGATATAGATATCTTTGTTAGAAAAAAATGCAACATTTAAAATTGATTATGTATGGGGGGAAAGCAGGGTTTCTTTGTGGCCAGAAATATTAAAAAGAAAACTGCCAAATTCCAGACTGAGTTGTAAAAAATAGTTGTCAACTGATAGTGCACTGTGAAGAATAAGAAGAAAGAATGTACAATTACATAAAGTAATGGTTTGCTTCTATAAGGCAGTGATGCTGAAATAGTTTGCTTTAGCTGTGTGCAAAACAGCTTATTTCACAAGCTGACTAGCATTATAAAGAGTATATATTTAGAGAGCTGAGTAGGTAATCAGAAGAGAAGTCGATAATGAAGCTTGTGAAAATTCTAACTGAAGGGAATGTGATATTAAAACACATACACAGACCTCCCCCTGCCCCTCCCCATATACACACAGGAGATAAAATATAGTCAGAAGTTTCAAGTAGAGAAGAAAAAATGTCTTTTTTTTTTTTTTGCATACATCAAAAGGAAATTTGGGCAAAAAAATTTTACACAAAGAGAAAGCAATTTCCGTGGAAGTAATATACCTCTTCTATTCAAATGTTGCATCATAAAAACTCCAGTAAGATAAACTTTTTTCCCTGTATGGAAGCTGACTTTATAACCTGCTGAACCCTTGTTAACTATCTAGTTTTACAAGGAGGTGATTAAATGCATCCTCTGCTGTTTACAGTATGTTTTATATTTTCTGTTTTTACTTTTTTATTCATTTTACCAAGATGACTGTCTTATTTTCAAATTGTCATACAATTGAGCCTGTCTCTAAAAATCTGAAGAATAACTCTTGCCCTAAAGTGTTGTATAAATTTTTTAAAAATCTACAAAATTTTCAAGAGAATTCGATAGAATCATAAAACGTTTTATTTTGTTAGTATAAACTTTTGTTTTCCGGCAACATATATACCACTAATACAAGATCAGTGCTCTCAGATATAATCTGAAACATGACATTTCTTTATGCCTTTTGTTTCTGTTTTCTTTTCTTTAGGAGAGATTCATATTTTCATATCCAAGGTATAAAAAACTTTCCCAAGTTTTAACAAGAGAAACATCTTTAACATCAATTTAGAGAAGAAAAGTATGGTCTCTGTAAGAGGGTAGTCAAATTTATGTTGTGAGCAAATAATTACCTTAAGTTTTTTTTATTAGAGACACAGAAACTCCAGTAAGGGCCTGTTTTGGTCTGCATATTTTATTGTGTTCACTGATAAAGGCCAACTCAGTTCCAACAGTGAGGGCAGGAGCAGTACATAGAATTAGGGAGGAGGGAGAGCAGTTAGAGAATCATCGTGCCATAATAGCACTTGTAATTTTGGTCAAAAACAATGTACATGGAGATGTTAGACTTGCTATTTTATCCTGGAGGAAATTAATAAATTCTTTTTTCTTTCATTATCTCTGTGTAAATATTAGCTTTCCACCCTCTCCCCAGGCTTGCTACAAAAAAAATAAATTAATGGTATGTGTAAGAATCTTTATATTGCCTAAGTAATCACATTTTAATATGTAGAACTGTTTACAGAACAGAAAGAACAGAGAAATAGAAGTAACACTGCCCTGACAGTCCTCCTGTTATACATAAAGAAGTTACATATCAAAAGTATTTTAATACCCATAGTAGTGTTTAATCTTTAAAGTAAAGGACCATGTTCTTCTGCAATGATGTTCTCTGAAAATAAATTCTGTAAAAGTAGTGGCAAATTGAAAGTGTTTACATGTTGTGAACATTGGAAAAAGTTCCTGACTTTTCTGAATTTTTTAGAAGTTATTTTAAAAGATATGGAGCTATTGAGTGCAATGTGGTTTTAACATATCAGTACATGGTCTCTGTCCTTTCAGTCACACTAATTTCTGCCCTCTGCCTCTTCCACGTGGATCAATGAACTAAGCAGTAATTGAAGATATTAATTAGAGAGGAGTCTTCCCCTTGCTCTGCATTTTTGCCTTAAATTTCAATATATAATGATTTCAAAATGAGAGAGTGGGAGTGAAAGGGAGTCCAGTAGAAAACCCAAATCTAGCTAAATGAGAAAGATCTCTTTATGCTCCCATCAGATTTCTGCTCAGCCTTAGTACAAATGCTACCTTCCCTACTCAGACATGGTTATTAAAAATACCTTTCCTGTGCTAGGATTCATTTAAAAAGGTGAAAAGATAAATTATCCCCAATAGTCCGATGCTTGTTTTTCTCTCAGCTTCTTTATAGCCATGTGGACAGGCCAATGATATGGTCTAAGGGAAAGCAAAGCAATCTGATATTTTCCAGAGAAAGATCCCACTCTCTCACATTCTAGCTATGTGACTTCTCCCTTTTGTCTCTTCACTAGTAATCCCGAATCAAGAAAACTGTATCACAAGATTGATTTAAATTATAACACCTTAAATGAAATGATAACTCTGACATAAAAATATTTTAATGTTTCCTGAAATGTTAGACTGAAAACAAAATAGCTTCTTTATTGGAAGACATTAGAGTATAATGAGATGGAAAATAAATCAATAAACAGATTTGTGGATTTGAGCTTAGACACTGTTACTATTTTGGATATTGGAACAAATCAACTAAGCTGAAGGCTGCTTTTTCTTCCACCTGCATAAACTGTGGGTGTGGGTAGAAGAGCAACATGATATCAGTGCACCCCAAAGTAGCAACATTCTGGGAGTTTAGGCTTCTCTGCTGACAGATAAGCTTTTGTGATATTTTCCTTTATATTAAAGATAAGACAAGACAGTGATTATTTAAATTAATATTTGCATAGCAGCCTGTAGTTAGTTATATATTCAAAACCTAGATTTCTAGGTGAATTCTGATCTCTAGGATATGCCGCTCTATAAAACACTTTAAAAAAACGTTTAAAGAATTGCCAGTATTACATACTGCTTTCCTTCAGACAAGTGTACTGAAGTCATTGTTACATTAACAGAAATTTTAATATTTCTCTAAGTTTCTGTATTTTCTATTCCTTAAGACAAAATATAATCATTAGAAATCGTGAAAACAAACCAAAATATTAGAATATTTTTAAGCAAGACATAAATACAATGGTGGTAGAGGTACCGTTTTTTAAATTTCTGCAGTTTAAATAATATCTGTATTGTTTTCTCTCATCAGAAATCGGTCCTTTTAGAATTTTAACAAAAATCGTTTATTAATCTACAAAGGAAAAAAAATCCACAGAATCATTGTAACCTTCCTGCAAAATTAATTAGTTTCTGTTTTCATCTTTAGAACTCAAAAGAAATTAATTTTTAAAAAGCCTTGGGGTTATTTCTGTGAGAATATGTAAGCAGATGTGTGATTTAAAATGACTCAAAAAGTAATAAAAACTAAAATAATGCCATAAACGGTGGACTAATTTCTCTATGTGGTGGCGCCTAAGTGTGGAGCTTCAGATATGTCACTGAAGAAAACAGACCATTTGGGGCATAAAGGCGCCCTATTAATTTTTCACTCCCTTCTGTGTTTTTCTTTCCTCTGGTCTGTGGAAAAGCCCTTATTAAAGTATTTAGGAACAATGTGTTAACTCTCAAAGAAATGGTGGGCAAAGGAATTAGGTGGAAATGGTTAATCCAAGCAACCACAGTGACTCTATTTAGAACAGAGAGTATGTCATTTTTATTTTCACCAAGAGCATGCTTCTTTTTTTATTAAGCATCAAAAGGATCCTAATGATTATTTCTTTTATAGTACTATATTGTGATGGAGATATGCACTAATAATACTTTAAAAATAACTTCATTTTTTTTGTCTTAAATGGACTATAAAATAAATATATATAATTTATTTATTTATATACATTTCTATCAAATATTATATATTAATTTACATATTAATATATAAAATAAATATATATAGGGGAGCACAGGTAACTAGAGGCCACGTAGTTGCATTAAAAAAATTGTGTTAATTAAATTTTAGTCTATAAAAATGATATCCACAAATGGTATACACAAATTTAATCAGATACAAACATAAGTAACTTAACTGAAACTCCAACAGGTTGAGTCAGAATAATTTACTGTTTGAACTGAGGCATTGCATCCGAAAAGAGAAAAAGCATCCAAGTCCTTTAGCATCTCAGCATAATTTATTGGCCAAGAAAAATATTATAATGAGGACACCACTATTTTCCAATAAATGAAATTGATTAGAGAAAAGTGAAGACATCAGGTGACCAGTATTACTGGGGCCGTTATGTCACCGATTAGCTCTTTCACAGTGAGCAAGACCCCAAACCGTTTTTACTTGCATTTTTTTTTTTTAATCTCAAAATGAAGAGAATCGTGTCTGTTCTTGTTTCTCACAGGACTACTATGAGAAGCATATAGAAAGTACCTAGAAAATTTTTGAGGTCTATAAAGAACTAGGCCAACACTGGCCAGTGCTATTGATAATGAAAATACAAGACTGTATAATGTGCTTTATGGTACTTTGTAGCAATCAGATCTAAACACTAACTAACGTCTAAAAATTAACGTTAAAATGTCTCTTAATACCAAAAAACAAAGTTGTCATATCAAACCATCATTAGCATTTAGTACTGAAGAAATGGTAATTCTTATTTTACTCTATTCAGATATTAAAATACTAATGGTAATATTGAGGCATAAGAATTTATTAATTTATTTAGCAAATATTGAGCCCTTATTATTCATGAAGCATTGACAAAGCAATCTTCAAGGCTCAGGTAAATAACTTGATATTGATAAATCAATATGCAAGAATCAGTAAATAGCTAATTATTCTAAAATATATATTCACTGTCTAATTCATGAAAAAGAGGCTTGAATTTTAAAAATTATTATGTAATGTTAAAAAGTCTGCAATTCATTAAAGAATGGTAGAAAATCAATTTTTAGAGTTCAAAGGATAAAAGAATACTTCTTGATGGTTACTTGGATTATTTTGCTAGGCTCCCATGACAAAATGCAGAGATTGAGCAGTTTAAACAATAGAAATGTATTTCTCATTTCTGGAGGCCTGAAGTCTAATATCAAGGTGACAGCAAGGTCTGGTTTCTTCTGAGACCTTTGTACTTGGCTTGCAAATGCCAGCTTGCTGCAATGTGTTTACATGGTCCTTCTTCAGTGCAGGCACATTCTTGGTGTCTCATTGTGTGCCTAATGTTTGTTTGTTTGTTTCTCTAACAGGGACACCAGATAGGATTAAGGCACACCAATGTAATCTTATTTAACTTTGATTAACTCTTTAACCACCGCCACCCTCATTTTCAAATACTGTCATAGTCTGAGGTACTGGGGGTTAGGACTTCAACCTATTTGGGGAAAATCACAATTCTCTCATAATGGTGTATGAAGGGAATCTCAGTATTGAGATTTGTAAGGAAAATAAAATTTAGTAAAACTAAATATGTAAAAACTCTGAGAGTTACTCCTTAAATTGAAGTAATTTGTTCAGTTATTCTTAATGTAATTACTAAAGCTTTGTTTAAATTGACCATGTAATAATTTATTTTTTCTTTTTATTGCATTTTTGTTTCTTTATTCATTTCAGACTTTTTCCTCTGTTGACTTGTTAACAATTCCTTCTATGACTTAAGTTGTTTCCATAAAGAAAAATATTCGTTTATCCTTTGAATTATAGCCACTTACATTGTAGCCACCTAACTTGAATCTTTATTTTTACCACTTTCCAGGTGAAGCTAGGATCTTTATTCCTTTCTACCACTTTCCCTCCATTTATGCTATTCTTGCCATGTGTTTTAGGTCTACATATAATTTAAGTCTTAAAATATGTTATTATTACATTTTAAAGTCAGTGTTTGTTGATTTATGTTTTTTCCCTTTCTTTCTTTTTAATTCCGATTCTTCTAAAATAATTTTCTTTGGTTTGAACAACTCTCATATATATTTTACTTCAGAAAAAAATGTTGATAAAATATCTCATGTTGATTATGTAGAAATATTTTATTTATTTTAAGTTTAAAAGATAATTTTGAAATTATATAATTTAAGATGTAGCTGTTTTCTTTCAAGATTTTTAGGATGTCACACCACTTATCTGTGGCTTCTCTTTTTAAGCCAACTTTCAGTGTTACTGTTGGTAATGTAATTTTTATTCACAAACTGCTTTTAATCTTTTGTCTGAGATTTTTAGCAATTTTACTGTGATGTACCTAGTTGTATATATTTATCTAGTTTTAGTTGAGAGCCAACTATATGGTTGAAACTATGGGCTCGATCTTGTGTGTCAATTTTGGGAAATTCTGGGATATTATTTCTTCATAGTTCATATTGTCTTTTCTCTCTAATCCATTTCCAGGAATCCAATCAGCAAATCTCATAAGCCTTTTATTATCGTTTCTGTACTTTCTTTTCTTTCATGTTTATAGAATTCTCCTTGACTCAACATAGTAATGTATGTGAAATATTTGTCTAAGTTAGCCATGATGTTCCCATTCTCTTTTCCAGGTTTTATCTCTGAATGTCCTTGCAGTATCAGTGTCCAAGATGCTAAATTATTCCCAAAGCAACAGAAATGCCGCAAGGAATTTTGACAATATTTTGTTTTGTAGATAGAGAGATAAGTCTCTTGTGGCAAATAGCTTTTTGGAATATTGGTGGAGGTTGTGATGCCTGGATACAGCCAGTTTTTGAGTTTGAAGCTAAACTGAGAATAAAAAGCCAACCTGTTGAAGACTGTGAGATAGTAAAATTTGAAGACCCTGGGGTCCAGAAGACTTCTTTATTTTTTTTTTTTTAGGCATTTACCAAACCTAGAAGTATCTCTTATATGAATAGCTAAATGACTTTATTGATGTCATTATTATTAGGTTTGTATGACTTAAAACCAACAGATACGAATGAGGAGGAGATGTCAAGATAGCATGGAAGGGTTTAGGAGGGAATGTTCTAGACAAAATAGGCTGTTTATGTTAAGATGCAAAGGCATAAGAAGAGGTTCTAATAAGGAACCCATGTATAATCCAAAACTGATGCTGATAGCAGTGTTGACTAGCATATAGGTACTTTATAACCAAATTTTCATTATAAAAAAAATCACTCTGGGGAAAGCATATTGGGGAAGGGGAAGTGAATCTGGAAGTACAGACAGTAGTGAGGACATTATGGCATTATTATAAGTATTGAATGCAGGTGAGCATAATGAAATTGAGAGGAGATATTTATTATGTGGTATTTGTTCTGTATGTGAATATAATTATATATTATTTATAAGATGTTAATCGTGTTGATAATGAAGCAATATAAGAGAGAGTATAATGAAATATGGCTCCTGACTTTGTGACTTAGGTAATTATGTGGATAATGGTAACATACATTAAAAAGGTATACAAAAAAATGATAAGTTTCTGTTCTTTCTTTTTACTAGTACCAGTGTGATGTAGTAGAAAAAGTTCTTGAAAACTGGGAAATTATTTGGGCTCTAATTTTAGTTGTTACCAAAGGTGTCTACCCATATAACCCTTGGGGCTTCAGTTTATTCATCTGTAGAATAAAGAAGCAGTTCTAGATAGAAATCTAGTTATCTTCCCAACTTAAAATTTGCTTTTATATACAAAAGAAACTGATTATAAAGTAAATATGCTATCAGCCAGATCCAGCATTAGCTTCCTCAAATCAATAAAAAGAATTAAAAATAATATGTACCTTTGTCATCTTCCAAATTAATCTGTGTCCTTCTTCTCCCAGGCAGAACATATATTTTGAGCTCTAATCATGCAAAAAAAAAATAATAACTTAGCTTGTTTTTGATATTAAAACAAACTGATTATTTATATATATATTATTATTTATATATATATTACGATTTATATATATGTATATATATTTTATATTATATATATATACATACACACATATGTGACATATATGTGTATTCTTATGTGAGGTATATCTATAGATATATATGAGTGTACATGTATAACCCCAAATATACATATATGTATATATGTGTATGTATATGTGTAAGAATATATTTTACTTTACTTGGCAGTCCTAAATTGTATCCATTTTTTTCTTTATTATTTTATTTTATTTTATTTATTTTATTTTATTTTTTGTAACTATCATTTGGAAACATTTTTTTTTATATAAGTGCCATGTTTCCTCAAAATGTTTTTGCTCCTCAGCCTATCTGGAGACTTCTATTCAGAATTCAAAGTCTAGATTGAACATCTCTGCATACAGATCTTACACTCCCATATAAGAATGACCACTTGTTCATGTATATTTTATTCAATTTCCCATGTTCTTCCATGATAATCCATTTTTTGGTCACATTGCAAATAGTTCAGCAGTGTGTCATTCTTATGAATTTCTGAGATATGTTATAGTGAGAAGACTTTTTTTCAGAAAAAAAAAATTAGGTAAAAAATGAGGTTTTAAAAAAGGTTTCTTTGGCAGAAAGGGAATGAATTGGACACTAGAACTATTTCAATATGACAAATAAAGAACTGTTTTATTCACTTAGCATCAAATCATTCAATGTCTTCTCTCTTGTTTCAGTAACAAGTTTAACAGTAACAATGCTAAGTACGGGCAATTTATTTTGACATGTAGATTGCCAGAACAGAATGTCGTCTTGCATTCACATGAAAGTGGAATGTATTTTTAAAAAAAACTGCTCTTTTCATTACTTATTTTTACATCTAAATTTTTATAGCAATGAATATTTTAAAGCAAAATGTAATGTTAATATTGCATAGTTGATCCTGCCAGTTGTTTTGGCAATGTTAGGGAGATTAATTTGATTTGGCCTTAATAATAACAGTAGGAAGATAAATGTATCCTATGAATTAAAATGACCTAAGTATTAATAATTAACCCTGCAGCTATTTTTCAATGTTGACAAAAAATGATAAATACATGAAAATTATTCTAATCATATTTGACATGCCACTTGTAGCTATTTTTATTTTTACATTACAGTACCAATATTCTATACATAAGGAAATTAGAGACTAATTAGTTCAGCCATTGCCTAACTCCTATATGTCTTGATCAGAGCCAAGAAAATATCTTTAATAAAGTTCTTTTATTCTTTTGATTCACATTAATGTTAATTAATATGACCTAATGTCCTTATTGGTGGACATTAAAGATGTCCTATCCATATAGGCTTCCACTTTCTTTTTTTCCGACAAACATAACTTAAAAACCAATAATACTTATCAATGACTTTATATTAAAATAAAGCTTCATTTGATTTGACAATTCTGAAGATATATAATTCGTCCACTTCCTGTTGGAACAATTCTGTTAGAATACTTTTCAATGAAGCTATTGGGGTTAAATGTAAAAATACGAATAATATCCAAAATAGTTAACCATACTGAGAAATTCTAACTAGGACTTTGTTTTATTCTTCTGTTCTTCAAAAGTATTATACATGAAAATATTTTCCAAGTGATATAACTCATTTATATCCATTTAAATTTTGAAATGAAGCGAATTAACTTTCGGTTGTAACAGACGTCTTTGAAATTCTCATTACTCTGAACATTGTAACTAGATATGGTCTTAGAATGAAAATCAAATTTAAATAAACTATGACAAGGTGTGTGTAAAATTAGTAGCTCTTTTTTATCTGGACTAAGAAGCAGTGAAGAGTTTCAAGTGCAACAGCTTAGATGACTCTTGCAGAGGAAAATATACCTATTAACTCTGGAAAAGATTCACCATCACAGCTTTGCCCATGTGAATTCCTTCTTGGCATAAATTAATAGCCTGAAGCACAGACAGAGGTTTCCCACAGCAGGAAGAATATGGTAAAGAGACAGCAAAATTTTATTTTCAAGCATACCACTTTAAGAATGGGCTTCTGTCTCGATTAGGATCACTTGTTATTTCTTTATATTGAGATGAAGAGGGAAATATTGGACTCATTTTCATTGGTCACAAAGTTTTGTCAAGTGTATTTTCACTGAGTGTGAGTATTAGATAGGAAGGAAGCTAGACCATAAAACAAAATAATTAATTTTTATTCAAGTATGTTTATATTTTTCTTTTCAGTCTCTGAAATGAGTGTTCTCAATGATCTCTAATTAATTTGAATTCAATTACCCTCCTTTGCTATTATTTTCTTCAAAGCCTGTCACAGCCTAAGTAGCTTGTTCACCCCACCCCACATTTAAAATAAAATTTATACCTATGTCTATTATAGTTATTTTAGTTTAATGGCATTTCTTAAACCTTGTCCATGTGTATGATTATAAATGTAACGAGTTTTTACTAAAAGTCAGTGTTATCTGTGTTTTTTATAATTCTAGACAACTTTAAGCTATTTCATTGCATCCAACTGTACAGTTTTAGACCATTTGTCTTTTGAATTGATTTTCTCTTTAAACTTCTTTAACATATATAAAAATCCCAAAGCATATCTTAAATACAATATTTTAAATACTTAATGTGGTAGGCAGAATAACAGACACCCAAAGATGTCTGTGCTCCACTCCCCAAAACTTATCATAGAGGAGGAGGAAATTTCCCCCACCACCTCTTGGTTCTTCTTGGCAGTTCTAATAATTAAATCAACATTGGACAGATTAACAGAAAAACTAAACAATTTAATTTATACACACGAAAGTCTCACAGAAATTAAAGCTCAAGAAATGACAAAAGCTGGCACATTTTATTCTTTTTAGACAAGAAATCAATAAAGTCATGAAGAATTGACAGGATGAAGAAACGAGATTTGGGTGCTTAATCAGTGAAGAATCTAATTACAGTTGGGGTGTAGGGTAGTAAATTAGTAAAGAAGTAACAAGAATTGTTTATAAAGGTATGTGTCACTTAATGGGGATATAGTCTGAGAAATGTATCCCCTGGAAATTTTGTCTTTGTATGAACATCATGGAATGTATTTACACAAACCTAGGTAGCATAGCTCATCACCCCTAAGCTACAAACCTGTACAGCACGATACAGTACTAAATACTGTAGGCAACTGTCACACAATGGTATTTATGTATCTAAACATAGAAAAAGTCCAATAAAAATCCAGTGTAAAAGATAAAAAAAAAAATGGTAACCCTGTATAGGGAACTTACCATGAATAGGGCTTGCAGGACTGGAAATTGCTCTGGGTAAGTACTGAGTGAGTGGTGAGTGAATGTGAAGGCCCAGGACATTGCTGTACCCTAATGTAGACCTTATAGACAGTGCGCACTTAGGCTACACTAAGTTTATTTGGAAAATTTTTTCTTCAATAATAAAATAACTTTATTGCTACTTTTTTACTTTATAAACTTTGAATTTTTTAAAGTTTTTGACTATTTAGTAACAACATTTAGCTTAAAACACAAGCTCACTGTAAGGACATTATTACAGCTACCATGCCTCTAAGAAGTAGGAATTTTTCACCTCCGTTATAACCTTATAGGACCACCATCTCATATGCTGCTCCTCCTTCACTGAATCATCATTATTCAACACATGATTATTCAGCTTTTGGGCCTGGAATTCCCTATCTCCAGTGATAAAGATATCTATCTTTTGCTGTAGGAAGGGTAACTCTTGCTGGGAAGATTTATTTCCTGTGTTCAGGAGAACAAAGATAGGAGGAGGGTCAGAGTATTCTTGCACTGGCTGTTTCTCAAGTTACTTTAACTGAAAATAATCAATATGCCATTTTGGTGTATTTCACAGCAATCTACTCTGAGTCCCATCACTGTGAATATGTTACCTTACATGGGAAAATGGACATTGCAAGATTCAATAAGTTAAGGGTTTTAAAATCAGGAGACTATCCTGGATTACCTAGGTAGGCACAATGAAGTCACAATGTTCTTATATTTTAGTCTACTAATTTCTATCATTTTTCAAACACTGGTAATGTGTTTACAATCACATTATAGTCAATTAAAAGAAATCTAGTCCTCTATATTTTTTAATCAATTTCCATAAAATTTTACAATAATTATCCTATGTTGATTATTTAGTCATTCAGACCAAAAAGATATATTTAGTTATTTGTTATTAAATTATCTCTTTGTAAAATGAGTAAATTCCACCAAAAATAAATAAAAAAGTCCAAAGCCATATAGTTAAAAAATTGTGCCCTATTTTTAACGTCTATAAATCAAAACTTTATAAAACTGAGGACACTTAAAAGAAAAAAAAAACTATATAGTTGATAATAAAGTCTTCAGTGTTTTCTCAGAGCTCTGAAAAGTATACTTATTAACATAGAGCTCATTTGTATAACTTTTTATTTAAGTTATGAACATATGTGCTAATCAGACTCAATTCATGACCACATTATTGCCAGTGAATTGGTCAGAGCAAGAATATAGTACTTTCGATTTATTTAAATGATCTGTGTGTATGCTTCCAACAGAATGAATGTGTTTATTTTATCTATGTAGTTAAGTTTAGACCCCATGAAAAGAAATCGGTGAATTAATTTTGTCAGTGTATTAGTTTCCTATGGCCACTATAACAAATCACCAAAAATTGGGCACATCCAAATAACAAAAGTTCTTTTACAGTTTCAGGGGTCAGAAGTCCAAAATAGAAGTATTAGCAGGGCTGTACTCCCTTTGAGGTTCTAGAAGAGATTCAATTCCTTGTCTCTTCTAGACTCTAGTGTCCTTAGGCTTCCTGGACATTTGGCTGTAACACTCTAATCTTTGCCTCTATCTTCACATGATCTTTGCCTTTTTTCTGTGCATTTTTCTTTTGTATGTCTCATAAAAATACTCATGATTTGATTTAGGGCCCACTCAGATAATCCAAGATGATCTTATCCCAATATTCTTAATTTATTTACTGCAAAGATCCCTTTTGCAAATAAGGGCATATTTATAGGCTCTGGAAATTAGGATATAAAAATACCCTTCTTTTTTTGGAGGGAAGGGGCACCAGTCAGTTTGGGAGTAGTCACTTCTTTTTTATTTTAACTTTCAAGTTTTTTAGCACTTTATTTCATTTTATTATTAGTTTCAAGTGTACAGTACATTGGTTAGACATTTATATAGTTTATGAAACAATCCCCTCAACTGCTCTATCATCTTTCTGGCTCTACATGCAGTCATTATTTACTGCTGATTGTATTCCCTATACTGTGCTCCCAATCCCCTAATTTGTACTTCTTTAATCTTTCACTTTCTCCCAGGCCCCCAACCCCTTCCCCTTTGGCTAACCCCAGATTGTACTCGATATTTGTGAGTCTGTTTTTTATTACTTTATTCTTTTCATTCTTCAGATTCCACATATAAGTAAAACTGTATGGTATTTGTCTTTGATTTATTTCACTCAACGTAATGACCTCTAGATTCATCCATGTCATTGTGAATGATAAGATTTCATTTTTTTAATGGCTGAGTAATATTCCTTTGTATACATAAACCATAACCTCTTTATCCAATCTGTTGATGGGCATTTAGGTTGCTTCCATACCTTGGCTATTATAAATGGTTCTGCCATAAATATAGGGGTGCATACATCCTTAGAAATTATTATGTCAGTTTTCTTTAGTTAAATACCCAGAAGTGCAATTTCTGGGTCAAAAGGTAAATTCATTTTTAATTTTTTTGGAGGAATCTCCAGACTATTTTTCATAGTCGCTGTACCAGTTTACAATCTCTCCAACAGTGTATGAGGGTTCCCTTTTTTCTACATCGTTGTCAACTCTTATTTTTTGGTTTATTGAATAGCCATTCTGACAGGTATGAGGTGATATCTCATTGTAGTTTTAATTTGCATTTCTCTGATGATTAGTACCCTTGAGCATCTTTTCATACTTCTATTGACCATCTGTATTTCCTCTTTGGATAAATATCTATTCAGGTCTTCTGCCTACTTTTTAATTGGTATGTTTGCTTTTTGGTGTTGAGTTTTGTGAATAGTCACTTACATTTAAGTTTCAAAGTCAAACTCTTCAGGAAATTTAAACTCAATATACTCAACTTATTATCAATTTAACAAAACAGGTAAATGCATTCTACTTTTGAGCAAGATGGCCTTAACATTTCCCTCAGCTTAATTAAACTTTAGACAGTTTTCTTCCTGAGAATAGGCCCTGACCTCTGTTCTTAAAACATTTGTGCTAGAAAATTTGTAATTGTTAATGCTTTCTCTGATCTTTTGAGATGTAAATCTTCTCTCAACAACCTAGGACTCATCCCTTTGAAATGTAATCATCAAGAAAGATAGTGAACTTATTTCCCAGTCTCTGCAGGGTGGTAGGAGCCAAACTTAGTGTCAATTAGCAAACATAGCTTAAACACATTGTACAACCATTGTACAACTCCCCCTGCAGTGTCCTCAAATGCTTTTCCACTAGCTTACCACAGCTCTTCGAAATTCTCTCATCTTTTGTTACTGTGGACTTGATTTCAACCTCCCTTTCTAATTGCAATATTTTAAATAAAGTTGTCATCGGTTACCCTGCCTAGTACAATTTTTCTTTGACACTTCTTACCATACTTGCAAGTTTCCAAGCTAAATAATGTGCTGAGTTTATCTACTCTCCTTCTCTTTTATTGGCAATAACCAAGCAGCACTTGGCTAGTCAATTTGCCCTCTTGCAAATCTCGAATGGGTCCACTCCTCACCATGACTGTTGTCATTGTCTTAGTTCAAAATTGTACCACTTTTTGTCTGGAGGGCTGAAAAATCTTTGCAAATATTTTCCAGTTTATCTCTTTTGTAATCAATTCTAATTCTCTGACTAGAATTACTTTCCTAAGACAAAAATCTATCATCTTACCATACTTCTTTCTCACTGTCTTTGATGATTCTCCACTGTATATTGTGTAGAGGCAAGAATCTTGAAAATAGTGTGGTGGTTTTGTTATTGAAAAGAACTGGGGGTCAGCCACTTAGTAGGTGCCAGCCAAAAGAACATTCCAAGATTATTTTGTTAGTAGGAACTTTTTGGCAAGCCAGCAAGCAAAGAGTTCACTGGGATCTTTCCCAAAGCAGCGTCTCCCCTAGAAGAAAGGACTGAAGAACTTTATAGGGCTGCATGCTTACATCACAGCATACTGGGGTATGTTTAAGGCTGGGCATGTGCAGTATGCAAACATGGCTGCACATAAATTACATGTACAGAATATGAAGGATATGCTTCATCTTTGGCAGACATTTTAGTATTACAATGAGAGAATAATGAAAAAAGTTTCTACTGAGGTCACCAGATGGGGACTTTAGGAGACTTCAACCTGTCTCAGGTGGTTTTAGGCAACTTCTGTTATCTTTATGTCTGGCCCTGTAAAAACATCTCAGTCAAGCATCGAGAGTTCAAGCAAGCAAATGAGCATAGCAAATATTTAAGTAATTATGTAGACTTACTCCAAATTTTTGACCCTCCTGGGCTACCTAGATAAGCTATAGTTTGTATTCTGTCACTTGTTGATGTTGGACTATATTTTCTGGAATCCTACTTCTGTTAGATTCGGTCAAAAGTTAATTTTGAGAAAGTTTGGAAGGAAGAGGTCAAATGGAAGCCAGGAAGTGAAGAAACAAAGTTCTCTGAATGTCATGGTTAGACATGCTGACATGCAAACACAGAAATACTGTCCTTATTCTACCCCATTTCGTCACCATATCTACTCTCTGATTGCCAGTCCTACTGTACGGCAGTAGCCTGTAGCTATCTACAAATGATAGTTCTCTACAGCACTCCCCATCATCTTCATTTTATGGCCCTCCATTGGCAGCTGGGCGTGGCTGTCTTCCCAGACTGGCCTGCAAGCAGCAACACATCTACACATGCCATGTTTTCTAGAAGGCTAGGTAGTGACTTTAAAATGAGCCTCCAAAATCTCCTAATGTCTTTGCTCCCCAGCTTTTTTTCCTGAAATTGAATAAGGTCTATTACCATATGCTCATACTGTTTCTGCTGCCTTAATTGAACCTTAACTGACAAAGATGATTTTACTCTACTTACTTTTATCTCTACTTACTTTTGCCGATTCAGGCATGTTACAATTACCTTGGTTCTGTTCATGTTCTTTCCTCTGTCTATAATTCTAATGCTCTTCCCATTCCTATCTGCTTGGTGAAATCTCACATATCCTTTAAGGTATTGTTCATATGCCACTTCTATGAAGATTTCTAACCATCCCAGCCATCGATGGTCTCATCTGCTTTACTGTCTAACTTTAATTTGTAGATTGCATTTGTAACTTGCTTCTGTTTTTGTGTATCTATCAACAAATATGACATGTAT
This sequence comes from Cynopterus sphinx, assembly GCA_030015415.1. NCBI lineage: Eukaryota > Metazoa > Chordata > Mammalia > Chiroptera > Pteropodidae > Cynopterus > Cynopterus sphinx. The sequence continues at coordinate 19,949,042 of CM057393.1, read as the reverse complement.
TATATTAAATATATGACAGTGGCACTGATATCTTCTTTTTTGGACAATTTATTTTTTAATTATAATTGTTCCACCAATATTAAACATAGTATTAGGCATAGAGTCATTTTTTCAATAATTTATTCACACCTAACTAACATCTAATTTTGTATTTTGTTAGAAGTGTATTTTAAAAATTATTTATAACAGCAAAAGCTGGCATTCATTTTTCTTTCTTTGAGTATAATAATTTACATCTATGTGCTTCATGGAATCACCGTTTTAAATCCTTTGTTATGGTCATTGTTATCTGCGACTAATCTCCCCTACTGGATTAATAGCATTGGAATGAAACACATAATATAGATGTAAAGAACTTTTTGAATCACTGAAATGTTCACAATCTATAGTTATGTATATATCTTATACAGCTTACTTAGTTCAATCATCATGTTAAAATTAGGCAATTAACTTTCAAAAGAGAACGACAACACAGGGAACCTTCAGCTGATTAAAACTTTTAAATGTTTTATTCTGTTTTCCCTAGGGTATCAACAACTCAGAAATTAAAATTATCCAGCTGTCAGGTTCTGAGCTCATTTATGGTTAGCACATATTCATCTAAGTAGTAAAGCCTTTTTATGAATGATTTTGTTTTCACACATTACTGGTAAACATTTATGATGCTTTAATTCCTAGCTTTCTTTAGGTAACAGATGTTGTCAGGGACCTTTGTTAACTACTTCACCAGGTGTGATTTAGTGGGTGGGCTGCTCAGAGTTTGTGTTTTGGCTCAGTGGTTTCATAAATTCTTATTAAACCTGTTTTGAAAAAAATCATGCCCTTCATTCTATATATACTGATTTGAAGCCAAAACAGATTTACTGATAATAAGTAGAAGTAGAAAAAGAAGGTTTGGTGAATGATGAAGAAAAGAGTAAGAAGAATAAAAAAATCTGTTTATATTAGTGGTTTCCAACCTGCGGGCTTCTGATGCCTAGGGAGTCATGAGCTTATTGCAAGCAATCTGTAAATCCAGGCACTCATCAGATGTGTTTTGTAAGCTCTTTAAAATTTTCCATGCACAGTTTAGTTTTTCAAAGTTTATAAGTGCTATGATTGATACTATGCAAATTAATTAATTAGTACTTTGTACAATTATATTTTTCATAATGTATTTTTTCAATGTACACTTGCTAAAAGTAAAATGATTACTTTATATGAGTCTATAAAAAAAGGTTACCCAAAACATGTCCTTATACTCAAATTGGTTAGAAACTACTGCTTTATACAACTGGAATACATATTGTGTGTTTTCCATGGTCTATTCAACTGAGTAATATCTACAAAGTGAAAATTATAAGTAACAAACTATTTGTGTTTGTAAACTCCTTATAATATCAGACTACTCTACTCTTTAAAATAATTTAGAAGAATAAAGCAAAATAAACTTCCAAATAATAATGCTAAAACACCTCCACCATTTCCAATTTTACCCTGGATATCAAAAAAACAATTATTTTGCAGAATTTGTATTTAGAGGAGTTGTTAATGAACAACTAAATCCAAGTTTAAGATAGAGGTTTGAGGTATGGGAACCAAATAAAAAATGAAAATGAGGCAGGCATTGAACAATATATTTTTAAAACTTGTTTTTACATCTTTGCGTTTTTTAAAAAAATCTTTGTTGTAGCCTTTGCAGGTCCCCAGTCTGGCTGTGATCCAGGCTCACAGCTAGGGATAGGACTCTGGATTACTACATTAATGTAGTAAGGCGCCTGAGCCTAACTTATGCAAGTATGACTCAGCTTATTGTTTTTATGCATGTGTGGCAGAATGCCACTATTGTTCTCTGACACATGGAAAGCCCATGCATTTCCCTAGCACAGTGGCACTGCTCTCTGTAATAAAATTGGTGCCTATCATTTCATTCTCATGTCAGCTCCTCAATGCATTCTTTCAACTGGGCGTCTCACCATTGAAGCCTTCCTTTCTTGATCAGCTTGGCCCTGACAGACCTCACTATCAAAGTTAAGATCAAGCTTTTTCCGTTTATTTTAAAAGTTTTAATCAGGTATGCTAGAATGTCTCCCCTATATTAATACATTTCCTTTATCCCTAGAGCCTAGAGCTCTGAACTGTCAGCCTGGTAAAGAGAATTAGGTGAGGTTCATTGTAGAATTTTAAATTCCAAGCAGTACAATTTTAAATACTTTTTAAGGTGATTATGATACACAGTTACAATACATTTAATCATAGTTCAGTGACCTGCAATAATAATACTCCTTGAAATATTGTTTATCAAATTATGTTTTTATAAAAACAAAATTGTCATGCTTATGAGTTAAGGGTATGTCCTTGTCCTAAATGCAGACAGAAGGTGCTTATTGTATTACCCAAACAGTGATCTTGATATCTACTCAGAAAATGACCAGAGCTCTTTCACCAAAGGTCAGTGAAGTCTCTTGTGAGTGACTCATCTCCTCCTTCCATCTGGATTGAATTTTCCATTAGTTTAATTCTTTGAAAATCTCAACCCAGAAATTTCTGATATTCAGACTCAAAGAAATATAAATCGTGACATTTTTTCCTGAAGGAACTTTAATTTTAGTTCCTTTTTTTTTTTTACTTTTTTAATTGAAATATATTTGACATATAACATTTTTAAATTTAAGGTATACAACATATTGATTTATATATCATAATATGGCTGCCATTGTAGTGATAGCCCTTCTATTGTGTCATTTAATTATTATTTCTTTCTTTGTGGTTGGAATAATTAAGATCTAGTCTCTTAGCAATTTTTTTAGAATTATAATACAATATCATTGTCTATATTTGCTATATTCATTAGATAACTAGGTCTTATTTACGACTAGGTGCAAGTTTAAAAGCAATTTTAAAAATAGGTTTTGAAATAGGAAACAGTTTCTTCCTGGATCATTCATATGTTCTGGCTTTTCAATTAATATATATCCTATTTACCTTTTTAATATAAAACTATATTGTGATTCCAAATTTTAAAATCACATTTTTAAAAGATTTTGTATTTCTTTTTGGGGAGGAATTTTTTAATTAAATTTATTGGGGTGACATTGGTTGATAAAATTACTTAGGTTTCAAGAGTACAATTTAATAATACATTATCTGTATATTGCATTTTGTATTCACCACCCAAAGTTAAGTCTTCCATCACCACATATTTGACTCATTTTACCCTTATCTACCACCCTTTAACCTCCTATTCTTCTAAAAATAAAATTTTAAATTCAATGAATTCTTTTAAAAATGCTAATGACATTTTTTAAGGAACTTTACAAGCTGGAGCTAAAATGTACGTAGAAAAGTAAGTGAGCATTATACTGAGACATTAAAAAATAAAAAAATAAAAAGAAAGTAATTGTCCTATCAAATATCAAGACAAGATTAATAACTAAAGTCATTGAAAGAATGTAATACTGGCACAGATTGATACTGGGAAAGTATCAATTCAATAAAAAAAGGAATTCAAGAATAGAATTCAGATGAGTAATATTCCATTTTAGACAAAACTCAGTATTGGGGACACCTGAATTTCCATTTGAAAAAAATATAAAAAGAGATCTTCACTTTACACTGTCATTAAAATAATAATAATATTAATGAAATAAAAACAATAAATATGTTTGAAAAAAATAGAGCAGAATTATTTATGAAGTTCTTTCAGGAAATAATTGTTAAATTTCTAATGGTAAATAAATAAACAAACAATTGATACATTTGCCTAAATTAATGTTTGCAACTTCTGTAAGAGTAAAACATCATTAACAGAGTTTACATTTTAGCAAATAGACAAAATAACCTGAGAAAAAAATATTATGATATAGATAACACATCAGTAACCTAAATTAAAAGAAACAAACACACTAAAAAGACACAAGTCCAAGAGAAAGTGGACAAAAGATTAGAAGAAAAAAATTTATACAAGTTAGTGGTTTGTGAAAGATGTTTAACTTTCCTGTGAATCCCTTTTACCAACAGTGAGTTACAATTCTTTACCCACTTGATAATATATCAGACATGCATCTTGGACATCTTTCAAATTTTTCTCTATCACTTCTTTTTCCTCTGGACAAATAATGATTATAGAGGATTCATAAATATAGTCACTTTTACCTTATAGCCACTGGAATACCAAACTTAGCAAATCTTCCTTAAATCTTTTATTTCATATTATTGCTACTGCAAACCCTTTAGCTTTCAAACTCAGAGGAAATGCTTCATTATGGATCCTGAGATGCTGCTTTCTGAGTGATCATTGTGGAGGTTAATAAAGAGGAACTTCATTTAAATTGGAGTTGGGAGGGCCTGTGTGGGGAGTTCTCATGCCCTACTACTCATCCAATTACCTCAAATAAGAAAAGACAAACTTTTCATTTCTAAAATGAAATTTTTCTTCTCTAGTACTCAAATAGGAAGGAGGATCTTCTCCCTCCCCCATAACCACACAGCCAATGAAAAGCTTACGAATCAGCCAATGTAATGCCACTACATTTCCAATGGACTTTGTTTACAACAATATCACAGCACCCTCTTTCCTCTAGATGAGAATGTTTCTCTCCTCTTCTTTAATTTTGGTGTTACATGAGCAACTGGGGAATGAAGGCCCCTCCCAAAGACCTCCCTTAGGAGCTCTCTGGAACTCCCATTTTATGATTATAAATTACCTCTACATCCTGAGGCACAAAGGAGTGAAAGCCATAAAATAGCTTGTGGTTTGGCCTGGCCACAAGCACATGCATAGTTAGTACTATCCTAATTTCTCCGTAACCTTGGTCTCATTATACCGTCATCATAACATCATGCCCATGCCTGGAAGTTCATGAATCTAATTATAACAGACTGATTTCTAGATAAGGCAAAAGGCAAAAGGTTATATAACAGCCAAATGTCAATCAAAATGACCTCACATACCGATTATCTAGCACCACCTCCCATCGCAGCCCTAATGTAATACAGAGCTCCCCACTTCCAAAAGGCTGCAACTTTCTTGGGCGGAACCCATCAGTTTCTTGAAATGTACTTTCAATAAATCCTACTTTTCCTAAATCTCACTGATCTATAATTTTTTACTGCATTGGCAGAGACAACCAAAGACTACTAAGTGCCAACAGGGCAACACCTGATTTTAGATCACCCCAACAGCAACATTGGGCCTTGCGCGTGGTACATAATTAAGCAGCATGTCCTGAATTGCAGTTCTTTGTTGTTCTCAAGTAAACCCACTTTGCTAGAAAGGTATCTGACTGTCTTATTTGTTTCAGGTCAACACCATCAAAGCTCCAGATAACACAAACTATAAGTTATTGGGAATTAGTTCCTAGTGAGCTATGGCAAATCTAGAAAGAGGAGTTGAAATGGGAGTGGGAGGTAAAAGGTAATAACACAGGTAAATGTGTATTCCTTTCTCACCTCTGGGAACTACCCCAAGGTGAAGTTCTTTTTTCCTGAAACTTTCAGGTCAATAATGATCATAACAGCTAAGTCTCTTGCCCTTTTTCTTTAAAACTGATGATGGAGAGAGGCCAGAATGTTAATGGCTGGCATTGTGTTGCTTTTTTTTTTCTTTTCTGCTTTCTACCAGCACCTTTTATTCTAATATGCTAGGGTTTGCCCCTGCCAAGTAAGATATCACCTTTTAATTTCTGCCTCTGGTTCTCCCTTCTGGAGAACCCAGACTAAAATAGGTAATAGCAGGTTTCCTTGAGGGGGTAAGAAAATAATTCCCTGAAGCAGGTATAGATTAATTGTTTTGCTACAAAGTTTGGTTTTTAGATAGCCTGATAGGAATATGCAAATCAGTATGATTTTTGGCAAAATATATTAAAATTAAAATAATTTATTTATTCTGCCATCTTTTTACTGAATGTGTACCTTAGAAAATAAATATGAGTGCAAAAAGTTGCCATACTTTAAAATACTTATTGCTGATTTTTAATAATAGGTAAAAATTAGAAACAACCTTAAAAATTATCTTTAAGAAGCCAGATATTATCACTACACACTTATGATTTCATTAATGTCAGATTCCAAAAAGTCAATGACATAGTACCAGAAAGCAAAGCAGTGCTCGTCAGGAATAAGGGATGGAAGTAGATTTCGACTACAGAGGAACACAGAGAAATTTAAACTTAATGAAAATGATCTATAACATATTTGTGTAGGTGTTTCTATTATTATACATAATTATTACAACTCACCAAATTGAAAACTTAAAATTGGTAGATTTCATTGCTTGTAAATTATATTCTAAAAATGAGAGAGGTGATGAGGATAAATATATTATCTTGCTAAATTAGTTATTGGCTTTAATTTCATTAAGAATGAGGAGACCAACTCTTCTATATGATACATAGAATAAATACTAATATTGCTTAGTAGCTTACCTATTTGTGTTCTTTTTGTGCATCACAAGGCAAGATATGTAAAAATGCATATTTTATTTTTCCTAACTCTTCTAGAAGAATAATAATATCTACTTTTAGGATTGTTTTAATAGCTAACATTAAGAAGAGAATATGAAAAGGAAAGTATAAAGGGACCGTTGCAAAAGGCCATGTTTAGATTCTAAAGTTATGCCCATGAAACTTTACTAAAATGTCTATAAGGCACTAAATAAGGTATGGTACCCCAAGAAAAAAAATTAAATAAAAAAAAACAAAAACAGTTGACCAGAGGATATCATGATCGAGATCTCAATTGTGCCTGTCCTCTGAAGGCCAAGACTGACAGTAGGAGATGCTGTTATAGAATTACACTCACAATGCTCCACATATCTAACCAGATGACACCTTCCAATTTTCAGATATATATTTTGAATGGACATACTTAGTCAGCAGAACAACATATTGGTCTCATGACTCTAGAATAAGAGTTACTTTAGTAGGAAAATCCAAGTCCATGTCCCTAAAATTCTCTGGCCAGTGTCAGCAATGGTGCAGAGGTGTGAACATACCCTGGATCCATTGTTTCTACCATATAACATTTGGAAATTGCCAGCTAATAGTGGTTGACCAGCCTATTAAAGGTTAGATGCCAGCCTAGGGATAACAGTCTCCAATTATACTAATTATACTCTTGCCAATTATGTAGGTATTGCATATGGGTCCAGTAACAAAGAGGGAGGGGAAAAATAGAAATGATGGTACTTAACTCACCTAATTGGACCCATTCTGGGAATTGATGAGTCTTATCTCCCAACTTTAGCATAAAAAGTGAGTTCCTTGGTAAAAGGTCTAGTAGTTTAGTTTCACATTTATCATAATTTATCTGTTTTTTGTAAGAGTTAGACTGATAAAGTAAATGAGTTCATAAAGAGAAATATCACTTTTGCATTTTTTAATTAGTTGAGGATTCTACCACATAGAAGTTATGAAACCAGGGACATGATCCTATAATTTTCTTATCCTGGCTCTTGATTACCTCACGTAGAAAATCTAAGGCTTGGATATTTAAATAATTTTTGTTTGTTTTGTTCATTTCTTTGTATAATATGTTAACTTTAAAGCATCTACATTTATTTCTTCTATTTTAGAATATTAGACATACTGATATCTGACTTGAAAAATTATATTTATGTTTATCATATAAATGAACTATATCAGTAATTCAGATGTTCTCTACAGAGCACTGTGAACTCCAGGCACTTCATCTCATGATCAATTTTGAAGATAACTAAAACTCATAATCACCAAAGTTTTGTCCAGCTTTAAATTTTAATAGGCATTATGACTTTTGCTTTAGCTTAACATTTTCTTTATCATCTGCTAATACTATCAATCCCCCTAAATGTGTGAAAATAATAATTCAAAGTATCTATTTAAATAAGTTACTCATTGATTTTTAATCCCAAGTCTCAGGAGTTTTCCAGACAGTAAATTTTTTGGTATAGAAATACAGGAAATTTTTTCCCCTTACATCCAGACAAGATCATTTTTAAGGTATCTGGTATCACTTATATTTCAACTGAACCTTTTAAAAGAAACTTTTTTGAGATTTACTGAGAAAGCTATTATAATAGATTGCCTTTTATGTCATGGTAAAATATATAAATGTAAAATATATCTATATGTATAGATATATTTTAAATATATTTATACTCATCTTTACAACAGTTGAACAGATTTCCCTTATTCTTAAAAGAAAATTATCTCAGTGTTGAATAGAAACATAGAAAATTTATACTGAGAAAGAATTTTAAGAAGTTTATAATCCAGATACAACAGAGAATATAAAAATAAATGTCCTATAATATCATTTGCAATCTCTAATACACATGCAAACATAGATTTAATCTATCTCCTCATGTACAAACCATTCACATTGAATCCTCAAGTTTACAGAAGCATAAAACTTTATCTGGGAAAATATTTTAAGGCAACATTAAATGGTTTATGTGGCCATAGAACTGACTTTTATCAAGGAGTAATAGCTGCATATTAGCTTCTGACTATGCATATGTATAGAGACGCTAGGTTAAATCAGAAACCAAGGTTCCTGTGTGCTACAGTCAACCTGCTGCATGCATATCAGTTATGCATTTGTCATGATGACTGAAATGAACTATGGATGATCTTGTTATGCCCACGGGAAACTCAGAGTGCATTGGATAAGTGTCACAGTTTATATCGTAATTCTGTCCATGCTAAGGAATTTTTTGAGGTCAGTTCCCATTTTCTTTTTGTCCTGTGTTTGTTTACATGTATCCTTTCTTTTTGTTTGTTTTAATTTAGTTGGAGGGGGAAGTATTTTTACTAATTCTACTTATTCAACAGCATAGTGCATTACGCCATTCATTTTAATTCACTTTAGTGGCAACTTGATATTAAAAATATACATTATAGAAGAGATTTAAAACAAAGATTTTCAGGAACCTACATATTTGTTGCAAAGATAACGCATCCACTAAACCTTTTTCTGAACAACACTCCCTGTAGTTGTTGGGATGTGGTCCTGAAGGAGGTAGCTGCTAATACACACCCTAATAGAGGTGAAACTACCTGGACAGTAACACAGTAAACAAATTGAGGCATGGTCACCCTTATACGCTCATCTCTGCCTTATCATTCAAGTTATAATGAGTCTCCTCCACAAATTACAAAAAAATTTAATCTTTATGGGCTTAACTCCCAGACATTTCTGAATCTGGGTGCTAATATCTGCTCCTACTAAAGAACACAGAGCACCAAGTACTCATTCTGCACAACTGATGCCACCAGACTGAATCACCACATGTGCTCCAGTCTGCCTCGACCCACCCTGCTCCCCCTCCCCCGAAATTCCGCAGGGCAATCTGCAGGAAAATATTCGAGCATTTTCTAAATATGCTCATGGTAAGTTTGGCCTAGCATTTGCTTCCCATCTCCACATAATTTTCTTCTTTCAAAGCCCCAGATCTCAGCTAGCATAAGCACTGTGCCCTAGATTGAAGAATAAATAGAGTACAGTACATTTCTCAAATAACCCCATTATTACACAAGCAATTTTTTCTCAATCTCCTTCTGATAAAATCATTTCTCCTTCTAACAGATTTCAGGCAAGATGAAAACAGAGCTTAGTAATAATATTAAGAAGATACTTAGAATCAATCCACGTGAATACACATTCAAATTTAAAGTGACTCTAGCGTTTTCTAAAAAAAAAAACGAGTGAATATGGCCTAATAATGTGCAAAATAACAGCTTATCATTGTGAGTTTTCCCAAATCAGTGGAATGCTGGTAGTTCTTTTTCTAACATAGGATCTGGGACATATAAATGGAACAAATAATCAAACACCAGCAGTCTTCCAAGTAGCAAATCTGTGTGCGTGCGTGTGTTTGTGTGTGATTTGTGTGCACATATAATATGCTCATATATGTTGTTATTTTTATCTAGTAAATAAAATCCATTATGTATGTATCTAGATATACTTAATTACAATCGTAATGTGTGGTAAAAGGATACAGTAGGAATCAGCAATACAGTAGGAATCTGAAGATTTTGCTTAGAGTTTCTTGAGGGATAACATTTAAGCCAAGAAGCAAGAGAAGACAAGAATAAGTCAGTTAGGAATAATGAAGAAGTTTTTTTAAGGAAAGCTCAACTTGAAACATTTGCACAAATATCAATCTGGTTTTATATTAGATATTATATATGTGTATTTATACATGAATGTGAGTGTGTGTGTTTGTGTGTGTGTGTGTGTGTCTTTATCCAATCAATACTGGTTGACATTGGCCCTCTCTACTCTTTCCTTAATTCAGCAAGTGCCTACACTACATCACATTATATTATTCAATGTAATGAATGAGAAAAGTAAAATGTAGACAAATAAGATAGTCCTTATTTTAATGATATTTACAGTCTCAGGGGAGAGATATTAATTTGAATGTCAAATTACTGTAACCAGTGTTTTAAAGGAAATATTTAGGGTTCTATGAGTGTCTATAAGCAGACATCTGGCTTCATCTGAGGAGTTACAAAGGCTTCACAGAGGAAGTGACATTCGTGTTGAAATCTGAAGAATAACTAGGAGCTAACTAGACAAAGAGGTAAATAAAATAATGATATTCTCTGTGTACTGAAAGCCAACTCAGAAGAAGAGCAGAATGAACTATAGGTGATTGCAGATACATAGCATGCTCATTTGAGATTACCAAAGGAAATATCCAATGGAATTCAGTTCAGTTATGAACTAAATACTAAATAAGAATGTTTTGAGCCATTGTTTTGGATGTTTTTAATGCAACAATAAAAAACTGACACAGAAATGGGCATCTGAAAATGAAATGTCCCTGTAAAAAGAAGAATAAAATATGAGCAGAAGCAGAAATAACGAGGAAACTACTAAAATGGATTGGAAATGTGTCAGTCTGTGATACATAGTAGCAGAGCAATTAAATCTGAGACCTGCAGTAACTTGGAAATTAGAAAATGTACCTCATGAATTTGTGAAACATCACATGGTGATTTCTCTGAAGAATGTTGAAATGTCAGAGTCTTTCAGCTGCCTATGTTAAGGGTACCTGAAGAGGACGGTGAGTTAAAATCCGAGTTTCAGCACTACTGACATTCTGAGATAAATCTGTATTGTGGGAGGTTGTCCTGTTCATGTTCAATAGAATATCTAGTCTCTACCCACTAGATGCCAGTCATATCCCTACCCCCAGTTGTGACACCAAAAATGTCTCCAGATGTTAACAAATGTCCCCTAAGGCGAAAATGACTCCTGGTTGAGAAACATAGAGCTAAGTAAAGAATTTTCAGTTAATAAGTGGATTTTATATAGAATATTGAAGGTCCTGCAATTACTTGGTTGAAAAATAAAAGTGTTTTCATCCCCAGTCTTAGCAGCCAGAAAAAGATTCTCAAAACAAAACAAGGTCTGGCAACCAAAGATCATATTAGGCTTATATCTGTCAGAGTCTATGATAAGACCTTTGAAAAATTTAAAGTGGTGCTTTGTACACCCTCTCAACTAAGCAAGAGGTTTTCTTAGAGTCTCAAGGGTCTTATTCTAAAGAAGTCCAACATAGGGAGGTTTATCTTTGAAGAGAATTGTGAGTGTTCTATTCAATGGTGTAGGCTATTTTGTAATATAGAGAGCTTTTTCCTTTTGTGTGAATTTTAAAAATATTTTTTCAATTTCCATACAAAAAAAATCTAACATTTTATTAATTTAATTAGTTAATTAATTAATTTGTAAGGAACAGGTAGATATCTAATATTAAATCATTCCATCCTAGAGCAAGTAATGTCTATATTTTTCATAATGTTTTCTATGTTACTCAAGTTTAAAATTTTTCACTTTAAACATCTTGTGCATTATAACTTGATCAATTTCTCAAATGGTTTCTCATTTTCATTATAGAGTAGGTGCTGCATCATACTTGCCAGTTCATGAATTGAGTTTGCTCATTTTTAGAGAAATGCTATTGAATTTTATAACTTCATCTGATATTTCTTAACCTTGTTGAATAATCTTGTTTTAAAACATTGCTGATTCTGTTGGCTTTTAAAAGTAGGTGATGGTGTCACCTGCCAAAATGAGAATTTTATCTCTTATTCTGATTCCAGTAGCTATTACAATTTGTATGTCTTTTGTTTACTGTTTGTTTTTCAATGGCTAGTTTTTAAATTTAATTTATTGCAATGGCTAAGTCCTCCATTCTTGTATTAATCAATTGGAGTAATAATGGGGATTCTGTTTCCCAAACTTAAAAATACATTGTTTTATTTTTTTCTCCATTAAAGTAACTTTGCCAGGAGTTTCTGATATACAACTTTTAACATATTAGAGAAATATCCTTTATTTCTAGATTCTTAATATTTATTCTTATAAATATGTCATGAACCTTCAGAAGCCTTTTGTTCTTTTTTGATTTATCATAATATACTTTTCTTTGTTCTATTAATGTTGTGATTTATTTGTATGTGTTTTCTAACACTAAACATTTCTGCATTCCTAGCTATATTGGTCAGCTCAGGATGCTGTACCAAAATACACAGACTGGGTAACTTAAACTAAGCCATTTATTTTCTCACAGTTTTGAGGGCTAAAAGTCCATGATGATCAAGCTGCCAACAAATTTAGTTTCTAATGATAATACTCTTTCTGACTTTCAGATGACGACCTGTCTCTTCATGTGGCCTTTCTGATGTGCACGTGCATGGAGAGAGCTCTCTGGTGGTTCTTCCTCCAATTATAAGGACACCAATCTCATGGGAATAGGGCCTCACACTTATGATATCATTTAACTTCAATTACCTCACTAAAGGCCCTATCTGTAAATATCATCACACTGGGGTTTAAGGCTTCGACATACAAATTAGGGGGAACACAATTCAGTCCATAATACTAACTAAAGACTATTTATTGTGCTGTATTTTTAAAAGGATAAGATTTAATTTAGTAATATTTTATTCATACTTGATAATATTTTTTTATAATTTATAAATGAAATTGGCTTATACTCTTTTCTTTTTTTTTAGTTTTTACTTGGTTTTAGGTTTAAGATTATCATTCCCCCTAAATATTCCCTGAGCAACTTTCCATCTGTTTTTTTAATACTGGAAATCTTTTATGTGGTAGAAATTAAATATTATTTGAAAATTTATGGCATTTGTAAAAAAAAAATTGTATGGCTCTGTGTTTTTTGAGAGAAATTTCTGAATTTTATTTAAATTTCTTTAATATTTGTCTATTTATTATATTTCTTCTAGTGCCATTTTGGTATTTTATACATGTCTGCTAATATATCTAATTCATTTAAGCTTATATATAATTATTACTTTTAAAGTGTATATTTTAAATTAAAAAATCTGTTTTTATTTTAGTACCTTTGATGTGTACTTTCATTATTTGTGCTCTCTCTTCTCTATTTCTTTTTCTTTATCTCATTCCCCTCCCCATCTCTTGCTATTTATCTCTAAGAACTTTTAAGTTACAAAATGACCAATTTTACAGTATGTTTTAAGACTTGTATATAAAATATATAAAGTACTTAAAAGTCGACAATCAGAAAACAAGAAACAAACTAAATGTGCACAAAATTCTAAGCATATTTTAAACCAGAGAAAATATACAGTTAGAAAGAAAAACCAACAACATTTGAAGAGATAGTTAACAACATTGTCATCAGGAATTTTTACATTAAAACAATGATAAGATACTACTACTTGCCAAATAAAATGGCTAAAATCCAAAAGACTGACAGTACCAAATGCTGGCCAGCATGTGGAACAGCAGGAACTCTCCTTTGTTCCTGGCAAAAAGACAAAAAAGTAAAGCCACTTTGGAAGCTTGATTGACAAATTCTTACAAAGCTAAACATAGTCTTATCATATGCTCTAGTAATTGTGCTCTTAGATATTTGCCCAACTGATTCATAACCTTATGGTCATACAAAAAACCTGTATGTGAATTTTTAGAGCAGCTGTATTCATAATTGCCCCAAAGTGGAAGCTGCCAAGATGTTCTTCAATACGTAGTAAGAGTAACAAAAATAGATACATAAAGAAATAATTCTTATAGCTTAGCAAAACACAAGTTCATCAATTACTCATGAAAAGTCTAATGCAGATTAGCAATAATTCTCCTCTGTCCAGTGGCTTAAGGATCCATGCACATTCCATCTTGTGATGCCTTCATTTTATCATCACCATCATTTTATGTGGCTTCTTCAGTCAGCAAAGAAACAGGTGAAGAAGGTACATTGGTGTCTAATTGTCTTAATTGACAAGGGTATGTGATATTTCCGTTCTGCATTGTGGAGAACTGTTGAAGGGCCATAAACATTGTGAAAAAAATTTAAAAATTATAGCAAGGCACCATGGATCATATGGTGAGTCTAAAATCTACTTGCCATAGGCACTATATTTTTAAGGCTTCTCTTTTGTAAACTTAATTAGAATGCAATACTCCTAAATATATCCAATGGATTTTCCTTGTTCTAGAAAAATAGTATTAGAAATGCCTAAATGTTACTTTTATTTTTTTAAACATTTTGCACTTAAACTTATTGAGATGACATCTGTTAATAAAATTATATAGGTTTCAAGTGTACAATTCAATCATACATCATATGTATATTGCATTGTGTGTTCACCCCTCAAAGTTCAATTTCCTTCCATCTATTTGCCCCCCCTTTACCTTTATATGCTTCCCCACTTCCCCCTGGTGGCCACTAAACTGTTGTCCATTTTCATGAGTCTCTGTTTATTTGTCTTTGTTGTTTGTTGCTACTAGTTACTTGGTCTTTATAAGGACCACAGAAACATATGTTAGGAAAATCTGTACCTACAGTATAAACTAACATTTTAAGGAGAAAGGACCAAAGATTTTTTCAAGTAAATCTTCTTGGCATTTAAATGTTAAAACATTTTCTTTTTATGTTTGTTTGTTTTCTATCAAAAATACCCTAATAAAATCTTTATGAGAGCAAGGTCCTTTCTTGGTCTCTTCTGAACTCTTCCAGTCTAAAATGCTCTATGTCACATTAGTAATAAATGCTCATTAAAAAAAATTGTTTAATGAATAAATTTAGTGGTTATATCTTTATTTCTAATCTCAGTGGAGTGCTTTCTTTTAACATTATCTAAATTCAGTGTAATTTACAGATGACCTGTGAATTGTAATGGTAATCTCATTTTGTTATAAATAACTCTGTAATAAACCCAAACTCTTATTTGATAGAACCTAGGTACTATGACAGAAGAGATAAGAACTGAGGTTTCACCAAGGTAAAGGATATGTAAGTGTATTACGGGCATCTCACCTTAACTGATTCTATTCTAGAACCATTAAGAATGCTACTCTCTTTGAACTGTATTTTGATTTTCCTTTTGTTTTTTTCAGTTTTCAAATTTTCACATTAAAATTTCCAGATTAATTTGCTTGCATATAAAATTAAGTTTGACATATAGAATGTCAAGTCAACAACTATATCAATGGAAGTCATTAACATTGAATTGGAGCAGTAAAAATTAATAAAAGTCAAAGAGAATTATTAAAGGAAATGAAAACTAGAAAAGAAATAAAGATTAATAAGTTTATTCAATGAACTGTGGTAAGAAAAAGATAATGGGCTGACAAACGATTTGGGAAAATGTAGTGTTATGAAACCATAATCAGATAGAGTAAATAAATTCATATTCTAAACCAGGCCAAATGTTCAACCGACATCATCTAATATTTAAATTCTTGAAAATTTCAGGTTTGATGAGATCAAAGGGAGAAGTTTTCAGCTCCAACAACAACAAAAAAATGATTGGCTCATCCTTGATGTTCAGAGGAATGTTTAAATATCAATAAAGATTCACCACTTTTTCTTTAAATGTGCACTGAAATCATTAATTAAAAAGAAAAGCCTCCATTTATTTTTAATAGAGGTTTAATATCAAGGATATAGTATCATTTTGAAAGAAGAAGTCATAGAGTAGCACTTAAGAGAACTAGATTTTAATAGATTCCAATTGTTTGATATAACCCCTTAGTCTGCCACTTTGAAGTTGTGTGCCTTTGGGTAATTACCAGAAAATTCTATGTTTCAGTTTTATCAACTTGGAGATGGAGCAATATTAACGCACACCTATTGTCTTTGCTATGATGATTAAATGAAATAATGTGTGTGTAAAGAACGTAGAATAGAGTCTAACACAAAATGAATTCTTAATATTTTTTTATTATATTAAAAACAAATCTTTACAATATGCTACAGGACAAGGAAAAAAATAAAATCAATGCTTGTCTAAATAAATAAAAGAATTGATTTATTATGTTGCTTGTGTTATTGGGAACAGATGCAATGAGTGAGAACTAATTGAAATTATTGTTCATGTTTTGTGCTAAGAACCCATAGCATTCAGAAATTAATTCAATAAAACATTGAGTCATAAGTTCCAGTATAATGAATGTGAGAATATAAAAATATTTTTTATCATTTTTCCCAGATACCACAACATATATTACTAAAATGACTATTATTTAAAGCAAAATTAATTTAAGACTATATCTCAAATTATTTCTAAGTCTTCACAAGCAGTATCCTAACTTAAAGATTGTTTTTATATCCCTTACAGTATCAATTTGTGAATCAACCTCATTTTGTCACCAAGGCCTATTTTTGCTCAGAGAGATTTTCAAAGTTGGAATAATCAACAAGGAAAACTGAGCAAAGATCAAAGAACTGTGGAAGACATTCAATGAATGTTTTAAAGTACTGTTAGTAAATCTTGAAACATTGGTAAGGTAACTTTGTAGAATATTATTTGTTTTCTTGAGACAATTTTAAAAAGTCTATCTGGAACCCTATAACAAGCATCACCAAAACTGATTGATGATGTAAATCAAATGAAATGAGAATTTTCTCCTCTAAAGGTTGTTAAATGGTTGAAATTTTATTCACAGTCACATCAGATTGAAAAGTATACTAAAATGAAAGTGTTTAAAAAAAGAAAATAATAAATAAAAGTAACAAAAACAAAAAATAGAGTATTGAAAACAGTAAGAAAAAAGGGAACAAGAAGAAAATGTGAGCAGGAGAAAAAGAAAGATAAAAAAGAATAAAAATCATTATTGTAAGGTGTTTCCATGGAAATTGACCTTATAGAATTTTACCTTTGTAAGACTTTTGAATCAGGAAGAAAAGATAGTTAACCTTAAGTTTTAAATGTTTCTATAGTTCTTTGGATTCCCAAAGAATTCTCATTCTTGTTACATAAAAATTTATCAGAGACAATGGATACTATCTCCAGTCCAAATTCCTATGCGTTCACACTTAGATATCCTCAGTGAAGCCAACACAAACACACAAATTCTGCCAAACCAATATAGTGACAGATTTATGTGAAGTTTTTTTTTTTTGCATAGGTAACATACATTTGAAAATAATTTATTAATATTTTATGTTATTTTCAAATTTAACTTCATCTAGTTTGGTAAATGTATTATAATAAAAGATATAGAACATGACATTGCAATTGTACAAAACAGTTTCTGCCAAAGGTGTACTAACTTGATACATTGGTACAAATATAAATCAAACTTTATATCAGATTCTTTGTGTAAGTGTGTATGTGTGTGTGTGTGTCTGTGTGTATTCAATAAAGCATACTCAATTCTTTTCTTCAGTTAATATTTTTTGAGTTCCTATACTGTATCAGACTATGTACTACTATATGAAAAGAATAAAATGACCTCCCCCCAAAAGATGTCTTATTCCAATGAAACATACAGTGTAGGGGAAGAGAGAGATGTTAATTTATATGCAAAATAACAAAAATTAGTGAAAAAAATGTTCAGGGTTGCATGAAAATTTGTATGAAAGTTCATGACCTAGCATGAAGGGGTAGTAAAGATTGCAATGAGAAAATGACATTTTAGTAGAGATCTGAAGAATTAGGAGTTAACTGTCAAAGAAATGGCATACAGAGGTGAAAAGCCCAGGGGTGTAAGGATCATAGCAGTTTTATTGAACTGAAAGTCAGTGTGGCTAAAATACATGGTGGAGAAGGATGTGAGAATAAATGGCATAAAGGGACCATACAATGAGTGAAATTGCATTCATCGATAGAATAATTTATGAAGAACTGGCATCTTAAAAAGACTGAGTCTGATCATGCTAAGCAAAATAAGCCAGAAAGGAAAAATTGAAAATCACATGATATCACTTATACGTGGGATATAAACCTAAAAGCAACAAATGAACAGGACAAACAAACAGAGACTGATGGACATGGACTATAGACTAGTGGTTATCAGAGTAGGGTTGGGGAAGAAGAGGGAGACAGATGGAGTAAAGGGGGTCAAATATGGAGGGCTGGGGTGAGGTTGAGTGAGTAAAGGATATCAAATATATGGTAGCTGAATGAAACTGGACCTTGGGTGGTGAACACACAATAGAATATACAGATGTCAGATTATAATGTACACCTGAAAATTATATAATTATATTAACCAATGTTACCCCAATAAATTTAATTTTTTAAAAGTTACAAAAAAAAGACTGAGTCTACTCATACATGATCCAATATATTTCTTTATTTATTGAGGTTTTCATCAATCTTTTGTTTTTAGCATATAAAATTTAAAGATATTTTGTCAGATTTAACTCTAATAATTTTGTTTTTGATGCTATTATCAATGGTAATTTTATTTCACCTTCCAATGCATTGTCAACATACAAAAATAAAAATTAATTTTTGTATGCAGCAGCCTTGCCTTGCTAAATAATTTAATTTGTAAAGAGAAATACCTAATATGGGTATTATTTTTTTAATTTTCTATTATACTGTTTTGTTGTTTTTATCTTAATGCCAAAGATTTGTCATAGAATTAATAAAGTTTCAGTATCTGCAATGTCAGGACATCTTCCTCACTGCCTTTGGGCAAGCCACTTACAAATTCAGTCTCCCCAGTTGAGATGAGTCTGTGGTCCCTGGCAAGTGTCCCTGTAAGTAACAGCTGGTCCTAGATTTTAGTTACTGGGATTTTATATGATCCTCAAACTTCTTCTTTGAAATACAAACTAAGCAGAGAACTGAATATTTACTCAGAAATTTTTTATACTGAAAATAACTCTGGAAAATTTCTCATTCAAATAAAATGGAAAAAAATCTTAAACACAACTCTACTGGAAAAGCTTTGAATTAAATAATTGCTTTACTTTCTATTTTGCTTTGTGGTTTGAAACTTAAAATGCATTGGTATTTTAATGTGCAGTGTAAGGAACAAAAAAGAACAAACTAATCAAAAACAGACTCCAAAATAGATAAGACAATCTGAGGATGGCCAGAGGAGAGGGTGGTTGAGGGGCTGGGAGCAAAGGATGAGGGTTAAAAAAGTACAAATTAGTAGTTCATAGGTAGTCACCGGGGATGGGGAGCATGGCAGAGGGAATGCGGTTAGCATGAATGTAATGGGTAGGTGGGGAGACAGAGGAGAGAAAGAGCAATTGGAGGATCATTTTAAAAACTATATAAATATCTAAACAACTGTATACTCAAAACCAACCAGCCAATCAACCAACAAACAAACAAATAAAAAACTTGCACCAGTATTTTAGATTGTCACAGTAACTTGATAATATAAACTTTTGCTTCAGAGAGAAAACAAAACATGTTTTGTTTTGTTTTGTTAATAGAGAAAGCATTGATGACAGTTATTGCCCAATAAGATTATGACTTACTAACTGTACATAATTTATTTCGAAACTTGAACCTTATTATACATTGAAAAAATCTAAAGGTTTTACATTGTGATTTTTTATTAATCCAACTCATTGAGAATAATAGACTTATCATCATCTAGCTCTGAAAACTCAAGATGCTAGTGAAACCTATTAATTTACTTTATCATTGTTATATTTATAGCTTAATTATAGCAGATCTTGCTGGCAGCATTCTATTAAAGGCACAGTTTTTCAGGAGTTTATGACTCAATGGCTTGTATTCACATAAGAATAAAACAGCATGCAAACTTGCCAGCCTGTATTTAATTTGTTTTCTTTAAAAAATAAAATGGGTAAGTTATTTTTTAACATAAATGGTACATTAAATTAATTAATTAATTAATACACATTTTTGAATATTTATAATTTTCTATGACAGAAAATAAAAGTGTTGAATTTTAAAATGTTAATTTTTTGCAGTTATAGTCCTCAATTGCAATTCTATATAACTAAATTTTAAATCATCATAATTACTGTGATTATTAGTAGTAATTTTAAAAATATTATTTTTTGTGATACATTTTCATGATATTACATATGTTTAAAATATTAGGCAGACACTGGTAGAACTACTGTTTATCAGAAATACTTGCTATTATTGCCAAAAGGGAAAGTGCAAAGCTGAGAGTAGCTTATCATTTTGTAAATCAAAACACTTTTTAAATAAACTGAAAGAGTTGTGTATTTGTTTTTAAAATCATACTTACTCCTGTATGAAAAAAATCCTACTTATTGATATATTTTATTTTTACTATGACTTAAAAATGTGGTAGAATAATTAAGGAAAATATAGGCCCTCATGACTGTGACACAGAATGAGGTATAATACATCTGACCGGGATGTTTTACACAGGATAGTAATTACTGATGATATTAGAGATATTTGTCCAGTCTCACTGACAAAATGCTGCTTGGATGGCATTATAGTATTGTCTATAAAAAACCCTATAAAAAAAAGACAACTTTTTAAAAAGGCAAGTCTTTTAAAAATGATTAATAAAATTTGTCTTTTGGAAGTCTGACAAGACATGGGGAAAAGAGAGAAAAAGAACAAAAATTACTAAGATGAGAAATAAAACAAGTTGTATCACTAAAGACAATGCACACACTAAAAAGATAATAAGGAAGTAATAGTATCTCTACACTTACAAATTGGACAATTTAGGTGAAATAAACCAATTTTTTGAAAAGTATAAACTAATGCATCTCATCCAATATGAAACAGATAATTTTATGATTTTATATCTATAAAGGCAATGAAATCTTAGTTTTAAAAACGCCTCCAAAAGGAATCCCTTCGCCCCGGTGATCCACTGGAGAATTCTACAAACATTTCAAAAGGAATAAAAATCAATTATATGTCTCTTCCTCCAGAAAATAGAAAAAGAAAACTCTTTGCCTACTAATTCTATAAATCCAGTATTAACTGACATCAAAACCATACAAAGTCAAGAAAACACACACACACACAAACAAATGTACAGGCTGATATCCTTCATGAATATAGATATGTAATTTTATACAAAATATAAGCAAATATAATTTGGTAATATATCAAATTATACACATGAACAAATGATGTTTATTTTAGGGATGCAAGCCTGTGCATTTGAAAAGTAGTCAATTTAATTAATCAAATTAACAACCCAATTAAAAAAATATATATATAATCACATTTGTTAGTGCAGAAAAAGCTGTTGAAAACTTCCTCTTTCATGATAAAAAAATAAATCTCAGAAAACAAGGAATAAGTTGTTAAAGATCATCTACTAAAAACCTACAACTAACTTCATATTTCATAGTGAAAAGTCTGAATGATATCCTAAAACAGGAAATAAAGCAAGGATGATCATTTTCACCCTTCTTATTTGACATAATATTAGTGATGCTAGCCAGAGAAACAAGGCAAGAAAAGGATATAAAAAGTATGCAGTTTAAAAGGACGAAATAAAACTATTCTTTTTTCCAGATGTCATGATTATCTTCTATGCAGAAAATTTCAAGGTATCTATAAAAAAAAATTCTTAAAGCTAATAAGTGAGTTCAGCAAGCTTACAGGATACATGATCAACATAGAAAAATCAATTGCATTTTTATATGATAGCAGTTAACACAAGACACCAAAATAAAAAATATAGTGCCATTTATATTGCTCAAAAAATGAAATATGTGTAAATACAAAAAATACATACAGAATATCTTTGCTAAAAACTACAAAGCAATTGATGGATTAATAAGAAACACATTGTAAAATAAAAGATGAACTTGTTCATGGATTGGAAGGCAACATAGTGAAGATATCAATTCTTCTCACATTCAGGATTAACATAATTCTTATGCATATCCCAACAAGATATTTTATACATATTAATGAGATTATTCTAAAAGAATATATGGAAAGTTAAAGGAACTAATTGCTAAAACAATTTAAAAAAAAGAGTAAAGTGGAATAAATTATTCTATCCAATTTCTAGACTTGTCATATAGCTATAGTAATCAAGACTGTGTGGCTCTGCTGAATATACTCACACATAGATCAACTGAATATAATATATTCCAGTAAAATAGAGAATCCAGAGGAGGACCTGTGAGAGTATGGACACCTAAATTTTTGGCAAATGTGCAAAAACACTTCAGTGGAGAGAGAATAAATTTTTCAACAAATGGTATTAGATAATTGGGTATATTTAGGCGGGAAAAAGAGAGATATAAGAGAGAGAGAGAGAGAGAGAGAGAGAGAGAGGGAGGGAGGGAGGGAGGGAGGGAGGAAGGGAGGGAGGGAGGGAGGAAGGAAGGAAGGAAGGAAGGAAGGAAGGAAGGAAGGAAGGAAGGAAAAAATATAGAAAAATGAACAAAAGAAAGAAAAAAGAAAAGGAAAAGAAAAACGAAACTCGCCTTATCATATTTTATTCAAAAACAATTAACTCAAAGTGGGTCATAGATTTCCATATAAATGTAAGGCAATAAAACTTTAGTAATCTGGGTGAAGATTTTTCTATGGCTTATTGAAGAGTTCTTTAACATGACACCAAAAGCACAATAAATAAAATAATACTTGATAATAAAAATTGTACTCTGTGATTGACTCTGTTAAGAGGATTAAAAGACATAGATTGAGAGAAAATATTTCCAAATCACATATGTGACAATAGGAATATTTATATCTAGAATATATAAAAACCTAAGTACAAAAATAAACAATTCCAAATAGAAAATGGGCAAAAGACATAAAGAGATGGCTAATAAACAAATGAAAGCTTTTCAACGGCATTTGCCAAATTCAGCTAATAATTATTAATATTGATTATACAATTATTGATTTTTAGCAGTTAAGAGCTTTATTATGTCTGACTTCTGATAGACCAAAGTTCAAATTCTGGCTCCAAGAATGAAGAGGACATGTATCAATTAGATATGTTACTTAAATATTTTAGGATGCTTCTATCATCTATCTGTCATCTATCTATCTATCTATCTATCTATCTATCTATCTATCTATCTATCTATCATCTATCTATCTATTCATCTAACCTATCTATATCATCTATCTATATCTATGTATCATGTATCAACAATAAAGAGAAAGAATTCATAAGAGTGTTATGACTCTTGCTTTTAACCAGAAAAACTGTCTCACATGAATATGCCTTTCCTCAAACCTTGTGTATGCAGAGCAAACTATAATTTCTCTTTATCCAAGTATTAAATTTTGCTTTATCAAAGCAAGGCCAGGTTTTGAAATTAAAAATGACATAATCCTTTCTCTCTCAAAATCCCAGGTCTCTGTAAACCATCACAAGTTTGCTTTCAAAATTCTATTCTATATTAGGATTTCAAACATCTGGTTAGAAGATCAATTAACTTTTTGTTTTATTAATCTTTTTATCTCTTCTTTTCTAAGGTGATTGAATAAGTGCTCATGAAATGATGAATGTCATTGACTCGTAGTAGAGAGGAAGGATGACAAGAGCCATGTATTAGTTTGCTAGGGCTGCTGTAACAAAGTACCATAAATTGGTGGCTTAAACAGAAATGTATTGACCCACAGTTCTAGAGACTAGGTGTTCAAGATCAAGGTATTGGCAGTGTTGGCTTCTTCTGAGGACTGTAGGAGAGGATGTGCTGCAGGCATCTCCCCTCACTGCTGGTTGTTTGCTGGTGATCTTCAGCGATCCTAGGTGTATCAATGTAATCTCTATCTTCATGTTCACATAGCAGTCTCCTTGTGCATGTGTCCACGTTTAAATTTATTCTTTGTATAAGTATACCAGTCATGTTGGATGGGGGGCCCAGACTACCCCCGTATAAACTCATCATAACTAATTATATCCGCTGTGGTCCTATTTTCATATAAGAAGACATTCTGAAGTATTGTGAGTTAGGACATCAACACATAAGTTTGGTGGGGCCACAGTTCAACCTGTAACAGGCTGTAAGGACAAAAACTTTCTTAGCTAATATATTTGCATCTGTCTTGCCATAAATTATCCTTGATATTTAATTCTTGATAGCTTTTCCTTTTCAATGCAGGCCATATATTGTAATTCTTTACAATATACTGTAATTCTTTACAATATAACTTATAACAGAAATTCTAGTTCCTATGCATTGAATCCTCTTTATACAGCAAGGGGAAAAGGTGCTCACCCATATCTTTTAATGAAGAAGTTACACTTACCCACATATGTCTGTCCAGGTGGTACTAAGTTTAAAGTTTATAATAAAAATGTAAGCAGTAAAGAATATCTGACTCTTTTTTGCACACATCAGGTAAGTACTAGCTTTTGATAATTTTATTAAAAATTTTCTTTTTATATTTCTATCATTTATTATACAGTAAACACCAGCAACTTTTGGAAGAATAACTTATTCTTACATAAATTATCTGACTTTTTATTTATAATGCAAACACATTTAAGCAAGTTATATGTTGTTCAAAGAGTAAAGGGTTTATTAAGATAAAAGCCATTCTAACGTGTACAAAGTGATATCTCATTGTGGTTTAATTTGCATTTTTTTATGATTAGTGATGTTGGATAGCTTTTAATAGAACTGTTGGCCATTTACATGTCTTCACTGAAAAAAATTTTCAGCTCCTTTATCCATTTTTAGCTTCTTTATCCATTTAGCTTCTTTATCCATTTATCCATTTTCAGCTTCTTTATCCATTTTATTCAGCTCCTTTATCCATTTTTAATTTGTTCATTTGGTCTTTTGCTATTGAGTTGTATGAGTTTCAAGTATATTTTAAATATTAAGCTCTTATCATATATATGATTTGAAAATATTTTCTCCCATTCTGTAGATTTCATTTCATTTTGATGACTGTTTCCTTTCCTATGAATGTTATTCAGCCATTAAAAAGAAAGAAATCTTGTCATTTGAGACAACACTGATGAAACTGGAGCTCATGATGCTAATTAAATAATCTAAACAAAGAAAGACAAGTTCTATATGATCTTATTTACAAGTTGAATCTACAAATGTCAAACTCAGAACCATGGCATAAACAGTGGTATGAGTTTGCATGATACTGGGTATGAGTTTGCCTGATACTATAATTAACAATATAGTATTGTATATTTGAAGTTTGCTAAAAGAATAGATCTTTAGTATTTTTAGCTCACCAAAAAATAAAAATGAAAAGTAACTATGTAAGGCAATGAATGTATTAATCAGCTTTGTTGTAATCATTTACATCTATTTATATCTCAAATATTACACCATCACTTTGTATTATCATAAATATATACATTTTTTAATTTGCCAATTATTCCCTGGTAAATCTGAAAAACTAATTTTAAAATAGTGTTAAAAATTAGTTTATTAAAAAATTTAAAATAGAACTTACCTTGGCTTTTATTTTTCAACAGTGTTGCATATATGTTAGACATTCTTCGTTAACCCATGATCTGATTGTTAAAAAATAAAATTCTCACACACTTTCTGAATATTGTATTACCAAAAGTAGCAGGCCTTTGTTTTTCATTGACCTAATATGAAAATGTTTTTATAATGCTATATACTTTTTTGAGCTATATAAACTATGTATAGAATGTAAGGAGCATATAGCATCCATACCTCTATCTGCCAACAATGGAGAATAATTTAAAAAGAATATAAGCTAAAAAATTAAAATTATATATTCATAAAAATTACTTCTAGTATTTCTAAGGAGAGAGTGTGAAGTCAAAACATATTTTTAAATATTTCTGATTTTCCTTGTCCTCTTAACATGAATGAGAACTTAGATGCATCCAAGATTCTAGGGTCATAGCATCTCTCCCAATAAATATTATGATAATTTTCAATAATTATATTTGTAATTAAATTTTGAAGGAATAAATAATTTTTATTTTGTTAAAAGTGATGTAATTTTACTTATCTATATGTTTGAACTTTATTATGGAAAAAGTCAACTCATATAGAAAAAATTCTGAAGATATTTGATGCAGCTATAGAGAAACAATGCTCCATAAATATTTTCGCATTTTTCACATGCAGGGATTTACTGAATAAAGATTACTGACAACCTAGGTAAAAGATGACTGAAGGAAAAGCAAACCTTTGAACTTAAATATAGATACTTTCCGAGAGATTTATAGAACATCCTCCCTGGAGCCATTTGTTTACATTCCAGGGGTTGTAAACCTAGAGACCTTCTCTCTCATAGAGTATTTATTTATATTCCTGACCAAACATCAATTTTTTTTCATCTCTAGAGAGGTAGATGTACCAGCTCCTTATATAAGCTCCCAGTTTTATAATATTGGTGTTGCTCTGCTGTGATACACATCCTACAATACATACGGCATACTGTTGACATTTGCTTTTATTTCTTCAGCCTGTGGTGATTTGAAACATGGAAACTGGAACAAGATATTCTGTAATTGCAAACCTGTCTCCGTTCCAGGAGACTTGATTCTGTGTGTGTGTGTGTGTGTGTGTGTGTGTGTGTGTGTGTGTTGTATATAATATAGTAATGCATAATTGTGCAAATAGGGTAACACCTCATAGCATTCTTCCATAGTTTCAGTCTGGCTAATACAATGGATACAAAATGAAAAAGTATAATCTCATAAAAGTATGATCCAGATATATGTGGATCAATCTTAATAGTAATATAGAGAAAAAAAGTTATCAATAATACTGTTTAATACAATTATGTTAAATGTAATTGTGTTTAGGTATTATTTAAGAGTTTTCAAGTCTGCTTCCAAAAAACTAAAAAAGCAAACAATTGATAACACACATAAGAAGTATTAAACAACTATAGAAAATAGACTGGTGGCTTAAAGATCTAAGCAATATTTTATAATGACTAACAAATTAATCAAGCTTGTTAGATGAATAGAATCATAAGCCAATTAAATATAAATTGCAAGCTGGTAAACTTTAAGCATGCTAAAGATAAATTAAATAATTTAATCAAAAAATAGTGTTACCTTTAAATAGAAATCAATGGAAAAAATAAAGTCATGAGCTATGATTATGGCACCAAAAGGCTGACAGTTGTTATTTCCAAATTGGCCATATATTTTTAATACCCTTTAAGTACCCATTTGGTCCCTCATGGACTGTCCATGATACAGCTAAGACAGTTAACTTTTCAGTAGATTAGTTTGTAGTTATAGCTGTGAACAGCACAACCTTCCCTGGCATCTCTTTTACAGGGTAAGTATATGTATGTTGGCAGGTTCATTCTGTTGGGCTCTTTCTCAAACTTTAAATTTAGTTCCCATAAACTGTCAGGGGAAAGAACAACTAAGAAAAGAGAGAAACAGACACATATAATGTTGTGTAACCCAGGATTCAGGTAGCTAAGTTTTTCAACTTATACTGTTTTTGTTTTGTTTTGTTTTGTTTTGTTTTGCCTCTTGCTATATGTTTTTAACTGTTATTATAAACCATGTAATTCGAGAATCTTAATTTGGCCTGAAAGCTGTTTTGTTCCATAACTTCTAGAATAGCTTGCCTGATACTGTGTTTTGAGGTTTTCATTACATAATTTAACACATCATTAAAATATAAAATAATACTATATATTATTCATTAGATATAATTTGTTACATAAGACAGTGGTATAGAATAATATACTAAATGCAATAAAATGGCTTTCATGAGGTAAAGGTTAACAGAATGAAATGAGGGTTCATATTAATAGAGAAATTTAATTTATATGTGTTGCTCTTGTTTATAAGAATGAAGATATATTATTTGAATACCTGAAGATTAATAAAAGTCACCATAGCACTATTTTCTTTTTTGGTGTTACTGATCACTTTTAATAATCAAATTAAAGTCTTACAACTGAAAAATATTCTTCTATTTTAGGTTTGACTATGGCTTTCATTCCATTAATTCTAGTCTATTTTCCACAGATGCCCTATCACTTTTACTTCCATGATCACAATGATTTTCTTTTGGTTACACATATTCATTGTGCTCTTTCTAACTTCCCAGCCATTGTAGAAGCTTTTTCTTCTGCCTAAAACATTCTTCCCTTTGCTCACTATCCTAATTCTATATCCAATATTAACTCATAAATTTTGCCTATCCTTATTTTACATTCACAATGTACTCTGTAACTTTGCTGTAGAGCAATTAAAAATTGTGATTATTTGATAAATATATATATTTTTGCTTCTACACAATGAACTTCTTTAGGGTAAGGATTATATATAACTATGAACATCATTTTATTCCAATAACCAAATACATTGCCTGAAAAATAAAAGATGATCAGTAAATAAAGTAATAAATGTGTCATGAGAGAACTAAAAGAATGAGAATAAGAAAATATGTCTATTGAATTTGGTGACATGAAAATAATTTGAGTTTGTAGTAATTAAAGCCAGGCTGCACTGGTGAGGTAGTGTTCAAATCCTAGTTCATCAAAAAGTTGGTACAGAGGATATTAGAATACTAAATATACAAAATTTATTTCAAAAGTTTGGTTTTAAAGGAAAGAATAATGGTAGAGTGGGATTGAAAAAAAGTGTTTCTTATTGTTTGTCTTGTAAGTTTTAAATCTGGGAAAGCATATATAAGTGTTTCTTTTCTTCAGAATAATTTAATAGAAAGAGATAAATTGAAGATATGGCAGCAGGAGGGAGAATTTAAAACAAGAATCTTGATGAGGTTAAAAGAGAATATAGAGCAAAAATGGGACTATTTTAGCATGAAATTTGGAGAAATGTACTCACATAATTGTTACAGGACTGAAAGAATAAAGATGTGGATGTTGTAGAACACTAGGAAAGAGCTTTTTAAAAGTTAAAGACTTAGGGAGGTGGTAGCAAGTTAAACATTTGAAACATTATTTACAGTACTTGTAAATAATTTAAAAAGGTAAGTAACTTTTAAAAATAACGGGATTATTATATTTGGAATCTTATTAAGTTTGAAGTCCATTACTTAAACAGGTGAGGAAATATACTCAATGAAAAACATTCTCCAAAATTATTCAGTGAATTAGGACAAGCATGGAAAAAGAGGATGGCTGCAGGCTCTCATTGCTTTAACATAATGAAAAAGAAAAGGGGTAAAATGCCTTTAGAATATTGAAAAGAGAAAACTAGAATGATAGACATTGATTTCAAGCAGGAAAATGATAGATGGAGAAGGAGTAAAGTGGTAAAATCCATCTGTTAATTATCATTATTATTCTTAACATAAATTAAAGGTTGTCTCCATTCTAAATACCACTAATATTCTTTTTGGGAAATTATATAGGAAATACTCTGAGTTTTAAAATTATTTTGTGCAGATTTATCTTCATTGAGCTTTCATATCCATAAATGCAATATGCCTTTTTATTTGGTTAAATTTACCTTTATTCTTAAAATATAATTTCCAATTATCTTAATAAAGTTCTGTACATATTTGCTAAATTCATTATTATATACCTCATAAATTTGTTAGAATAAATAATAACTTCTAAATTATTTTTCTAAATTTTGCTATTGATATATAGAAATGCAAATGATTTGTATGTTTTGCTCTTATATGTAGCCACCTTATTAAGCTTTCTTCAGATTTTCAGAGTTTTATGGAGGCAAATCATATCACTCTTGAATTATGACATTTTCATTTCTTCCTTTCTATTCCTTATATTTAATTTT
Source organism: Cynopterus sphinx (assembly GCA_030015415.1). Taxonomy (NCBI): domain Eukaryota; kingdom Metazoa; phylum Chordata; class Mammalia; order Chiroptera; family Pteropodidae; genus Cynopterus; species Cynopterus sphinx. The sequence goes on along the minus strand of CM057393.1, from coordinate 19,919,192 downwards.
TTATTTATACTATTTTATTTATAATCCAGAAATGATATGCTAAATTGTCTTTTCAATTTAGTTCTGAGTATCATTCTGTTTCTGTTATAATTTTTTCTATGATTAGGCATTTTTTAATAATAAGATGCAAATACACACACACACACACACTGACTGACTGACTGGTATGGCAAATAAATTTTCAGTATATAGTCAAATAAGCTAACTCTACATTACTTTCTGAATTTTCTTTGTGTATAATGTCACCTGTAAATAATGATAAATTTGTTTCTCCCTTTTTAATTCTTATGCTTTAAAAAAAATTCCTGTTTTAATTTACTACTACAGTAAACCTTGAGTAAAAGAGAGGATAGAGAGCACCCACCTTCCTTCCAAAATTTACTGAAAAATTTCTCAGTAGCTATAAAATTTTTGTAGAACATGAGAATCATTGCCTCACAAGTATGGTTCTTCCTTGGTGGGAAGCACATACATCAGCATTTTGTTTGCTTATTTTAAATAGCAAGTAGTATTCTCTACTTATGATGAAAGTTAACTGATAGGTCACCTAAATATACATCCTTCAAAGTAATGTAATTGGCCTGTTACTGGACTTTGGGGGCATACAGCAGCCAACACTGAGCTATCACAAAATTCTGAGAATTAAATAGTTATTATGTCATGATTAATGTCAGAGAGACATTCTAATTAAGATAGAACAACTCAGCAACACACGCTAATAAAATAAAAATGATGTGTCTAGGAGCATACAACCCTAGAAACAAAGGTTAGAGACTACGAGGGTGTTTATTTTATTTAGACAATATTATATCTCTCAATTTTCTTTGAAACTAATGACCAAAACCAAGGAAAATTCAGAAGCACCGAATTATGTAATATCTCTAATATTTGAGAGATATGTGGAAATAATAATTATAAGAGCCAAAAAAATTTCTATTTCGGGGATAACCCTATGGAATAAAAACAGAAATTTGGGACATAGGTCAGAAAATTTCTAATTTAATGGATGAAAAAACACCGATGGTAGTTTTTATAGAGATCTGTAATTTTTATAGCTGAAAGACACTCTATGCTGAAGAGCAGGCAATCAATTTGATTTTAAGAGTATCAGAATTTCATAAAAGTCTGTATTCACAGTTTCAGCAAGTTTCTAACCAAAGCAGGACCCTCATATAAAAGGAGTTGGACTCTGAGATTTAGCATAAGGGCATATGGAAAGATAAGCTTGAAAATACTGAACCCCTAATTCCCAATCCCATTGCCAAAATATGGTAAGCTTCTCCTTAATGAAGTCTCTGCAAATGCCTTACAAAATAGTGCTTGTGTCCTCAAGACTTTCTCTCACTTCTGTCTTGACCACTACTCAATGACAAAGGGTCTTAGCATTGTTCAGTAAGGGAAATGCATGCTCTACCTGGAAAAAAAATAATTCATCATTGAAAAAATCAGCAACGCCTAGATAAGATATACCAACAGGATCATGTAATACATGACTGGGCATGATCTTGAAAGTTTTAGACAAGGAGAGTAGAAAATAAATCTGAATAAGAGACTTTGCTGATATAGGGACAATCTCTATCTCAATGTTTAATGCCTCTGGAACATGTCCTTACACAATTCTGGAGCAGCACTTGGAAGACTGGAAAAATAGCCTACAATATATGAGGTACAAATGTCAGAACTACCTTGGAAGACTTTTGAGGAAGGAATCAAATATATATTAGAAATAAATCTATTTCATAAGACCTGAGGACCTATCAGATGACTCTTTCTTAAGAAATTCCAGAAGACACCCCCTTTAATGAAACAATGAAGAAATCATGAGTAAGTGTGACACTTGCATCATTAGAAACTCATAAGTGGTGACAGCTGACTATAGGAGATTCTGTTAAGCAAATGGGGATTACCAAAGATGAACAAAATAGATATGCGAAATGGACTGGGGCAAGAATCTGATCTATAGGAAAGTTACATCGTACCTGCTCTGTCATTATGAGATTACATTGCCTAAAATTTCTTTTCAAATATTTTAGAATTTAAATATAGGAGATTAGGAGGTAGTTGATATTGGAAGAAGAGGCAGAAAACACACAAAGAGCTAATTCACATTAATATTACAGTTAGTTTGCTTGGAATCTTTGCAGGACTCAGAATGATTATCCAATTGATTGTGCTGCATTATCTTTGAGTTTCATTTCAAATGAGTCATTGCTTTGAGTTTTTCTCTTTTGTAAATGGCATTATTCAATATTGGAGGTTTAGTTTTATCCTATGATATCATTTTTCTTTACTTTCTTAAATCTGTTATAATTAACTCCCTTTTCATTACATAAATGAACCCTTATAGCTCAAAATGCTCTATCACACTGTAGCATCTATTTCTGGTCATGGGTGTCTTGGTAAACTTTACAAATCCTTTACCCACATGTCCAGGCTTAACAATGATAGTCAAGGTGTAGGTATCTTTATTGTTAGTTCCTCACAGATAAGTAATGTGGAGATTCTCAGTGGAAATATCCTTACAGAAATGTGCACTCTGTGTATGTATGTATACATTTATATAAGTGTTTTTCCTAGAACAGAGTTCATTTTTACATAACAAAAAAATTAATGGTTTTGACCATGTGAGCTATGTACTTCCTGAAATCTTTACTTTTGAGAGATTTTACATGATTATTTGGTTAAAAAAAGGAGGGTGGGCAGAACTTTCTAAATTTTCCTGTGAGCCTGTGCACATGCATAGCACATTCCAGCTAATTTGACTGTTGAAATGCCATTACATGATCAAATCATCCCTCTCCAACACTGTTATGCTGAAATACCATGTTAAATCTCTGCTGTCACAGAACTGCAAAACTTATTAATGTGTGGATTTGAAAAACCATCTGCATGATTCTTTTTAGATTTTTTTTCTCCATTTCTTTTGTAAGAGTGTTTTTTAAATTGTTCTTCTATTTACCTAATTCAGACACTAAGCCATATCTAGACAACCACTTTATGTCAAATTTCCATAGTCTCAGAAATCCTGTTTTACTGAAATCAAAATTAGTTCTTAGGTGTTAAATGCTTACATAACGCAAATTATATTATTCAGAACAGCAGCTTTTAAACACTTCTAACAAGATTCTTAACACGTGAGTTTGAAGTTCTTAATATCCCTCTTGTGTATCTTACATTCTCATATTTATCTTTTATGAAATCATTTAATTTCCCTTATAAAAAAATTTCGTTAGAGCATAGAATGCTATGGTCACATAGAATCATTTTCTCAGCATCTCTTGGTTATACCTACACTCTGCTGAGAGTAAAATTTTTATGAATAGTCACCAATAATTTATTATAGATATAACTTTTTTGTTTAAAAATTAGAATTAAAAATTTACATCACTATATTTAATAAAATGATTGTAACATGTTCCTGTAACAAGTATGGCATTCATAATGTAACACAGAAAATTGGGCTTTAAGACACTTTTTCTATTTGACTTAGAAGTGATGACACTTTCCCCAACCACTGACTATAAAAGCTCTGTATTATAAAATTGGATTAGTTACTCCATGGAAACCATAGATATACTAATGTGGGCTCATTTGATACTATAAACATTAAGCAGTGTGTATAAATGTCTATATATTTCTAATGTTTTCAGTACTGGAATATAAAACTGGGAAGAAAAACAATAATATGTGATTTTTACTCAACACCTTCAATGGTCCTGGTATTACTGCTATAGGTAGTACAGATAATTTTGTCTTTTATGTTTCCTATTAATTTGCCTAAGAAATTTTTTACTTTTAGAATTTACTTAATGAGAAAGATATTAAGCATAAATTAAAACATTAAGAAAGCAGCAATCACATAAGGTTATTTAAATATAAAAAGTGTAAATGGGGAATAATTATGCTTTTTATTTGGAAATAAACTGTATATTATATGTCAGTCATATATAAAAAGCCACTATATGCAGATCATTCTCTGACAAGGTGTACAAGAACCTGAAATTGGTAAAGTTCTCAGAACATTCTGGAAAAAAATATTACCTTTTTGTAATCATTTATCGAATTCTTAGTCATTAAGCCATAGGGAGCAGAGGTTATGAAAACTAATGTAAAAGCAATACTTATTTTATCCATAAATTGGGGAGATGATAGATTATCTTAATGCTTATCAAAATGACAAACAGATTTCAGCTCCAACAAAATATATTGCCTTATGTACATTTTTTGCAAATTCTGCAGTCTACACTTAGCCAGAATAAATAAGTTCCTTGGTCTCAGGTACATTAGTGGCTGACGATCAGTGAAAAGTGGCTCAAGCCATATATTTTAAGTTTGTCTTCTTTTCATTTGAATACTTTAAATTGGTTGCTGATTAATATTTCCTTGTGTACATGAGCTTTAAAAACCACAAGAAAAAGAAAACAGAACAATAAAGACTGTTCTGGTCAATTTTGTTGCTGATGTTGTCATTTATTGTTGTTACACTCTATGGATTTTATAATAATTCTTAGCTAATATCCTTTCTGCGCTTACTCTATTTCATACACTAGGCTTTTGGTGGAGATATCCTAATGCCCTCAATGATCCTGCCTTCTGATACATACACCCTTGTACACAAAGAAAAGAGGTTCTGTGGAAAGTAATCTCACAGGGTGATCATACATTCCTAAATGGTCAGGACATGGTGGGTGGTCCCTCCCCAGGTATATAAGTTTTTAATAAATGTTTATCTTTGCCCTAAGAAAGCCCTGTCTATTGTTTTTTGTGTATCTAGGTTAACACACCTTTGAAATAAGCCATAACCACCCTCAAGAGAGCACATAATCTTGTTAACTTCCTGCCACCCAATCCACCTTTGCTTCTAGGTTAAAACACTTTTGAAATGCCCCCTTTCAGGCCCTCAGGAGAGCTCATAATCTTAACTATTCTGTAACCCAACCCCTGCCTTGCTTTTTCCCACCTTCATATAATCTTCCTTCTGGTCCTCCTTAATTTCAAATGCATAAAAAAAGGTTCAGAACTTTTAAATTTCCTTTTTAAGATCATACTCGCTCCCTGGTATATGTCATTAGTTTGGCTCAAATAAACTGATAAAAATTCTCTATGGGTTAGGACATTTCTTACATTGGCTGAGAGGAGCTGCAAATAATCTATGGTCATTTTAATCTTCCAAGCAAAGAATTCTAAAAATGACTCCTAAGCATATTATGGAAATAAACGAGTACTAATTAGTTAAACAAAGGGACTGGTTAGAGAAAGTGTGTTTTAGTCAGAATATAATTAAAAATATAAGTATATACATAGAAGTGAAAGTTGCCTAATTTTAGAATGTTAAGAAAAAATATGGCACATAATCTTCACAACACATTGTATATGTTTTGGAAACATGAGAAGTTATCTTGATAAAAGGGTATGTTGTAATCGTACTCTGAATTATTAAACAACACAGAGAGAATGTCATGTGTAGTAGCAAACGTAAGTTTGCAAAAATATTAATGTGAAAATTTTTCAATTTTCTAAATACTCAAATTAAAGAGGCACATTTGTCTTATAACTCCCATCCTACCTCTTTTCACTTATAAAATTCCTAAACAGTTCCCATAGGGCTGAGTTATTAAATATATATGTCTCCCATAAATTCTTGCAAAATTCCTAATGAAGGTTTTAGTAAACATTTAGCTTGAACGTAAATCAAATTATCATTTTTTAATAGTAGAAGAAAGTGAAAGTGTTTTGAATAGGTTGCATTACTCAGAAATCAGGCACAATTATAAAGATGACCTCCCAAAATTGACTCCCCCTCCTTGCTGTACATACCCTGATTAATCCCAGATACTATAAATTTGGTGGATTTTACTCACATGACAAGGATACATTGTATGTTACAGTGGACTTAGGAAAGGGGCATTATCCTGGCAGGCCTGATTATATGAACCTAATTATGTGAACCCTTCAAATCTGAGTTTAGGAGTCAGAGACAGATGAAGTCAGAGATTCAAAGCGTGAGAGAAATTCAGCAATGTGAGAAAATTCTCCTGCCTTAGGAGGTAGAGAGGACAATCCCTCAGGTTATGGAGAAATCGAATCAAGAACCTAAATTCTGAAACAACCTGAATAAGCTTGGAAGAAGATGCCAGCTCCAGGTGGGGCGGTGCCCACAGCACCTTTATTTCCACCTTGTGAGACCCAAAGCAGAAAACCCTGGTACATTGTGTTTGGTGGTTCAACTCTTGACCTTTAGGCTGTGAGCTGATAAACTGATATTATGTTTAGCTGCCAGGATTATGGCACTTTGTTATGGGACCAATAGAAAACTAATGTATCCAGAAAGAAATTAATATTACCAAAAAAAGAAATACACTTAAATCTCTGATCTTTGTTACTTTATTTTTCTATATAATAATGGGCTTTTAGGTTGAAGACTAATAATGGGTTTTTCAGACTGTAGTTAAATATTATAAGTCTATTTCCTAGACATTTTTTTGTCAATACTTACAGGCTACCAGCCAAACTGTCTGGCTTCCTAAAAGATAACATCAGCTATTCTGAAAAAGTTATGTCAATATTAATTGAAGAGGTCTTTTCACAAATATTAGCATTGATAAATTGATCTTTGCTCTTCTCATCTATTTAGTCTACAGAATATATAACATGTCAGTTTAAATTATGTATGTGAACATTTGAGTTTCCAATAGTTATCAATCATTCACAAGATGAATGTAAATGACAATGGCACAATGTGTGCTTTAGATCTACAGAACAAAAAATGATTAAATCAATTGTAACCTAGCTTATTAAAAGTTTTCTGCACTAAAAATACCACTAAATACTTAAAAGCATTTGAGCAAAATGTGTTTTTTTTTCTTAGAGGAACTATTGATTGGTGTACTACTTATTTCCAATAAATGATTTCACATTAAACTCAACTTAATTCATGATTTTATTATATCGAACACTTATTATTTTTATTTAAATAACTGGAACTTGTGTTCTCACATTTTCCCCAAAGTTCAATTAAATTTTAGCTCCCAAATGGGAGATATAGTTTATATCTACCTAAGGTAAATTCAACTCCAAGGTAGTTATATTGATTTACAATGTTAAAGTCTATTCCAAATAATATCTCAATGCTGCCATAACTTCATATAATAATTACTTTATAATTATTTGTAAATATAACATTAGTTTCTATTTGCTATGTTTACAACATGTTGGGAGATAAAAACTGTTTTATGATGTCTACTATTTTACCCACATTTTATATCACAGATTTTTTTTCCTTTTGATGAAAAGACAGTTTCTTCCTTGAGGATTTTATAAACCAGAGGAGGAAGATGACAATAAAAAAAGTAAACTAGTAAGAATAACATAATTCTAGACAGTGAAGAGCACTATTCCAAGGGATAAGGAAGCAGAGAAGGTTGGAGAGAAGGTATGAGTGGGCTATTTTCTGATTGGATGACCAAGGCAAGGCTCTTTGGGGTGTTTCTATGGGATGAGAGATCAAAGTCATGAGAAAGAGAGCCAAGCAAAGAAGATAGAAAAGAGCCTTAGAAGCCAAAGTTGTAACAAATATAACAGTCCTCAGAAGGGACAAATTTATAAAACTAACAAACTATGGTGGTTGTTGGGGGGAAAAAAGACTTTATGTGTGATAGTAAATCACATGTAGAGAGGAAATTTGGTTTTTATATACTTTGTAATGTTCAGACAAGCTGCTGTGTAGAAAAGAGGGTTTGGAGGAAAAAATTGTTTAAGAAAAGTGATTGTTAGGAGGATATTGATTGTTGAGGCTACTACAAAGAACAGAGTTTATGTAGTTCAGCCATTAAAGAATAAATATTTTAAAGTTTATTGAGAAAACAGTAGAGGACTGAACAAGAATGGATTTAGATATATTTTGAAGATATATTTTGAAGATAGAGTTGCAGATGATGGGTTGAGTGTAGCTGATCAGTTACCCTTAAAGAGAAGTCACGGACTAATTAATTTGTATTTCCCCAAAAGTAGACTTGAGAAAAGAGCTTTATTCCAGATATTTTTAGAGAGAATTAATGTCATTAAACACTGTGAGAGAGTGAGGAGAGTCTGACAAAAACGGAAGACAGGCAATTTATGAATGTGGTAATTTGGGGACTTGATTCTGTTGGGTTTTCTGAGCTGTGTGTGCCACAAAGAATCAGGTGGGGTTTCAAAGAATTACAGGGCAAGCAGAATAGTGTTGGCTAGGTTGATTGAGGCTCAGATATAGTGCCAGCCTAAGTCTGCATGCTGGGATGCTGGGATAGGTGAGGACTCAACAAAGAACAGTGGCCTCTGCTAGTACTTCTGTCTGTGAGAAAGTTTCTACTCTAGCCCTCGCCCTAAAGCCAGATGATTTAGTCCCCCCTACCCCATATATTTCTGGTGCTCTTTTAGCTCCTTCCCCAGCACTGGAGTTCAGAGTGAGCTCATCAGCAAGAAAGTTCATGTGTGGGCCCTTTAAGAGGAACACCAGTACTCTAACAGCCCTCTGTGTTCTTCAGCCACAATCTCCACTGGTTTCCACAGCCAGAAGTTCTGAATACTTCTCTTTCAGTACTAGTGCTCTGGTCTGGGGATCCCAGTGTGGGGCTGGGACATGTTGCTTCTGGCGGGAGATAGGGGCACCTTTATATCTGAGGTATCCCTCCTAATTTTCAACCACCACATGTGGGTGTAGGCCAGCTAATTCTGAGTCTCTACACCTCCTACTAATCTCAATGTGGCTTCTCCTGTATTCCTTAGTAATATAACTTGTACTTGGCTAGATTTCAGGACTTTCCCATTGCTAGTGGTTCTGCAGATTCGTTGTAATTTTAATGTGGTCATGAGAGGAAGCCAGCACAGCATTTACCTACTCCTCTATCTTGACCAGAAGAGCCATTAATGGATGTTTAAAGTTGTAGAACTGGATGAGATTGACTATGAAGAAAACATATATAGAAAAGAAACGTTGGCAGAAGACTGAGACAAGGAGCAGTTTAATATTTAAAATTAGGGACAACTAAAGTTGGGATAAAATGAGACAAGATGTAGAAGCTACACAAACAAAGCTTTGCAATAAGATAACTGCTGAGTCACTCTGGCAGTGTGGACTCAACTGACAACATGAAAGCCTCTTCCTCGTGTTTTATACCCTTTCTTTGTTTTCTTTTTCTTCATAACACACTTTAATACCTGAGATTACAATTATTTCCTTTTCTTTTTCTATTATCTTTCTTTTCCCCTCTTACAATGTAATTTCCATGAAGGCACAGACATTATTATCTTGGTCACTGCTCTTTTGTGCCTAGAATAGTTTACTATTGCTAATTATTGGCTGAACAACATAATGTTAAAATAGCTTGCCATGCTAAACGCCACTACAAAGTCAAAACATGAGAAAGTAAAGACAGCATGAAAAAGTTTTTGGAGTAGTTTTGCTATGATGTGGGGGGAAAAAAGGAGCAGTAGCTAGAAAGGAAGTGTTAAATTTTACTTCAAGAAAATTGCAGCAGTCAGTATGCCTTCAGAAATGTTTTTGTAAGAGGAGAAACTGATGATAGAGTAGAAGTGCTAATTACAGGAGACTCCATTTAGTATACAAAAAAGGATGAGGTCTCATTAGAACTCTAGGGTCCATACTTATAATGAAACTGGAATAAAGGCAAAATTTGTAGGTAAGATGCAGGTAGACTGTGAGTTAGAGAAATTAGGTTGTTATATTACTTCTATTTTCTTGGTGAAATTGGAAGCATGATCATCTCTGAAATTATGAGAAAGAAGCAGTAAAATTGTTGGACATCTGATAACAAATGAAATACTTTAACAGAGGCAGAGACGGAGATACTGAATAGACTAGAAACATATAACAATTACTCAGAAACCCTTTTGAAGTTCACAACCCAGAAGTATAGATGAAATAAAAGGCTGATACATAGTCATAAGGTTGTGGAATGATTTCTCTCTCCCACCTCTTATGATGATACAGCTAGGGCCCCATTATAGTAACAGTGAATTATAACTGAAAAGGGTACAAACCTCCAACTCTGTCTAAGAAGGAGTTCTTAAGGAAACACAATGACAATATAGAGACATAAGCAAAAAGATTTCACAAAATACCTGATAATTAATCCTCACAATTGTCAAGGTCATCTAAGAAACTGTCACAGTTAAAAATAGCCTAAGGTGATACAACAGCTAAATGTAATGCAGCATACATGATAGCACCCTGAAACGTAAATAGAAATAGAGCATAGATTTTGCATAATATAATATATTAATATTGGTTCATTAATTATAATAAATGTGCCATACTTGTGTAGGATAATAATGATAAGGGAAACTTGTAGCAGGGTATATGGAACTCTCTGTCTATTCTTTATAGTTTTTCTATAAATGAAAAATTGTTCGAAGAAATAGTTTATTAAAAGTAATAAAAGTTGATGGGATAATTTAAATGAATTTCTAATAGAATTAATGAGTAGTTCAAGTGAGAGAAGTAGGATAAGTAGACTAAAAATTTATAAAGTATTTTCCCATGTGGAAAGACTGATGCTGAGACTTTAGAAGTGAAGTTAATGCAGGTGACAAGTTTTGAGTTATGACCATGGAGGCGGATGGATAGCACAGTCACCAATTATGTTGCCAGCAGTTTGATAAACAAGGGAAGTGGTGCGAGATGAGCTAAAATCTTCAATTCATGAAACAGCAAATGAGTGAAACAGGGAAGATATTTTAAGAAATGCACGAGAAAAGGTAGGGGCGTAGCAATAAGAAGCCAAAACCAACAGCTACACAACCTTTAGATATTTTGCCTTGAATGTAGGAAAAGGAAAAAATAAACAGAAAAATGTTTGTTCATACTTGGAAGAAATCCAGTAAAAAGTGTGCTATTAGGCCACAAACAGTTTCAGTTAGAGCATGAAGGTGAGGAGAGTGTAGAATAAGGAACTGGGTATAAATGGATTTCAGGTGATTATAGTGACAGAGAACTGGCATTCCAGTGGTAAGTGGGATAAACAGTGACAGAATGCACAATGAAATTAGTTTTGATCACCTTTTAGAGAAAGATGATAATTGAATTTTACTTTTAGTATTAAGGTTGGTGGTTTTGTAGGCACTTTGTAGTGGTGACACAAATAGTAAGTTTAGTCATAGCAGCACACAGTTATTTACAGGCCTCCCTTAAAATCCACAAAATTTGTGCAGGTTTATAGACCTAATATGTGAGCATAAGTGTTTAATAGAATAATTTTTATATTCTCTTTATTTTAGGGTTGATATTTTAGGTTTATGATTTAAATTTAAAAGTATTAATGCACGTATGACTATCAATTTTTATTACAGACCCTAAAAGGCATTTATCTCTAGTAATATGATATCTATACAATTACCTCCCCTCCACAACACAGACACTATTACCTAAACATTGTTATTCATACTCAGGTATATTACAGAGATGATTTACTGAATAACATCTAGCATATTTAAAACTTATTTTCATACAAATTACATTCATGTATTTGGTTGTTTTCCTTCTACTTTAGTATAATCCTTTTTAGGTACAGTAACAGATACAATGTTTTTCAACAGAATGAAAAACATGATTCTTGAATTGAAGGGAAAGAGAGCATTTGGTGTTGTGGCTATGAGAAACAGAGTTGCCATGTATGCCATTTTTATTTGAGACAGTCAATAAATTGTCTGTTTTTGAAGTTTTTGGTTTTTTTTTATTATTATTATTATTTCAAGGAGTGTCATTAAAGAGAATTCACAATTTTATTTTCTAGTGTAGCAATTCCCAATATCCTATTAGTATTGTGACTTCATTTTTATATATACAGTTCGATGTAAAAGAATTAAATCTAAAATTTGTTGCTAGGCACCTTTATACTTCAGTTTCTATAAGTAAATTCAGAATTTGCATCAAGCCCTGACAAGACCTAGAATTTATACTGATTTTATAACATATAGGGAAGGAAATTGAAAAGTGAAGTTGATCTGTTGAGATTTAGATAGGTTTTTTTAAAACACTTATTCTATTTAGATATTGAATAAATAATACTTTCTGAAGGAAAATAAACTTGTATTTTTATTTTTAATTGCCATATCACTTTTTATGTTATATGAATAAATATCTTATAATATTTAAATAGCACATATCTGAAATTCTACAAAATATTCAACTGCAACTTTAATTCAATCAAATAAATCTTGCACTTCTCGTTGTGTGATAACAATTAATATACTGAACATAAGAGTTTGAGAGTGAAGATTATTCCAGATGAATTAAGATTTAAAAATGTCTACAAGGCAAAAAAAAAATTAAAATAAGAAGCTGTTAGAAGTGTGAACTAGGAAATTATAATCACACTTTTTGTATAAAGAAGGCACAGATTAAGTTACTAGAGGATCAGTTCATTTTTGAAGGAACAGAACTCTGTAAATTAAAAGTTAGAAGACCCAAGAGAACTGCAAGTATTTGAAAGATAGAGTCAAGGGCAAAAAATATTTGAGCAAAATTAGATTGTGGAGTTATGACAGTAAATTATTGATTTTGAGTGTATACTGTAAGATAGAAGTTAGTGTTCTAATTTTTCATTTTTGCATATGGGAAGCCAATTATTTCAGCACCATTTGTTGAATAATCTTTGCATCTTTGTGAAAAATCTGTTGACTATGTTTATTTGGGTCTATTTCTGTGCTCTTCTATCCCATTGGTCTGTGTTTTTTCTATATTGTTGTCATTAACATGTATTGATAACTGAAGCTTTATAATATACATATATCACTCTATAATTACCACATTCTCTTGATAACTAAAATTGGGCAAAATGAGTCTTGTGACATTGTCCTTATATTTTCAAAATTGTTTTGCCATTCTATTAATTTTTCATAGAAATTTTAGAATTAATATCTATAGAATCCTTTCTGGAATATTTATTGGGAATGCATTTAATCTCTGGTAAATTAGGAAGACTCCACAGCTAACAATATTCATTCTTCCAAATCATGATTATAGAACATCTTCTCTCTATTTATTTAAATCTTTGATTTCTTTCATCAATGTTTGTAGTCTTCTAAATATAGATCCTGAACAATGATTTTTAGATTTATATCTAAATACTTCTGGGGGGTATACTAATTTAAATAATATTGACTTTTAATTTTACTTTTCAGATATTTTTTTATAGTGTAAAGAAAAGCAATTGATATTACATGTTGTAATCTTGATAAATTTGCTTATTAGTTCTAGAAGGATTTTCTTTGTAGATTTTTTGAGAATTTCTCAAAGATGATCATGTCAACTTTAAGTAAAGACAGTTTTACTTCCCCTTTCCAACATGTATAACTTTGTTGTTGTTGTTGTTGTTGTTCTATTGCCCTAGAGTTTCCACTAAATGGTAACTAAAAGTGATGAGAAAAGATATCCTTGCTTTTTTCCCAGTCTTTGGGATGATAGTTTTATGTTTCAACTTGTCAAAATATAGACCTGAATTATTTAATCAAACATTAAGTGTTGTGAAGTTATTATTTAGTTATAATTAACATCTACAGTGAATTGACTTTAAGTAAAAAAGATTAGCCTCGATAATCTGGGTGGGCTTTACCTAATCAGCTGAAAGAATTTTGGAACGGAATTAAGGTTTTCTGGAGGAGGAAAATTTTCAGCCTATGGACTACAATATTGGGTTCTTCTACGCACTTCTACTCTGCTCTTTCTGACCACATGCCTTATGGATTTCAGACTTGCCTATTGGGTCTTCACAATTACATAAGTCAATTCAAGGAATTTCAAGGAAAAGCTTATAATAAGGACAATATATTCCATTTAAGTCACATGTAAAATATGAATATAAAATGAATGATGTAGAATCTCTAAATAGGCCATCTCTAGATTATATGAATATGATCATTAAAAAAAAGAATAATTCACAGTTGCTTGCCTGTTATTTTTCAATTAATAATAACATATGTTAAATATGTGTATTTTTTTCATTTTAAGGCATTAAAACATTTGTTTCCATGCATTTCAATTGATATGAGATTTAGAAAACTATTAACCAATTATTGTTTGCATTTGTAAATGTCAAAATTATACATTCTTGGAAAAATGGAATAGCCCTTACTCAAATAGAAAATAGGGTTAGAAATTCTGTATCCATATTTTATTATTACTTAAGGAGAATGTATTATTATTATAAGTTTTGCTCTGAAATAATGATTCAAATGTGATCATGGATTCTCATATATCTTAAACATAATACAGGTGCTTTGTACATTATTAACCCAGAAATTGGATGAGGTCCCAGTCTCAAATATTTCAGGATTTCTGCAGGTCACTAAAAGATTACTTAAGATACAGAACTCATCTGGGGAAAATGTTCATATTTAAAATCCCATTTAAATTTCAAAATTGTTTTTCTCTTATTATATAATACAAAACAGCAAAACTGTAGTTTTTACTCCTTGAAATAAGCATTTTTTCTGGAACACAGTATTTCTTTGGAGGACAGTATTGGCCAATACATTATCTACCTCTCACTTATTTTGCTTAAATTGTACTTGTTTCACAGCTTTATGATTAAATTATTCATGAGAAGACCAAATTGTTCATCTCCATTTTCTGATGGGATAAAATTAATTTAGAATTCCCTTAATAAACTTTCATATATTTAAATCTTCTTTCCCACTATTTTTTGCTGATCTATATTTTTCCTCAAATTAACTACCAGCTAATCCTTACACACACCAGATTCCTGCTTTGAGGATTTTCTCGTGTAATTTGTTCTATGTTGTACATCTAGATTCTCAAATCTTGCTCCATCTCAAGCTCAAATTCTCCCTATGCTACCAGACTCATATTAAATGTATTCTCATTTCATAAAGCATCCCCATGTATCTAGCACAGAACTTTACAATTTTATACACTTTTGTGTCACGTCTTTTTATTATAAATTTTGTAGTTACATTTCTAATCATATACTATTAATATTCTGTTCAGTGACAGAGATGGACTTGGCACTCTTTCCAGAATTATGCCAGTTAGTATTAACATGCATGAACAAGCCTAATGACAGATATACTGATTACTAGATATTAGAGCATTTATTAATTTATTTTATGTTTTTCTAAAATCATGTGCATTTTTTATTTGTATATAGGCATAGGTCCATTTTAACTATGTTTTTTTAAAAGTTTTGTGTGGGTCTGTATTTTATTTCCATGAACAGAGGGCTATTTAAAAGATTAAATTTTACAATCAAATTTGATACTGTCTGAAACACAACAGTAATTATATAAAGACCACATTGAAAATCAGCAAGGGTTATTTTTGTTTCATGGAGAGTAGTTACAGCTTCTCTAATTTCACAAAAACAATAGTATGTAGGAATGTGAATACATTTAAGAAAATTCTCCTAATTTGATCTCCAGAAGTTGTTAAGTCTTTTCTTCATGTATTACCAGTGGAGAAACTGTCAAGTTACTAATTTACTGACAAACATCTCTAAATAAGAAGCAATTAAAGGAACTAAATTAAATAAAGTTACCCTGATTCTCCTAAAGGACATAAAAAAAGGAAAATTTAAAGTTATGATTTCATTACACAGAGAGAGATACAGAGAGGACATAGCTAGCTAGATACAGCAGATAACATTGGGCTGCTGTAACTAAATACTATAGCATAGACTGGGGGGGGGTTAAACAAAAGAATTTTGTTTTCTCATAGTTTTAGAGGCTAGAAGTTCAATATAAAGGTGCTGTCAGATCAGTTTCTGGTGAGACCATTCTTCCTGTATTGTAGTTGCCCACACTCTTGCTGTGTCCATACAAGACTTTCCTTCTTTTGGGAGGTGAGGGGTGGTGCATGGGGGAAGAGAAAGAGAGATAGTTGGTGTCTCTTTCTCTTCTTATAAGGATTAAGGCCTCACCCTTATGAGGTCACTTAACCTATGTTATTTCTATATAGGCCCTGTCTCTAAATACAGTCACATTGCTCGCACGTGTGTGTGTATGTGTGTGTTACTGCTCTGTTGCTGAGGAAAGGAAGGCAGGAAGACAATATAGTACACAAATTTTAGTACTACCTATGAAAGATGTGACTGCACAAGACTTCCAATCCATGTTTATTTTGAGCATTGTCTATATCTTATTAAGTCGCTATTGCTATGTCACTAGTTGGAATAAGAAGGCAGTCATAATCAGCAAAGATAAGACACATCAGTGTTTGATCTGAACCTCACCCCAAGTATGTCATAAATTTCTTTGCTATATTCTGAAAAAGCACTAAAGAACAGAAGTCTATATGCTGAAGTTTAGTAGTTTTCCTAATTGTCAAGCTTTTCTAATTCTGCCATAAAGAACAATACCCCAACATACGAACTAAAGAATTAGTGCTGAAAGTTTGTATGTATTAATTTTCTGGAGTCGTTTCTATGATATTTTAATATTAAAAGCAGATTTATTTTTATTGATAAAATGTTATTTTTAAGAAAGATTCAATTTTGTATATTTAAAAAATGAACAGTCATCAACGAAAATTCAGCTACAACTCAAAATGAAAAGTAAAATAAGAAATATCTATTATATTAGAAGTTAAATTAATTTTTAATTTATACTGAAATCAATCTCAATGTGATTATTTTCAAAGAAGAAAT
Source organism: Cynopterus sphinx (assembly GCA_030015415.1). NCBI lineage: Eukaryota > Metazoa > Chordata > Mammalia > Chiroptera > Pteropodidae > Cynopterus > Cynopterus sphinx. Next base: position 19,902,531 of record CM057393.1, on the reverse strand, counting down.
TCTAATATCATATCATGTAATTCTCCTCTAAAGACAGGACAATCAATTGATCCCTTACTAAACTACATGCTGTTATCGTAAAACCTCAAGTGGCTTTTTTCCAATATAAAATACATTATGCTATTGAGAGCAGTGATTGGCAAGGCATTTATTTAGTCCCAACTGCTTTTTCACTTTGGAGAGGCCAGCTGATACCTTGTCAATATTTGCAAAAAAAAATACCCTTAACGAATGAATCCTCTGATCCATAAAAATGTAAGTGATGTCAGAGAAATACCAGGAAAAGAATTTTCTATTTAAGCTAACATAGAATTTTTTATTTATTGTGGAGTCAACCATATTACAGTCCATTTAGTCTCATTTTATATCCCTTATAGTGTGTGTTGTTTGAGAGCAAGCAGGATGTAATTATTCATCATTTTGTTCTTAGTACAGAGATTGGCATGCCGTGAGTACTTAATGCTTGGTTGAAAAATGAACAGAAACAAATTCTAAAATTTTACTAGGGTCTTTTTTGTCATTTCATACACTTACAAAAAACACATATGGAGTACTATAGAAATCATTTAGTCTTGAAATCCATAATAATACATTCAAAGTAAATTCATTGTGAATATCACTGACTTTCTAGATTCAACAGTCCCCTTATAATTACTTCTATGGTGCATCCCACATGTTTTCATTTGAAGTGATTTTTGTTGAAATAAATCACCTTAGATATTAGTTTTCTATTTAGCAATAGTCCTTATTAGAGCCAGGCCAAGGATGCCAATGTGAAGTAGAAAGCATGTTCGCCAATGAGGACTTCACTTCTACTACTTTCCCCTTGCAACAAATCTTTTTTCAACTTCTCAGAGATAACAGCTGCTTCTAAATCTCATGCTAGAGGGATTCTGCATCGCATTAACTTAAATCTATAATGCCTGGTTTCTAGATTGTCCTGCAGTAGTCATAGTATTTACCTACTCCTCTTTTACTTACAGATAATTGTTTCTATCTGCCTCTCTTGACTGCCTTACCTGCACAATGTTCCAGTCCTTTCCTGTTCACCTATCATAATCAATGTAAAAACACTGAAGAGAGATGTGCATGTCACCTATGTGAATATATATCTGACATGTCATGAGAGTAAATATTTGAAAATCCCATTTTATTTTCTTTTGGCTGAAAGTAATACTATTACTACATTTTCTTCATGAAACTCATGTGGATTTTCCATTTTCCACATGAGAGTTTGATACAGAATTTTCTAATCGCAGGAATGTTAGAGCCACAAGGATCTTTACATTTTCATGTTTCATGTTTAGAATGGTTTTTATCCAATAAATCTTTCATAAAACTGGAGAAAATAAAATTAGAACTGTATTGACTGAAGTGGGGTAGGAAGGGATTCTGAAGACTAATTTTGCATCATCATTTTGGCTTTCCTTGACCCTCTGTTGGTCACTATCTTGTCCAGTTTGAATAAAATTAATATCTTCTCTTGATATTTTACATTTTGAAGAAAACCGAGTTCCAGTGAGATACAAATTAGTAAAAGAACTAAGACTGAAATTAAAAGCCCCTGGTATATCACTAGATATATATGTCTAATGTACAATCCATGGATGCTTATGTAAACAGATATTAACTTTTAAGCCAATGTCAAAGGTCTGAATCCTCGTATTGGTATCATTCCTTCTTGTTCTCTCAAGCAACAACATTACTACACCAAAAAAAAAAAAAAAACTAACATTTAGTGCCAAATTTTAATTGTCTAATAGGATACCCTAAAGAATTTATACATCAATAAAGCATCAGATGTGAGCCTGATAAAAATACGTTAACTTACGTACGTTAAATGCTCTGAACTAAAAACAAACAAAACCTTTCAATTATTTACCTTCTTTCTCCTCATGGTTCTGAGAGTCAGTAACTACAATACCTATTTTAAAGATTAAAAAAGAAGAATCTCAAAATCATACTTGTATAAGTAGCAACATTTAGACTCAAACTCAGAATTGAGACAATCTCAATGCTTTTCTCAATATACCACAGAAGTCACTCTCTTTTCTTTATATGCACAAATATGCATTCATACACCGGGCAGTGGTATCTCCTAGAAACTCTTCTTCTACTTCATTAAGCTCAAGAATATAAAGTTTCACTTATGTGCAATGGACAAGTTCTAGAGATCTACTGTACAGAGCTGTCCTGTAGCCAACAATACTCAATTGTACACTTAAATATTTGAAGAGATTTTGTTAAGAAACTCTTTATTCTCATGTTAAGAGTTTTTACCACAATAAAGATACAAATCAGAAAAAATAAAGTATATCAGTTTGTTTTCTTAAGATATTTTAGTCTCTGGAGAATGCACACTATGAATAAAGATTGTGTTTAATCAAAAAGCAAAATGAGTGTTCGTTATTTTTATGTGCTATGTCCTCATTTCAAACAACAACCCCATGCTAATGCCAATATCTAGGAAATTTTTAAACTTGTTTTTTTTGTTTGTTTACTTTTATTCTGAGTATACTCAGTTAAGTGAATATAAGCTTGTTGGGAGAAAAAAATTGAATAAACCATTTATATAAATCTTATAAATAGTCATCTATTCATAATTCTGATAATTTAAATACTTTTTTTGTGGAAGCAGAAGTATGTGTAGTTTTTCTTACTATACCTGGCATCTCTACCTAATTTCAATAACCAAAAATACATAGGCTATAAAGGAAAATTGATAGTCTTCTTTTATTATAGCATTTAATAATAGTCTTACTTTAAAGATCATGATTATAGTGTGATTTTAGAGATAATTTCTCCTGCAGCTGATGAAGTTAGCTAGACATAAAGCAACTGCAGAAATTTACATGGACAAGCTTACTAGGAAGTAAATTGGCATAGAAAGTTGGAAGAATAAAACCTACTTTATTTATGATGGGAACCTGGTATAACATTTGCCTAAATTTATTTTTATTAAAAAAAGGGTATTATCTAGTCTAAATAAATAGCTAGAGACAATAAGAAAAATTAGAGTTTTGACTTAAATTAGAACAAAGGTGGTTGAAGGAAAGATATGACTTAACAAACTATTCCCTCTTATGTAGGTTGAGAGGTAAGGAAATTGATATATATAGTCCTGCTTAGTTAAACTAAATGTGCACAGGGCAAGCATAATATGGTCTTGAGAATTCCAGAAAAGTCTGATGACCTCCATGATGTCTCTCTGATATCTGCCCCATGACATTCTCACTTCAAGTACTTTGCAAAATGCAAATGCCCTTCAAATAGTCCTCCAAGCCATGATTAGTCAGGTAATACTTAGTGTGTGTGAAGAGATATCACAATAGATTTTAAAAAATAGAATTACATTTCAAAGTGGGGTGAGGGAATATTGACTGTGTCAACAAAATTTACTACATTTTCTCAATTCTTCCTAAAATTGACACTGGTCAGTATAAGAAATCTACTTTATCCTTACTTAATAAATTTATATTTAATATAACTATCCATTAGAAGATATATATGATACAGACCAAAAAAAGCTGTAAGATATAATCACTTCACACACACACACACACACACACACACACACACACACACACACACACTCTCACACACTGACTTTAATTTTCTATTTTAATTCATACTCGAGTTTTCTCAAGCAACTCATCTAGTCATCCTCTGTCCTTAAAAGCACCTCTGACTTCTTTTTCTTAAGTTAATGTAATTTATAATCAGTGTTGGTATCAGTAAAGTAGCTTTATTTCTATAAAAACTGTTTCTCACCAAATTTATATCCCATTTTGATTAAAAATTGAAACATGGTCATATGTTATTAAAAAGTTTCACCAGAAATCATTTTCCCCATCAGAAATATGAAACTAAGATAATTAGCAAAGTATGAAAATGTTAAAAATATATATTTTTCTATTGCATTTTTTGTCTTTGCTTTCTTAATTTTAATAGTTTTTGTATATTTTGGATGTAAGCTCTTTTTTAGTACATGTCTTGAATATATTTTCCTCGTTCATCAGTTACCTTTGGACTTTACTTATGCTGTTTTTGTCATGTAAATGTTTTTGTTTGTTTTACAGTAAAAAAAAACTTTCTAAAGAATAAAAGAACAAGTCTCTAAAGAATATGCAATTGAACAACAAAATGTGTAGAATGTAATGTAAGAGCTTTAAGGAAAAAGTCACTCAACTCTAAATGAAAGGATATACAATTTTCTCTAAACCATTATTCTTATATCCTTTGCCAAATGTGTCTAAATATGAAAATTTCTTTTTCAGAAATAAAATGTAAATGTTTCAAATATTTAGGAAGCTAAAGTAAACCTGTAAGGTATGCATCATCTATACTATAGATTGCTTACTTCTATCATCTTTTTATTTTGCACACTTGATCTATCCTCTACTGAAAGAGCTGATTAAAGTCTCCTATCATTAGTGACTTTCCTTCTGGTCTCCTTGAAAAATCTATAGTTTTAGTTTTATAGAAGTCATTGTTGTGTTTTTCTTTGAGATCGTTAACATTTGTGGCCTTGAACTCTACTTATATATTAGATCTATATCTATTTAGATACTAGATATTTAAGAACTTGTACTTTCTATTCACCTAATTTTTTGTTTTAGCCTTTATTTTTAGCCTTTCTGAATTACTTTATTTTACATGCATCTCTAATACACAACAGATAGATAAGTTTTATTTTGTGGGACAAATTGAAAATCATTTTCTATTAATAGATAATTTATTTCCTTTACATTATTATAATTACTAACATGTTTTGTCTTGATTCTATCAAAATATTTTATGATAACGTGTATTGTAAGATATACTATGTTCTTAATGATGAGATGGATGTTTTTTCTTTTTAAAAACTAATATTAAAAGGTTTGTATATTTTTCTGGTTAAGATTTCTGTGCTTATGCTTTTAAGTGCACTTTATTTACTGTTTTATTATTTTACTCTCTACTTTCTGGTTTGCCAGTTGTTTTGGCCATCCTTTAATATCTACATTTTTCTTATACAAAAAGTTACCTTTATTAAAGTTTTCCTCTTTTTCTGTTTTTTTCTTCCATTTTTTTAGTTGCATTATTTCTACTTTGATTTCTGTACATTACTATTCCACCATTATAATTCCTTCCTTTGTCTTATATGTATATTCACATGTTTTAAAATGCCTACCATTAGTCTTTTTGCTGAAATTTTTCTGATCATGATTTGGTTTGATGAAGATTATTATATAATATAGAGATTGACAAACTACATCCTGTGGGCCAAATAAGGCCCAACCCCTATTTTTATGAATAAAGTTTTATTGGACACAGTCATTCTCACTGTTTATATGTTGTCTATATCTACTTTTACACTAAAAAAAAAAAATGTTGAAGAGTTGCAGAAGAAACCATATAGCCCACAAAGTGAAAATTATTTTTTATCTGGCCATTTACAGAAAAAGTTGGCTGAACTCTGACCTAGTAAATTTCTCAAGAAAGACTGATGAGTTCAAAATTCTCTAAATTCTTGTATGTTGAAAGCTAATATAGTTTTGATAAATGACTTGGGGCCTGGATTGACTGGATGTAAAATGATTGGTACACACTTATTTCACTGGCTTTTTTTTTCTTCTTTCTCTTTTCCCTCTGCTACTCCATTTTGCTTTGTTTTGATGATGGCCTTGTAGATTATATTATCTTATTTCCCTAGAGGCCTTGAATAACTCCATATTTTTTAAGTCCAAGAGTTTCTCAAGTTATGGCTTAGAGTTGATAGTTCTCTGTTTACTTTTTCTATTATTAGAATGTTTTCTTGGTTTTTAGTCTTAAATATTAGTTCTGTTATATTATTTTCATTTTCTTCTTCACACACCTTAAATAATGAAAATAATAATTTCTTTTTCTGTCTTCTATTCCACTACTTATTCTTTGATACACACACACACACACACACACACACACAATCACACACACACACATATATATGATATATATACACACATACATACACACATATAAATAATCTTTTATCTGTCACTTCATTCTCTTAATTTTCTTAAGTTTATTCAATATCCTTATTAAAGTTTTTATTTGAATTATTTCTTTCTTAGGAATTATAATTTGTTCTTCACATATGAGGTAACTTTTGTTTTCTATCTCATCTTTTCTAAGTTTAATCAACTTTTCTTTTGACTTCTCCCTATTTCTTTGTCTATTCTGTTTTTTAGTTTTTAAGATTCAAGGTAACTTGCCATATCTCATGTGAATGATTTCTTTCTACTACAGAGTTGTTTTCTTTGTGGGAAGGGGTAGGACTGGAGATGTGAAATTGTGTTTCATTGTTTTCTGAAGTAATCAATATGGACTTTATTTTTCCTTTATAAATTTTGTGATAATCATGTATTTTAGAAGACTCTTAGCTTAATAGCACCCTTTTTATCACTTTAGCACAGTACAAGCACTTCAATGATAATTTTTTTATATATTTAATTGTTTTCAGTGGCGGAGGAAGTCACTTACAGCCACAGAAAGGTTGTTTCTGATTGTGGTTTGTTTTTGTCTTGAAAAGCCTTAACATTTCCATCTTTTTTTCTTTTCCCTTATCAAAGAATGGTTATTCCTTTCATTTTGCCTTTTAAAAAATTCTCTCAGAGCTACATATTTGGAAGACAGTCCTTTAAAACATTCCAGTCCTTTAATATCACATTTTGCCAGCATACCTCTTCTTTTTTTACAGCAGTTTTCTGGAAATATGTGACAACTCAGATAAGTTAGTTTACAACAAAGTTTTTATTAATATGGACAAAATGATTAAGGTGTAATTTAGTATAAGGTGTAAAGGTAGTTCCTTAACTGATGAAACAACATTAAATATCTATATTGATTTCTCATGTCATATAAATGTAAATTCTAGTTAGCAAAAGTGACTGAATCTATTTTTACCTCTTCAATGGTATTAATCATGTACAACTTGTCTTCCTGTGTGCTTGCTTTATAATCTGACATGCTTCTGATTCTGGCAGGCAGGTTCTTTTTATAAATATGATCCTCCCATGTTGTTTTTCCACTCTTTACAGCAGTCTCACTATATTGTGTCTTTGGTAACTACAATGCTCTTTCAAAATGTATGTATTTAATTCTATGATTAAAGTGATAAGACTGCTGAAAGCTATACGTTTCTTTAAAGACAACCAATGTTGATTTAAAAATGTGTGATGGGATGCTACTGTATGCTGTCAAGTAAAAACCTACTGAAATAAATAGAATTACTATAAGAATTTGCAAAATACAATTTTCAGATAAACCACATTTAAAATAAAATAATTACATGTAATTAAGGACTTCAGATATTTTCTCAGAGGTTTTTCAAGTGAATTCTACCTTTAAACATATTATTAATATTATATAAAGGGATATAATGCTTATAAAAATAAAAACCATGGAAAGGTGTATTCATAACTTTTTCAAAAGGTAGCCACTTTTCATTAAACATATGTTGGATTTAAATACAACATATACCACTTTTAATTTAATAAACACACATCTATATATTTGAATTTAATAATAAATGGAGTTTATCAACATATGTACACCAAGGTGTCCATTAAATGAAACTTAAATTTATTAATTAAGAATATTAAACATGTATTCAAAGTGCTGCATGAGTTTTATACATATGCCAAAGAGTGCTTAAATCATCTCTTACTATATAACTGGTAGTGACTCCACAGTCACACATATTTCAAAACAAAATCACAGGTTGCAAAATACAATGCTTTTATAATGGTATCAGAAGATTCTGCAAAGTCCAAATCTAACTAACTAAAAAGAATTTTCCTGATTTTTGATAATAATTAATTAAACTTTATTAATTGCATTTTCATGCAGGCATCATATATATATATATTGAAGCAATTTTAAAATTACCATATGTAAAATCACATAATTTTTCTATGCCCTGATTATTCAGCCAGGGGTCTTTCTTATTCAAAAAAATAGTTCTGCTTTCTAGGGAACTTCCCCAATCTGCCATCTCATGCTCCTCAAATTTCCACACATATGTTTTCTTTTTCTTTTTCTTTGCTGTTCCCTCACTTTCTTATGCCTCTTCCTCAATCATTTTTTACACATGTAACACCTTTTCATTCTTCTACATATTTCATAACTAAATTTTGTTTAAAGTTATCTTTGTGTCCTCTTTCTACCGAATATTATAAAAGAGGTCAAAAAAGAAAAGAGATATAAGAGAAAAGGAAGGATATATGAGTACTGTTTCCTGATTTTCTAAATATACCTTATGTAATAAATAATAATTATAAAAATACCATATAGATATATATTTTGATTAGAACATACTTGACGTTTATTTCCAAAACTTTAGGTATGACATCAAAAAGCATAACTAAAGGTGGCATGAGTAGGCTCAATGTTAAATTCAATTAATTTCAAATCTCGCTAAATAAATAAATAAATAAGAAAGAAAGAAAGAAAGAAAGAAAGAAAGAAAGAAAGAAAGAAAGATCTTTAATTTTTCCACAACCCATTCAAAGTAATATTTAGGAGAAATCCACTTTTTTCCTAAACATGATTTACATTCATATTAAGGAAACTGCTAGCCAACAATTGTGATTAGACTATTATTCTCTTAATTATTGCAGTGAATCTTGAATTAGAAACAAATATTGGGACAGTCAATATAAGAGAGCAATGATCATTACCTATGGCAATTCGATAAATCAATATTAAAGTATTTAAGAAAAATTAACAATTTTTGACCTCTAAGTAAAGTTTTGTGAATCATTGCAACCAAGCCAATTATGGATGGACATGCATTTATGTGGCCTTTGGAGTATTTATGCTGTCATTATTCTCCCTTTTATACATATACTCATAGGCCACTGATGAAATGATCTTTCAAATAGCATAAAAGCAAAATAAAATCTCCCATACATAAACCATTTGCTAACTGACTACTTTTCTAATTTTTGTATTTTTCCCAATTTCCAGCTGAGCTTTAATCAATAGTTAGGACATTAAAAACTGAGATAAAATCAATCTACTCTATTCCATGATAAAAGAAAGAGTTATTTGATAGAACACTTTTGTTCTAGCAACATGTATCCAATTTTATTTTCTGTCACTATGATATATGTCTTTTTTTTTTCCTTAAATTGCACTTTTGTAAGTTTGGTGATATTATTTAATAGTGTATTGCATATTTGAAAGTTGCTAAGAGAGTAGATCTTAAAAGCTCTCATTACAAAAAAAATTTATATCTGTGTATGGTGATTGGTGTTAACTAGACTTACTGTGATGATCATTTTGTAATATATATAAAAATTAAATCACTAGGTTGTCACCTGAAACTCATATAATGTCACATATCAATTATACATCAATTAATAAAAAACATGAAAGATTTTTGAGAAGATTAATCTAATTGTAATGAAAATAAAATTTTATTTATTCATCAGCAAATGAAGCAAAACAAAGCAAAAATAAATAAATAAACATAAAACCCAGACATAATAAATATACTGCTACTTTACTGTATAAAATTGGCTGTCATACATAACAGAGCTTAAAATATATGTAGTACTAAAGTATACTAAAATGATGTGAAATTGAAAAGCATAAGTGAATTTAAAGTATTCCAAGTTTCTATTCTATTATAGAACTAGTAAAATAATAATTTTCATTGACTGTAATATTCAGGAATGCATTATATGTTGGGGATAGTGACTCTCAATGAAGGGAAATTTGGCAATATCTGCACATATATTTTGGATGTCACATCTGGGGTAAAGAATGCAACAGGCGTCTAGTGAGTAGGATTCAGGGATGCTGCTGAACATTCTTCAAATCACAAGAGAGTCTCCACAGCAAAGAATTATTCAGACCAAACTATCAGCAATACCAAGACTGAAAAAGTTTGCTCTAGGGCAACTACTAAATTATAATCTTAAAAAAGCATAAATTACAAATACACTGGTAGAAAAATACAACAAAATATACAATTAATAAAAATATGACAGAACAAAAGAGAAACACCCAAGCCACTTGCAGTGAATTTATATACAAACGGCCTGATTTGGCTCATGCAGCAGACTTTCCTAAAATCTCTCAAGAGTTCACAAAACCTAATAAGCATCATCTGGCCTCAGCATGCCCCATTCTCATCTGAGCAGCCCCAAGCCTGGCACGAGTGGCAAGCAGCCTTTGTTTGCAACTTAGCTTCTCAAAGCACTTCTTAACCCAGCATGGGTGGCAGCCATGTGGATTGCTTGGTGGCACAAGCTTCAGCTGAACCTGACCTGCAGCCCCTCTCAGGAGGCCCCAGCCCACACACCCAGTGGCTGGATTTGGTATGAGCTGGAGCACTACCCAGGGTCACATCTGAGGATGACACACACAAAGGGCAGATGGGGTAGATGCCAGAGCCCAAAAAAGCAAATCTTGCTCTGTAGGGTCAGCCCTGCACAACAACTCCTCCACTGGTCATGGTCAGTCATCACAACTAGGTAGCCCGAGGGTCAGTCTCTCCAAGTGATAAGCAAACAGCAACCAAGCCTCAACTACAACGGGAGGGCACATACAACCTATACAAGGGACATACATGGAACACCTGGATCAGGTGACCCGGGAAAACTATGCCACTGAGACCCACGAGACATCTACTACATAAGGTCACTCTACTGAGACTGGCAGACATAGCAGCCCTACCTAATACATAGAAAGAGATAGAGAGAAAGAGAGAGAGAGAGAGAGAGAGAGAGAGAGCTGAAATTTGAAGACAAAGAAACACATCCCAAGTGAAGAATAGAACAAAGCTCCAGGGGAAAAATAAATAAACAAACTAAACTAAATGAAAACAAGCAATCTACTAGATGCGAGTTCAAAACACTGGTTATTAGGATACTCAACTTAGGGGAAGAGTAGATGAACTTAGTGTGAACTTTAACAAAGAGATTTAAAAAAAAGCATAAAGGTGGAGATAGAAGACATAAAAAAGAACCAGTCAAAATTAAAAATACAATAACTGAAATGAAAATTACTTTAGGAGAAATTAACAGATTAATTAGCTGATTTCACTTAGGTCAGAAGGGATTGGCAGGAAATATTCAAAGCAATGGAAAGCTAGGACCTGCAACTAAGATGACTCTACCCAGCAAAGTGATCATCTAGAATCAAAGGACAGATAAAGAGCTTCCCAGAGAAGAAAAAGCTAAAGGAGTTCTTCATTGTAAGCCAGTATTACAAGAAATGTTAGAGAAAATTATTTAAGAAGAATAAAAGAGAAAAAAGATCAAAAAGTATGAAACAGCAATAACTTCATATCTAGCAACAATTACATTAAATGTAAATGGATTAAATGCTCCATTCAAAAAGTAGGGTGGCTGAATATATAAGAAAACAAGACCCTTATATATGCTGCCTACAAGAGACGCACTACAGATCAAAAGACACACAGAGACTGAAAATAAAGGGATGAAAAAGGATGTTTCATGAGAATGGAAATAAAAAGCTGGGGTAGTAATACTTATACTAGACAAAATAGACTTTAAAACAAAGGAGGACAAAGAGGGACCCAATTATCCCACTTCTGGGTATTTATCTGAAGAAACTTAAAACACTACTTTGGAGGGACATGAATCCATATGTTCATTGTAACATTATTCACAGTAGCCAAGACACAGAGGCATCCTGGGTGTCTATCAATGGACGAATGGATACAGAAGAGGTATATGCATACAACGGAATATTACTCAGCTATAAAAAGAATGAAATCTTGTCATCTGCGACAACAAAGTGGAGTAAGTCAAACAGAGAAAGATAATGTCACATGTGGAATCCAGTGAACAAGATAAACAAACAACAGAAACAAGCTCGTAGATATAGAGAGCATTTTGATGGTTGTCAGATTGGCGGGTAGGGGAAGGGGGAAAGCGGGGAGGAGATTAGAAATACAAATTGGCAATTACAAAATAGTCATGAAGAAGTGGAGTATATAGTATGGGGGATGTAGTCAGCAGTATTGTAATAACTATGTGCAGTGTCAGGTGGGCACTGGATTTATCAGAGCGGTCATGTCATAAGTTATATGTGTCTAATATAATATTGCATGGCAACTACAATGGAAAAAATACAGAAACCTAAACATTTTAAAAAAGATGTGAACCAGAAATAAGTATTAAAAAACAGAGAATGGTTTAATAAATTTTGGTATATTTTTCAATAGGATATCACCCAATTTCTTTTTTATAGTTTCAGTTTCTTTGGAGAAGTACTTCTTTTTTTATTGATTTTATTTCTGAGTTTGTTGAATTTCTTCTCTGAGTTTGTTGTATCTCATTCAGTATTTTCAGAACTGCAACCTTGAATTCTCCGTCATTTAAATCACATTCTTTCATTTCTTTATTTTATAGAGATTTTCATTTTCTTTCTGAATTTCTTTGTTATTTTGGTTGCTCATTGTGTTTGATGTATTATTTCTTTGCCTTGGCATTTGTGCGAATGAAAAATGCTTTTTAAAAGTTGATACTTCACTGCTCAGCAGATTGATAAGCACAGGTATTTCTTTTGTTTTCTGGGAAGTGGCAGTGAAGTGCAAGGATTTTTTTCCCTTGCCTGAACTGCTAAGGCTTCTGGGATCTCTATGGGGTGGTGTCACCTTAAATGTGAAAAATACTAAGGAGAAAGCGTCCTTTTATGGTCTGGTCCCCTTTGTCTTGGGGTTCCATTCCTGTGGACTGGAAATGGTGGTGTGTGTCCCTGGCTCCACTTTGCTATAACCAGAAGCTGCCAGTTGGGCTACTCTCTCTGAACTAACCCAGTTGTCTTTACCAGTCTATGCTCCCATGGGTGGAGTATGAATGGGATGGGAGTGGATTCTGCTCTTTGTGGTTTTATCTGCAGTGAGAACAGACCACTTCAGCTAGAAAAAATTTTTTTCACCCTTCTGAGATCTGTTAAGTGAGGATTTTACTGCTGGGTAGGCTCGGGGGGTGGAGTGGGCAGGTTCCCACATCTGCAAAATCATTTCTTCAGTACTGGTAGGCTTTGGGCTGCCGCAACTTTTTGCATCATTTCTATCCCCCTGACCCTGAGTCTAGCCTCAATGTGTGCCTACTGCTGAGGCCCAATTGCTGTCTCTGCCCCTCCTGTCTAGTCTGCCCAGTGGAGACTGCACCCCAGCCCTTCACTGCTTTTGCGTCTGCTGGATTTGTAGGAGTGCAAGGCTGCAGTGAGCTTGAGGCCTGTGCAAAGCTTCTATCTCTGTTCTAGCCCCTAGCCCATCTCTTTGCTCAGAAATGCTCACCTTCAGATGTTTCAGGGCGAGATATCTTAGATATATTTGTGGATTGAGCAGGGAATCCTTTGTTGAACTGTACCTTCAAGAAAAGAGACCTGAAAGACCCCTCACTCCACCATGCTGCTGACATTGTAGATGCTTTTCTTTTAGACATTTTGCAGTTTTGAATCACAGTCCACAAACTTCAAGTGTGTTCCCCCCTTGCCCTCAATATAATGAATGATTATCATTCAACATCAGACACTCAGGTAACTAATATGCAAACAATGGGTAAAATTTTCATTTTATAATAACTGGCTGGTTACCAACAAAACACTCATATCTTCATATCTAGGCCACATGGTGCCTCTGGCAGTTTTGTATCATTCATAATATGGTATTCTTCAACAAGACTAGGGGCCTGCAGCCAAATTCATCCTAGCACCTGCCTCTTCTCTCTGTGCCTCTAAGAGTAATATGTAGAATAAGGAAGATCCATTGAGTGTTTTAGAATGGGAAACCAGAGAGGACAACGTTTGAGAATGTGAGAGCATTTAAAAGTGTATAGCTGTTGGATCCTCTTTGATCTCAGAAGCTAAGCAGGGTCAGGCCTGGTTAGTACTTGGATGAGAGACCACCTTGGAGGGAGACCAGGTGCTATGGGTATAAAAAATAAATTAATTAACCAATCATTTAATTAATTAATTAATTAATTAAGGGTTGTAAGCTGACAAGATCCTTGCAATCTGTGAGGTCAATCAAGTGTCGCCTCGTCTTAAAAAAAAGTATGTAGCCAAGTGGTACTTCAATCACATAATATCAAAATATGCATTTATATTATACCTTTCAAAACAATAAAACTACTTTTAAGCCTAACAAAATTTTACTTTCTTGATATTTTCAAAATTGCCCAGAACACAAATCTGGGAAATGACATCACTCTTACATACACAGATTTTTTTTAAATTATAAAACAATCTAGGTTACAAACAAATAAAAGCACACATCAGTGTTTGAACTTCCCTACAAATGGTTAATGGCAAGAAAAAATTTAAGTTGATTTCTGATATTTTGTAGCAGAGAGGAGACAGATTTATATTTATGTGCTCTACGCTTTTTATTGCTTTCACTGATTCTTTTTTTTTCTTTTTCCATTTTTTCCTCTCTGTGAGTTGAAATGCAATTTAAAGCAAGGTAAGAATGAATGAAGTATTGGACCCAGCAAGTGTACTACCGACATACTTAGGGTTTTCAATGACCAATTTTTCACACTGTTTGAAGTAAGTGAAATATTAGTATTCATCTCACATTAGAAGAAAGCTGAAAAGGCACAGTTACACTTTTCAGTCTGTTTTTTTTTTTATTTGAAGTGTAAACTTATAAACTATAGTTATAGAGAGGAATACAAAATGCACAGAACAGAAACTAGATTCTTTAATGTTAAATGCAGGACCTATGTACTATACATGTACCTAAATGATTATATTTGGACTTTAGAATGTCATTCATTTTAATTGGTTAATCAGTATTCATAGCAGGTATTGATGTCTTAAATACTATATGTAGAAAAGGTGGTGAAGGGAGAAAGTGTTTCTGTCTCTATTCATACATCAATCTTTTGTATAAAAACAAATTAAACATACATTGCCTTTAGTTTCTGAGCCCTGACATTTTTTAATTGAAATAGAATTGGAAAGAAAACCTCACAGAAATATTTTAGAATATGGTTTGAAGCTTCAAGTATCTTCTCAATTGTATAAACAAGTGGGAAAAAATGTCACAGCCCAATTATTATGTACCTATCAACTTATGGATATAATAAACATAAATAAAAATAATTTCTTCTCAGCTTTGTTTATTCATGCAAACAAACTGATATGAGCAAAATAAAATGGTGTTTCTTTTTCTTTATTCAGCACAATGTGCCCCAATCCATAAAAAAAATTGAATATGACCATTTGACGTTTATTGCCTTCTTAAAAATAATATTTAAATATTATTCTTAAAGAAAAATAAAAATATTTTATACCTAAAAGGACACCTTACTAAAGTGTTCAACTTGAAATACAGCCTATTTAAACAAAGTCCTGGAAGAAACTGATCATTTCTCTGATTATTGAAATCAAGCATCTCAATCTAAGTCAAATCAAATTGCATACAAGTAATCAAACAGCTTTTTATTAATTTTCCACAATGGATATATGGCATTTTGTCACGTGGTAGGAAGATATTATTAAATAAGACAAAAACTTACTCTTACCCTAAAAAAGTTGATAGTCTGACAGGTAAGAGAAATTTTTAAACACCAACTGACTAGAAAGAATAGAAAATGAAAAAAATGCCATAACAATACTACACTGATAAACACTTAAGAGTCTATACCTTCATTTAAAATAAACACTAAAAATTAATATCACTTCTTTGTATGGTCTGAGAAGACTAATAAAAAAATTTTCTTTGCTTATTTCTGAAATAAAACAAAAACAAATGGATATGAAATGTGTAGGCTATTTCTGATGATGTTACATTGGAGATCTTAATGTAAGAGCTATATAATTCAAACATCTATACGTGTGTGTGTGTGTGTGTGTGTGTGTGTGTGTGTGTGTGTAATCTAAGACTATTTTACCTGAGGGATAGCTTGTATCTCTAAAGCAAGCAACTCTTACTGAGGTCATTTCCTCACTGCAGGCCAAGATGAAGAAGAAAGAAAAGATAGATAATCACATGTCTTTGGTACACCCAACTGGAAAATGTCCTCCAGCTAGGTAACTCATTTATCTCCAGCTGTATGAGAAGGAAAGGGCAGGATAGCAAAAGAATTCCAGAAAAAATCTAGTCAGGAAAACAAAAGCGGTTGCTAAGTAAGCATTGCCTTGAATATCTCTCATTTCTTTGATCTCTTAAAAAATTGAAATTGTCTTAAGTTTATGTTCTTTCCACTGTTCTCTTGTGGAAACTCCATGTATAATTCATGGCCATTGTTGACTTTATCACCCCCTCTCTCGCAACACACACACACACACACACACACACACACACACACACACACACACAACCCTGCCAGATTCTATCCTACATCAAATACTACATTTTGTCCTCATCAGAGATTGTACAACAGAAATAAATAAAAATATTAGTATACTTTAAACATTTTTAATGTAGATACTTGAAAATAAATATAACTCCAATCCCATTATGGTATACTTGGGAAAATAAAAAACATGATATTAAAATTACATAAGAACTGAAGTCCAGAATCCTTAAAGTCTAAAAATACTCTATCAAGTAACATATAAAGAAAACCACTCTAACATTTCTATTAAAATGAGTATCTTCATGACCATAGGAACTCAAGTTTATTTTATCATTTGCATACAAAAGCACCAACAAAAGAACAAATAACTTCTTCAGGAGACAGGCTGTGTGTGGAGGACGGTGAAAATAATAAGTGTGTCAGGGAACTTACTCTTAGTTAATTCTTTTATTTCATTCTGAAAAGCGAATCATTTAAGCAGAGCAATGCCCTTCTAGAGGAAGCCTTTTCCTTGAACTTTTTTCCAAGTTTTTTTTTTCAATTGGGGTAACATTGGTTAATACAATTATATAATTTTCAAGTGTATGTTATCATTTGACATCTGTATATTCTATTGTTTGTTTACCTCCCAAACTCTGGTTTCCTTCAGGTACCATATATTTGATCCACGTTACCCACTTCACCCTCACCCTAAACTCTATATTTGACCCCCTTGATCCTGTCTACCTCCCCGCCTCCTCTCACCCCATTAGCAACTACTAGTCTATAGTCCATGTCCATGAGTCTTTTAATCATGGGTATTGTGAGGAATCAATGACTAGTCTCCAAATGAAATTTCCGTACTCCTAGGACAGTCTATGACAAGTGTATTCGTGACTCTTAGCTAAATCCCAGTACTGTTGATATTCCAGGTCCAAGCTGAGAGGATGAGAGGATAGATGTTGATGGATAGAGTTGTGTCCCTGCATGATTCATATATTGCTACTCTAACCCCCCATGTGACTACGCTTGGACATAGGGTATGGAAGGAGGTAATTAAGGTTATGTGCATTTATAAAAGTGGGGATCTAATCCAACATGACTGATGTTCTTATAAGACTAGAGAAAGACACTAGGAATGTGTGCTCAGAGAATAAGCTAGTGGAGACCCAGCAGGAAGATGACCATCTGCAAAACAATGAGAGAGACTTCAAGAGAAAACAAACCTGCTAAAGCCGTGATCTTGAACTTCAGCTTCCAGAACTGTGTGAAAATAAATTTCTGTTTT
Source organism: Cynopterus sphinx (assembly GCA_030015415.1). Lineage (NCBI taxonomy): Eukaryota > Metazoa > Chordata > Mammalia > Chiroptera > Pteropodidae > Cynopterus > Cynopterus sphinx. The sequence goes on along the minus strand of CM057393.1, from coordinate 19,884,951 downwards.
TTTAAGCCATCCTGTCTGTGGTATTTTGTTATAGAAGCCTTGGCAAACTAAAACAATAAATATTTGGTTCTTCTTGGATAATTATTATGTTGCATGAAATATCAGAATTAGTAAGGCCTTCCAGACACCAGATATGTTGAGGGAAAGTTTCAAGAATCTAGATCAAATCCAAAATTTTGTGATTTTTTTTATTATTAACCTTTAGTTGATATAAAATTTATAGGTGTGAAATGCAAAATTATTAAATATTTAAGTCAATAATTTTGGAAAACATATGCACCCATGTAACAAGTATCTTTATCAAACCACAGAATATTTCCATGAATAAAGTGCTTTTTTACACCCTTGAATTTATTTTCTACACCCCATAGTCAACCACTAGACTGATTTTTAACACCAAAAACTTAGTTCTGCCTGTTCTTAAACCTCATATAAATGAAAGACTACAAGATGTTGCCTCTATCTGAATTCTTTGCTCAACATTATATTCTATGATTTATTGAAATTATATAATAATAATTTGTTTTATATCATTGCAAAGTAATATTTCAAAAAGCAAAAGTACCAAGTTGTTTATTCATTCTCCTGTGGTACACTTCTGTGCTATTCCCAACTTTCCTGAGATAATTCATTTGATCGCTATTTATCTCTAGTTATTTCTGTGCTAATTTTTAAAGAACTTTGGTGTTTATGCATATGAATAATATTGATTTGTGGAATTATTTTTTTATGTTCTTTATAGGTTTTGATATTGAGTTTTGCTGGCCTCATGAAAGTTTAACGGTTTCCTCTTTAAAGAGATTCTTCAAAGTCTCCCCCAAATCTGAAATTTTGTATTTAGATAATAGTTAAAAATTAAAATCCTAACCTATATTGTCACTGTGATTGTATAAAGTGTAAAACACCTTTAAATAAACATTTTCTCATTTAATATAACAGAAACTACATAAAATGGATCTGTCTAGAGGCATGTAAATATAAATGAAGGTTTAGCAAAGTTGAATAAGTTGTGAATGGTAAATAGCAAGTTAGAGTTTAAATGTATTTCTTCCAAATTCAGAGTCTGTGCTTTTCTATTTTGTCATAGTACCTCTTATATATATGCTCATTCATTGAATGTGCAATGTGCTATATTTCCCCAGTGATATCAAAGAAAGTTTTGTGTATGAAATTTTTTTAGTAATTAGGGGAGTTAAACAAAGTCTATAAATTTAACAAATATTTACTGAATGCCAATATGGTGGGCCCTATACAATGATAAGGGTACAACAGTAAATATGAATATTGTACTCAATCTTATGGAGTTTATAGTTAAAAGAGAGACAAAACTTATAAGAAATATAAAAAGGCATCCAATCATTGCTTTTTTGTCTTTATTTTTTTGTAAACTATCAAGTTTAAGTGTTACTATGTACCAAATATTGTGGCAGGTGCTTATATATTATTTTATTTGATGCCTACCTGTGAATTAGGTATTCTTCTTTATTTCCTGGTTCTGGTAATGTAGTAATTTGTTTATCTCTCTCTCTCATAGTCATTCTAAAGATTCACATATTTTACTAATCGGCTGAAAGAGCCAATAAATGAAATCTGGGATTTTCCCTTTTAGTTACTAGATTTGAAATCAGCATGAGATATTAAGTGAATGCCTACTGTTAACCAAAGAACTTGACTTTGTCTTGACAAACTGCACTCTTCTGAAAAAAGAATAATTACATAAAATGTGAGATGACTTGAGCCTAAAACAAAATAAATTTCTTTCCATAATTTTCTTCTCAGCCCAAAAGTAACGGAAATTATGGCCACTTAAATTGTACTATATTTTTACTGAGGCATAATTGATGCATAATATTATATTAGCTTCAGATATACAGCATAATGATTTGATACTTGTGTATATTGTGAAACAATCACCATGATAAGTCTAGTTAACATCCATCACCATGCATAGTTAAAAGATATTTTTCCTATGAGAACTTTTATGTTTACTTCCTTAGGAATTTTCAAATATGTAATATAGTATTAACTATAGTCTCCATGCTGTACATTATTTCATTATTTATTTTATAACTATAAGTTTGACTATTTTGCCCATCCCTCAATCACTCCCTTATGGCAACCACTAACCTGCTCTCTGTATCTATGAGCTTATATTTTTTTAGATTTAATATGTAAGTAAGATCATACAATATTTGTCTTCCTCTGTATGAGATTTTATTTAGTATAATGCCCTCAAGGCCCATCCATGTTGTTGCAAACAGAAAAATTTTATTGTTTTTATGGCTGTATAATATTCCAGAATATATAAAATATGTATAATATATGTATAATATGTATAATATATATTCTATCCCATTATATAGATATATGATATTTCATTATGTATATAATATTCCATGTTATAACTATATATAATTGTGACATATGATATATATATGTGTGTGTGTGTGTGTGTGTGTGTGTATATATGTATATATAATCACAATTTCTTCATCTATTCTTTCATCAATGAACACAGATTCATTCTGGTTCTCATCTTCTCTCAAGGTCTGCAACACAATAAACATTTTATCTTTTTGAAACTTTAAAAATATAAAGTGTACTAAATTAACCCTATTCTCGGTTTTTTATATGATAAATTAATTAGAACATGAGTTTAAAAATGCTTGATTATCATGAAATCTACTTATATCTTCACAAAGTTATTTAATCATTTGAGGTGGGTACTATATGAATCATTTTTAATAATGTTAAAGAGAAAGGTGTTATGATTACGGAGCATATTTCTCATATGACATTACCTATTTTACATATTGTATTTGTGAAATATACAAATTTATCTTCCAGGAAAGTAGCACATATAACTTGTTAACTTACTTAACAGTCACAATATGTTACTATTTAATATTTTATTTGTTTCCTATGAGACAGAAAATGTTGTTGATTGTATAGCATATGGTAAGAGACTTTAAAACTTAAAATATGACTAAAGATCTTGTGGAACAAATATATACAACCAAAAGACATAAAACCCCAAAATGTTCAATTTCATATTTTGAGCATTGCATACAATAGACTCATATAGTTGCAAAGTGACTTATATTGATTTTTGTTATGTACAACTATCAAGTCGTTTGGGTAGATGTGAGTAGTCTCTAATATTGGCAAGAATGAGCCACCACCCAAATGTCCAGCTACCAGATTAAAATAAAAGCAATTCTAATCAAGTTGAATTATAATTTATCTCTAAACATTGATTATCAAGCAAACATAAAAACAATTTCCAAAATCACTCTATAATCTGGATGAAGTTCTTAGCTACCTGTTGTTTAACTATTCAGACCAATTTTCATGAATAATTTATTTGCTGTACAAATGTCCATATACTGGAGATGGGTTCAGTTAACCTTATTGGTTAATCAACCATAACTGTAATCTTTCAATTCAAGATAATCCAAAGCTTTAAGAAAGAAGCTTATCCCTGAGATTACAAGTTACATAGCTTCTGATATTTTTATACCCTTTTTTTGCATAGGTAAAGACTGTCTCAATGTGTCAGAAAATTTATATCTTTGAACATCACTATTTTAACACACATATAAACAAAAGAAATATGTCTAATATCCATAATTCTAATTTTAAAAAAGCTGTTGATATTGATCTCATATAAAGATAAATGGAGCACACTTGGAAACCACTTATGCAGTCAAAGCTTTTCAATTAGAACGCTAACTAAATATCCCTCGGATATAAATTTCTGATTTAAAAAACTGAATAATCCTAGATTGCAACAGAAACTGAGTAGATAATACCACAGTGCCTGTTTTGAAATAATTTAAAGTACATAATTCAAAGCATTTTACTGTTCAGGAATGTAAGTTTTGAGTTTGTACAGGCTTATTAGGAAATAACTTCTGTCACATAACCTATAAACCAAAGGTGCTAGAAATACCATCATTTAAAGGACTACATTTAGAATATAACGTGAATGGAATGCATGGGCCTTTGCAATTGATTCCTAATGTTTGAAAAGATACCTAAACCACAGTTTAGGCAATATGTTAGTTCGTAAAATTCTTGAAGCATCTGCTACTTTTTAGAGATTTCACTATGTAACTTGAAATATATAGAAGACAACAGCTCTTTCATGGAGGAAACATGGCAACAATGACTGAAATATCCTTACAATTCGGTGTGAGAACAGAAGGAAGTAGTTGCTAAATTTGTAACTATCCAGTTCTTGATGGGAAGAAATAACCACCAGCTATGCTTTGATACCGGTCTGAATTAGTTGACTAGGATCAATCTCTATGAAATATTCTATTACTCAACATATAGAAAATGAAAATATACTGCAATCTGGGGATTTTATACCAGTTTTCATTCACACTTTGAATTTCATATTAGTTTTTTTGAAATCCCCCCAGATCTTACTAAACAAAAAAAATAGAGCAATAAAAATCATTTCAGTATGTTTAATTTGGAACAAGTTTGCTTGAAGAAGGAGGAATAAATAGCCAAACCAAATGCTATTGATTTAACTTCTTACCCTCTTAATTTATCTAATTAAGGTGTAACTTTATTTATGGACTAATTACATATTAATAAGCATTTTCCCCTTTCTCCTAGAAAGAAATGATATCACATGCAGATAAGAGCTTATTAATAAATTCTCGGGGTGAGAAACTAAAATTAATTAAATGCAAAGTTTAATATAAACACACATATACTTCATAGGTTATAGAAGCCACTTACTATAGCTTAATTAGTAAATAAATTATCACATGTTATTGGGGATGCCACATTAATTTATTAAAAAGATATTCAATTATTTCCAAAATGCACAAACTTATTATTTTTAATCAGTAGAATGATTATAAATTTTTGTTATTTGTACAATCTACTCAAAAAGACAAAGAGCTATAGTATATCTTCAGATATACTTTTTGTATGCATTATCTGTGATTTTAACCCCAAGATAGTATTTGAAATTCTAATAGTTTCTACTGTTCTCTGTATTTTCTATTTTATATAGTCCAATATCTGCCTCATTCTTTTAAAGATCTTTAATTGAAAATCGGTTTCTTAAGAATTAAATAGAGTATGGTCTATAAATATGTCAAAAGACAGCAGATTTGTAACCTGCAATATATTTCTTGGAATGACTAAATCCACCACCTTCAACCCTGCTTCTTCATATCAGAACATAAAATACTAAGAGTGGTCTTTATTTATAGTAGTAAGCAATTAACCAATTACTTAGAACTGGATCCAACACAAAAGTGTTATTTCATTCTATTTATCATAAAACATGAACATAAAATTTAAATGTGGTCTAGCTCTTCAATGATGACAAATTCATTCTCAGCTTAGTGTACTCATCAATTACAGGAAGGTCAAAGTAGTCATGTTAAATTCACAGTTAGGTTCTGTGTGAAGGCTAAGGTAAAATGAAAACATAGTCAGAAAACTTCTTAAATAAAAACAAATATCGACTCTGGGATAACCATATTCAAGTGATAGGTATAGGCAACTTGGTCCTGCGCATGTTATACTTCGGATATTCAGAAAATATCTGCTGCCTTCAGACAGTTGAATATCTGCAATGTACTTTTATAATTTTGAAGGATTCCCATTTTTATTTATTACTGTTTCTTTTCTACTTTCACCCACTTTAAAATTAGCCTTTGGAACTTTCGAACATGAACAGTGAGAGCATAGGGAAATCAAACCAAAAAGGAATTTTTTCTTCATTTTTATTTAACCAAAGAGAACTTCATCTAGCCTAGGAGCATGTGGAAACTTAATTAAGCTTCAGTTTCCATCTCTCTGATGCTCAAAGCAAACATTAAATCAGAAAAAAAAAGCACTTAAATGATCTGCTTGGGAGCTTTGAGGGTCAGCTGTTGTGTCCCTAAGTTTCAAGTCTCCGATAAATGAATGTCACAATGGAAAAAGTTAAGTATCTTACAAGAATTGATTTTCTGTCATATGTAAACAATCTGGAGTTTATAAGATTGTGTTCCAGGACATCAGTGAGATGGCAGCATGGTAAGCCTCCGGCCTTCCTATCCTCACTCCCCATGGAGCTATTGATTCAACAACAATACACAGACCAATTCTCTTTGCAAATCCATAAAACAGTTAAGAGCCTTTCCCACCCCATGTGAGCACAAAACCAGCTATATTAATGTTGGTAGAAGAAATTGTGTCATTTACTTGCCATAGTTCCTCCTCCTGGCCAAAGGCTGCAAGATACATAAGGAGAAAACTCCCAATTCCCAGCTTCTTCCTGAGGAAGGAAAGCAAAGAGTTTTTAAACATTGGTCCTTCATGAAGACATCTTGAGGAACTGCTTGGGGACTGGTTTCTGTCTGGCCTGTTTCAGGGTGCTAACACGATGTAGTATACTCAAGGAGTCTTGAGGCCAGTGAGAACAAGAATTCTGGGTAGCTTGTTGCTGCACTAGAGGACCCATGGCACAGATATTAGAGACTCATGTAGCTCAACATGTTCATGTAGAGATGAAGACAAATTGAAAAGATGTAGCTGCAAGTCAAGGAGCACCAACATTTCTGAGCCACCAAATGCAGGGAGAGGCAAGGAAGCATTCTTCTTTGGAGATTTTAGAGAGAATATGTCTTTGCCTATATCTTAATATGGACTTCTAGATTTCATAACTGTGATAGAATAAATTTTTGTTCTCTAAAGCCACCTAGTTTGTGTTCATTTGTTACAGCAGCCCTAGGAAACTAATACCCTGTGTAAAACAATGATTATAAAACTGTATTGATAGTATACTGGTGAAAAGTATTTTTGTACTATTAAAGTTAGTATTTATTCAAACTAGATTGTTTTTAGTTAAGGTGCTACTTGAAATCACAATGAAACCACTGAGATTAACTCAAAAATATATAGTTAAAAAAAGAAGGAATTAAATAATGTCCCCCTCCACACACACACACAAAAAACACTCATTTAACACAAAAGCAGGCAGTATTGAAGGAACAGAAGTAAAAAAGATAAGAATTTTAGAAAATAAATAGTAAAATGATAAAATGTCAGAGACAACTTCTACTATATCAAAAATTACATTAAGTGTAAATGAGTTAAACACTCCTATTAAGACACAGAATTAGCAAAATGGGTAAAATTAAGTTAATATATCTCTATTTATATATGTATATATAAAGCAGACAGAAAAAAAAGGGCCCTTAATGTATCTGTAACTGATGAGCCCACACACCTACAGTTGCTTTTCCTATATTCTGTGGTGGCTTTTATTTATCCCGATTACATTATTTCTCAACCATTTTTGTACTAGTTTATTTCCTTATCTATACGATAAAAAATTTTGTCTCAATAGGATGTGTGCACAAAGGCACTTTATATATTTTTCTTTCAAAACTAATCAACTGTTCTCTCTGCTTATTATTTCCTGCTCCCGAATTTAGTCTCATGGAGGTGGTATAGGTTTTTTAGTTATATTATGCATTAATTTTTTCAACTCTCATTAAAACTTTGTATTTTGTGAATACATTTTTTAAAAGGTAGAAAACATAATAGGGTTCCTGCATTCCATTCATTCTGTAACTCCAAATGTAACATCATATAATAGCATGGTATAATTATTAAAATTAAGAAATTAATATTAATAAATACTATCAATAAATGCAGGCACTTTAAAAAATTTTTGCCAGTTGCCTGTGATTCATCATTTTTGATCTAAAATCCTATTCACAAAACCCACATTGTATTTAGCTGTGACTTTAAATTCTCCTTTAATCCTCAATCTTTGGCTGCCTTTCATGAACCTAATGCTTCCGAAGAACCTGGCTAAGTATGTTGCACAATGTTTATATATTTAGATTTGCCCCAACTACTGAAAAGCAGAAGTTTCCATTAAACCTAAATGGAGAAATTGAGAAGTTGAGCAGGTTTGAGGTGAAAGATCGATTTAGTATCACAGAAGTTAAATTTGGAAGGCTTATACATAATTGTATTCCTTTTCTATGGCTGCATATTAAGTTACCATTTATGGCAAGTAAAAACAAAATATATGTTTTATCTTACATTTTCTATAGATAAGAGGTCTGTATGCAACTTAGCTAGATTCTTTGCTCAGGAACTCATAAGTCCATAATCAAGGTGTTGACAGGGCTCCTTTCTCATTTGGAGGTTTGACTGGGAAGGAATTTGCTTCCAAGCTCATTCAGTTGTCAGAATTTATTTCCTATAGTTCTAGGATTGAGATACTCAGCTACTGGAGGTTGTCTGCATGGTCCTCACTGTAGGTCATCTCACTTAGGTCAATTTATTTCTTCAAAGCCATCAAAGGAGTCTTTGTCTCCAGATAGCTAAGACAGTCTTATATCACAAAATGTCTTCATGCAAATGTAAAGTGCTACTCCATCATGTTTCATGTATAAAATGTCCTTATTAAGAAGGACATTCCATCACCTTTGCATATTTGTTAGTTAGAAACAAGTCACAAGTTCTTTTCACACTTAAGGGACAGAGACTACACCAAGGCATGATCACCAGGAGGTAGAATTAGGGGTCACCTTAGAATCTGTCTGTGAAAACAAGTAAGATATTTAATTACTAGTTATATTTTTTAAAATGTGTTCATAGAAGAGTTTCAGGTTGTTGATACACATTTTGGAATTATCAGTACTTGAAAATTGTATTTGAAGTCAAGAGGTCACCAAAGAAATCAGTGTATATTGAAAAGTGGGCCAAAGAGAGAAACTCAAGTCAATCCAATATGAAAAAGTAGAAAATGAATAGAAAAACAGTGAGGTCAGAAATAGAATGATGTCTGAAGCAAAGAGAAGAAAGATCTTCTGGAGGAAGAAAGGATTGTGCTAGTGATGCTTAAGTTAATAGTTCACTCAAGATTGAGATTTGAATCCTGGAGTTGACTGAAAACTTTGAAAGTGGCTGGTGTAGGTGAGTGCTATGGAGTGCTCTGTTGAAATGGAATTTTAAGGGGAAAAAAGAATTGGGGAAAGCAAGAATAGATAATATTTTCAAGAAAGCTGGTTCTAATAAAGGAAATGGAGAGTAATTGGAAAGGAGTTGGGGGTCAAGAGAAGGATTTGTTTGTTTTGTTTTAAGATAGTTGAAATTACTATGTGTTTATATGTCATATGATCCAGCAGAAAAGGAGACTTAGATTAATGCTATGCCTAAATGTGTCTCCTCCAATTCACATGTGGAAATTTTATCACCCAGAGTGGATGGTATTAAGAGGCTGGACTTTTGGGAAATGCTTAGGGCAGGAGGGTAGAGGCTTCATGATTGGGATTAGTGTTCTTTCAAAAGAGGCACCAGAGAGATTCTTCTCCCCTTCCACCATTTGAGGACATAGCAGAGAGTGAGCCAGCTATTAATCAGGAAGAGGGCCTTAACCAGAAGGGGACCACATTGTGCCTTAATTTAAAGTTTTTTTTGTTTTGTTTCTAGATTTCACAATAAGTCAAATCAAACCATATTTGTATTTTGGATGTATTTCACTTAGTTTAATGCACTTGAAGTCTATCCATATTGTTGTAAATGGTAAAATTTTCTTCTTTTTATGGTTATATAATATATATGTATGTATTCTCTTTATTTATTCATCTATCAAGGGACACTTAGTTTACTTCCATGTTTTGGCTATTGTAAATAATGCTGTAAATAATGATGTAAATAATGATGAACATGGGGGTAAAGGTACTTTTTTGAATTAGTGTTTTCTTTTTCTTTTGGGTAAATACCCAGAAGCAAAATTGTTGTGTCATATGGTAGTTCTGTTTTAATTTTTTGAGAAACCTATATGCTGTTTTCCACAGGGCTGCACCAATTTACATTCTTATGAACAATATACTAGGATTCCCTTTTCTCCACATCCTTGTGAACACTTACTTCTTATGATAAGAACCATTTTAACAAATGTAAAGTGATATCATTATGATTTTGATTTGGATTTTCCTGATGATTAGTGATGTTGAGCACCTTTTCATGTGCATGTTTGCCATCTGTACATCTTTTCTAGGAAAATGTTTACAGATCCTCTGCTCATTTTTAATCAGATTTTTTTCTATTGAGTCGTATGAGTTATTTATGTATTTTGGATATTAACCCCTTATCAGATATATATGATTGCAAATATTTTCTCTTATTGGATGTATTCCTTTTTTAGAAGGTTTTGCATTCACTATCATTTTGAATTAGTTTCTTGGTAAAGACAGAATGTTGATGGAAGACAAAGAAAAATATGTTTCTGATGTGGCTCCACCATTTGCCAGTTGCTTGATCTTTAGTAAGACATTTAAAGTTATATTATTGTGCTTTGTTGATAAGGTACTCTTTATTGTTCTGGATTTTTACTTATTTGTATGTATTTATTTTTACTCACTTGTGAATTCCATTATTTATTTATTTAATTAAACAATTAATGAATTTACCACCAAAAGTAAAAATAAAAACATTATTGGTAACTAGTATCTGTTCTTTCCCTCCATCTCTCCCATTGAGTCCTTCCTACCTCCTACATTTACCACTATCTCAAATTTTATGTTGATTATACCCTTGCTTTTTTCTTAATACACAGTTTTATGATATGAATAAGTAAATCTAAAAGTGTATTGGCAAGCTCTGAATTCCTCTTTATGCACATGTGCAATAGTTTCCCATAAGTCTCTATGTTAATTTTTTTTTTTACTAACATTTTCTCCTTATTTGAAATTTGTCTTTTCAGTTTCTTTAAGGTGACTTTTGATAAACTGAAGTTCCTATTTTGATATAGTTAATCTCATTATCTTGATTAGAAATGAGGATAATAATTCTAATACTGCCCATGTGAAGTTTTAACAAATTAAGTTAAAATGTGCTTACTATAGTGTCTGACACATGGCAATTATTCAATAAATTATTACCTATTTTCTTTCCTAAGATGTCAATACTATTCTTGCTTATTACTCTGTACCATAGATTTTAAATTACTCCAGTTCATTTTGAATGTAAGCAAACTTTCTAACATAACATTTCAATACAAAACATAAAATGCCAATACATTCCTAATTATTGTTTGTAATTATATTATCATTTATCTAATCTATATTTTCTAGTTACTGAGGAATAAAAATAAAACACACATACACACACACACATGTTAGAAGGGTGATTTTGCCAACGACTTTTTTGTAAAAATGAAAGAAGAGATGGAGAATGGAAGAGAGAAAGGGAAGAAAAAAAGGAGGAAGCAAAATGGAATGAAAGAAAGACAAGAAGAGGGATGGGGAGGAGGGAAGGAAGTAGCAAGAAGAAGAAAGGGAGAGGAAGAGGAGAGAGAGTAAGGAACAAGCAACTGTACTGTTTCCTAGTGTGTTCTTCCCCTGATTGCCTCCAGGCCTTTATAAGATTTTAGATAATCTTTTCAAAATAAAGTTGCCCTTACAAAATCAATTGATTTTTTCCCCTTATAAACATGTCTTCTAGAAATCTACTGCTATAATAATGAAGGAATTCACTGATAAAAAGGGTCTTTTGTCTACTATACAATTACATACCTTCATCTTTTAACTTGTAAAACATTTTTTAATTGTATAGATAATATCTGTTTTAATTCAATAAATTTCTTTAGGTTTAAAGTATTTTATAATAAAATTTAAAGTTAACTAAAACTTCCAAACATAACATTCACCTATATTTTAAAAAGTCCTCAAACTATAAAGGGAAAAAAATCTATTCTCAAGTTATAAATTTTTTATTAGAACTTTTTCATGGTATTTGATGATTTATCTATTTTTGTGTAATTTCATTATTCTTAGATGATTTCAAGGTGAGAAAATAGACTGCCTTCTTGTGGAAGAAACATGCAGTAAAGCCAGGAAGTCTGAAGGAATGTATGTTTGAGGCACTCTTAATTTTCAAATGTTATATTTGCATATCAAATATCACAAGACTATCAAATGGACATAACTTTATAAAACACAAAACATTTTGGTTACTAAAATAAATTAAACTAAATGGTGTTTCTTGACTTTTACTACAATTTTGAGAACAACAATATTTGTGACTGATAACAAATCAATCATTTATATAATGATATCCATTAGACTTCATGTGGACCAAAGGCATTACTCATGTCTATTAATTCATATCTATTAATCAGCTGCTTTGGCTAAACTTAGATAATTTAATTCCCCTGTGCAACCAGTACAATTAGTAACATATTAATCCCATCACTCAAAAAACTTCCAGATGAACCTTTGCCATTGTTTGATATGTGTTACCTATTTGGCATTATTAAATGTGCTGTTTTAATATTTATATAGGCAACCTAATTGTTTTTCAACTGAGAGCATTATGAAAATAAATTTGTCATATAAATGTATGAAGCAATAAATAATTCACAAATGTTTTACAGGAATCAATTAGCCCAATTACTCTGAGGCTAGTATATGACTTGATAAAAGATTTAACAAGGACTATACTTCTTCTCGCTGCTAGACTAGGGAGAGTTTTTAAGCCACTTTTTATCATTAGAATTAAATTTGATCTTCCACAATTATTAACAGAAAGTAGAAGTAGAAAGTGACTATTAACAAATATTCAACATATTTTCTGCACTGCTTTACTATTGATGAATGCAGGTTTAATAGAGGAAAGGAAAGTTTAATAATGATAACCTCCATAAACAGAACTGATGAAGTATCCATCTTTAATAAAATTGAGTTTTTAGTCAAGGTGGTGAAGTAGGTAAATGCTGTTTTTGCTTCTTTTGATGACTGCATTAAAATTGCAACTAAATTATGAAACAGTCAACCTGGAGAATGATCAGAAGTTTAGCTGAAGGAAACTCCTACTACTGGGGATATAAAGAGGAAGCCACTTCAAGACTGGTAGAAGGGCAGAGATGCAGAATAGGCTGATACCTTACCCACATGTAGTGGTTGGGAGGGATATCTTTGCTGCAGAGGTCACCCTGGAGGAGTAAGGGGTCCCAGCCACACACCAGTCTCCCCAGCCTAGCATTCTAGTGCTGGGAAGAAGAGTCCCTACAAAATCTGGTTGTGAAAATCAGTGGGGATTCTGACTGTTCTCAGTGAGACAGAAGGCAGCCGAAACCCAAATGTCTCCTTAATGGACCTTCACATCTCACTTGCTCCCAGGCACTCATTCTGGTTCTCAAGGAAAGTAACAGAAGTTTAGGAGTTGTTAGAGTAAAGCTGGGAAGGACTGAGTTTTGTGGCTTCAGGGCAAGGGATGAAGGGGCAGTTGCCATTGTCTCTTTGTTGAACTCTTCTTTGAATTTTTTGGGAACCTATTTGAAAAAAATTATGATGAAAAACTTCAATAACCTGGTGAAGGAAATAAACAAATAAATCCAGAAAGCACAGAGAGACCCAAACAAAATGAACCCAAACAGACCCATCTTGATTAAAATGCCAAAGATTGATGACAAAGAGAGAACCTTAAAAGCAACAGGAGAAAGACAGCGAATTACTTACAACAGAGCTTCCATGAGACAGCTGATTTTTCAACAGAAACTTTGCAGAAAAGAAGGAATTAGCACAAAATATTCAAAATGATGAAACTACAACCAAGACTATTCTACTCAGCAAGGCTATCAATTAAAATTGAAGGTGAGATAAAGAGCTTCCTAGGCAGAAAAAGCTAAAAAAATTTATCACCACCAAGCTAGTATTACAAGAGATGTTAAAGAGACTCTTAAGAAGAAAATAAACATGAATAAATAAAGAGCAGTAACTATGTACCTATCAATACTCACTTTAAATATAAGTGGGTTAAATGCTTCAATCAAAAGATATAGAGTAGCTGAATGAATAAGAAAACAAGACTCGTGTATATGATGTCTATAAGAGACCTATTTTCCATAGAAAGACACATACAGACTGAATATAAAGGAATGGAAAAAGATATTTCATGCAAATGGAAATGAAAAAACAGCTGGGGTAGCAATATTTATATCAGACAACATAGACTTTAAAACAAAGATGATATTAAGAGACAGAGAAAGACATTGCACATGATAAAGGGATCAATCAAACAAAAGAACATTATCCTCATAAACATTTATGCACCCAACATAGTAGCACACAAATATATAAAGGAAATATTGACTGATATAATGAGAGAGATTAACAGTGATATAGTCATATCAGGGGACTTTAACGCCTCATTAACACCAATGGACAGATCATACAGATGGAAAATCAGAAAGGGAACAGCAGCCTTAAGTGACACACTAGATCAGTCAAACTTCAAAGCCAGAGAATACTGCATTAGTCTAGTTTATCAATCAAGTTCATATACTTTGAATCAGTAATTTCAATGCTGATAACTTAACCAAAGGAAGCAATGAAAGATATTGAAACTGATGAATCAAATAATTTTAAAAACAATGCCAACATTTAATCATTTTAAGAACTGTTATTTAAGAATCTGACAGCACACAAAGAAGTTATTTTTTGAAAAAAATATTATTTTCAAATATTAAAATAAAAAAAACTTGTACGTACATTATCTTTATTGAAAGATGCACACTTTAACTCAATATTGCTCATGTAAATATATGTTAATGGGTTAAAATGTGCTGTGATCCACTTCTTTAACCCATAGCAGTTGAATGTAATTTCCCATTTTTATCTCAAAAGTTGTTACTCTCTCTTAACAACATTTTAAAAATGTTTTTTGTATCATATTTCAGAACAGATATGCTCAAAACCTTTTGTAGTCAACACCAGAATGTTGAATACCAACAGTAAATATTCATTTCACATGTTCAGCTATGGTTAAAAGAAAGTATGGAAATATAGAGGGTCGGGGGAGATGAGTAGCAAGAAAACACAGATTATCATCCATCTCAGAAGCTACTGCTTTTCCTGAGGCATCAAGAAATGGATGCATAGAATCCTATCTAAAACAGTCAAGATCAGTCTTGTAACTGCAGTTTGGGGTGCAGTGAGTGAGGCTATCATAAACAAGAATTCTAGAAGGACTAAAATCACATTGGGTTCGTTTGGAGGTACAAAAACAATCTTTCTGGCAGAATTTGCTTGGGGTTAAAAAGAAAAAGTCTAAATCTTCAGACTAGCCACCTATTTCCTGGTTTAATTAATGTCATCAAATACAAGTAGAAATGGAAAACCTAAGAAAAATAAGTGATAACAAAAATGATAAGATTTAAAGTATTCGTTAGAATTTAAAATTATAATTATTAAAATTTAAATCACATTAGACACAATCAAAGTACTAATGAATCAGAAGACTTAATTTGGTCCTGGCAAACATACGGTGAGCTAGAAATTTGCCTACAGGAAGTATGTTGGGGAGTAGATCAGTATCAACACTTCTCAGGGGTGAGAGACCATGGTAGATTAGAAGAGGCTTAGCTGTAATGCAGTTGAAACAGCAGCCTCACAGTATCCCAACGGCCCAGTAACAAAGCCTTTGGGGTTTTTTTCCCTATTTGCTATGAGTGGTTACTGGGCTTCCTTGATTGACAACTCAGATTGACAGGACTAAGTGACTCATCGTTTACTTTCTGCACAGGTTTGTTCCCAGAATTCAGTCTGTTATAATGATATTAATGAACTTCCAGTCATTAATATGCATTATATTATAATGAGGGCATAATGAGACTCAAGTGAATGGGAGATTACGTTCTTCATTATACAGGTGCAAGTGACCAGCTTAAACTGGTATCTAGTTCTCTGCCTGCCTGTTTCTTTATGGAAGTGACATTTTAGCCCCAAAATGCCTTTTGGCTTACTTAATTGAGGGCAGACTGTGGTAAGCCTTTTCTAGAACAGGATGCCTCAGTGTTTTGCAGGTGGGCCAGAAACCTTCTGTCTTTTCTGCCTACCTTTTTTTCTTTTTTTCTGAGAGCTATGAACCCTTTCTTATTAGTATGGATGTTGGGGGGCAGAACATCTCTTCTGTATCTGCTTCCTGCTGAAGAGGGTCGTAATACCTGCCTCCTGGGGTTTCATGGAGCTCTTGCCCTCTCTGTCTCAGTTAGAACTTGGGTTGTCCTTCAGAGGATGTATGCCACTGAAATGCTGCCCCTGTCCCTAGACAAGGGAGAAAGGAAGATGCAAACTTGTTACTTAAATCATATACATAATTATTTTTTTTTTTACTATTGATTTTTTTTAACTAAGTGAAAAAAATAAACTAAGAGAAGACAAACTAGGTTAACACAATACTTAAAGAAAGAAAGCCTTGGGTGAAGGATCCCCTTTTCCCCTTGACTACAATGACCCTGCCTAGCCTAAGGCATTTTCTGCTTACAATGAACCAAAAAGAATGCTAAGCTTCATTGAGCCTTAATCAATAACCAGAGAACTTGGGTCAATAACCAGAGGACCTACTTAATAACCAGAGTTATAAGTTTCAGGATAACAATCTGAATAAGAGGGAGAAGAGTTCTTTCCTAGAGAAAGGAAAGAAAGAAAAAAAATAAAATGTCTCAGCAAAACTTAGTAGAGAAAAAAAAATACTTTGAAAACAGCGATTAGACGTTATGTGAGAACATTTTATAAATAATGTCCCATATCAATTACAGTAGCCACTATTGCCACTATTGTTCACTTCTCAGAAATTCTTGACAAGGGAGATGGGAACGTAGTCCCTTTATTAAATATATACACGTGCATGTATATGCAGATGTATAGTTATAACAACATATATGTGTGTGTGTGTGTGTGTACAGAAACACATATACACACAGATTATTACATATAAGTATATAGATGTGTATATGTATGTGTATTTAGTTAGTAGTAACTAATTGAAACAAATTTCTCTTAAAAAAAAGATTAAATATCTCTCCTCAGCAAATGTAATATCACTTGCCAAAGAAGATTCTATCTAGTACAAACTTCCAGATTTGTTTCTGTTCTGTAGAAAGGAAAGTTGACCTGTTGTGTCAACTTTTTCTTATAGTTTAATTCCCGAGAGTTTGTATATTTCAAATTCATTCGGAGAATGAGATTCACCTTCTTTCCAAAGGGCTTTGGGAATAAGTCCAGCAAATTCTTTTATTGGAGAAGACAGTTGGCATGTCTTTTGGTCTAACAATTTATTCCAAGCCCAAAGAGTAGAAAGATCTTTGGCTAAACTTACCTTATAAGAAGTGTTCGTAAAAAGTTTTGTTATACCAATGGACAAGGTAGTTTCTAAGAGGTGGACATCTTTAAAAACTACTTTCTTGAGGTGCAGTAACATAAAATATTGTACATAATTAAGTTAATATGATACATTTTGACATAGAGGTTTAAAAGTAATCATCATAATCAGAAAAAAATTAACTTCAGATGTTTCTTTCTGCTACTTCGTTGCTTAAGGTTCTGAAGTATACATCTTTAATGTATGACCATCTACCTTCACTGAATCTCAGAATGACATACTTTTTCCCTCTTGACATTTGTATTATCATTGTCATATAAATTTTTTCAATAATACTAAAGGTTTATAAATTTTGTTGAAAAATTGTATATCATGTTGCTGTACAAAATGTTCTGTAAATATCAATTTGGTTGATATCAGGATTTCCTTCCTGATTTTCCCTATCTTATGTCATTTTACTGAAAGAGGGAAGTTGACATCGGCTGTAATTTTGGATTTCTTCACTTATTTTTGCAGTTTTATCAGTGTTTGCTTCATAAGAACTTATACTCCTATTTCTCCCACATGGTTCCCAAACATGTATTGATTAATAAGTACTCAGCCAACAATTATGCATTCACCGACACACTTCTGCAGTTCTCCGTATAACCCTCCTGCTTATTCTCTTCCCTGTGTATTCTAGTCACCGTTGTCACCCTGAACTCTCAGTCCTGCGTCCTAAAGTTGAATTGTTTTCTAGGCTCTCCCTAGGCCTCCCACATTTTGTGATAAAACCTGAAAAATCTTACAAGGCAATTGTAGGACTTCCCAATTTATTTCCTGTCTCTTAAGGACACTGTTTTCCATTGCCTGATGCCCTGTGCCTTGCAACCCATTGTTTCATTTATTTTTTCTGTTTTATGGTTGTTTCAGGATGGAGAGTAAATTCAGTTCCTTGAATCTATCTCATTCAGAAATAGAGGTCGGAATACTCTTTCCACATCTCTGGGTCTGTTTTCTCTCCCCTATCAATTTACATAAGTATCTGAAGCACTTTGATTATCAGTTATAAATTTTTTTCTGTTTGAATCAAGTGAGAGTTATTAATCTTCAGAATGTCTTTTGAATTACCAGCTTTCTTCATGGCCCAGTATATAAAGAATAGTTTATTATTCATTCATTTGATACATATTTAACACCCATCCTGTGTCATATGCTGCTATTGGTGCTAAAGAAAAGCAGGAAAAAAATCAAATAGAATTTTCTGCTTATATTTAGGAAGAGGAAGGGGATAAAAAATAAACGTAAAAATGAATAAAATAATATATTAGATGGTGATAAATGCAATAGTAAAAGGGAGAACATGCTAGAAAGTATGTACATTTTTTATGACTTGATGTAGAATAGTTCAGAATGGCCTCACAGTTGACATTTGAATAAGGCCTAAAGTACAGAAGGAAGTGAACACATGGAAACCAGGGTGCACTCTTCTCGGAAATGCCTTGTGTTCCTGAGGAAAAAATATGCCTGGAAAATTTGAAAGTTGATTATTAGAGATTGTCTCTGACCCTGCTACGCACAGCAAAATTAAATAGACTATTTCTTAATTAAAAATAATTTACCAAAAAACTACTGCGACTTTTTTAGTGTGTATATATGTGTGTGATTGTCAATAGAACATTTTTTAAACTACAAGCAAAAATCTCTTATTTATAGTTTTTTGTTAATGTGCTAGTTTACACACAAATTTCATTTTATTTTAATAATCACTGTCTGTGATTGAGGCAGGAATATTATTATGCCCATTTCTCGATGACAAACCAAGAATTCTGAAAGGCTAAGGACTTTAGTGATCTCATTTGTTTAAAAGACATTGGATTGAAGATTTCTGCTCTAGTCTTCTGCCCTCAGAATTAGTGTTAGTTCCACATTGTTCTGTAATCGTCCTGTATAAATTTCTGTATGTAAACTATTTCTGCAGGTAAAGTGCATACCCATTAACTAACGAATTATAGAAAAATGCTTATACAATGATAAGTATATAGAAATATACCACTGTAATTACTCCCACTATTAAAACTTTAAATTGACAGCCTGTTTTTAAGAATTTAATTCCTCTAGCATATGAAAAATATTATGCCTAATTACAAGAGAATACTGTTCTACTCCTAAAAATATCTAAGACTCACTATTACTTTTTATTTCCTTTATCCTTTCTTGTCATTCTGCTAGTGATTAGTCAAATTAGATTTGTAGTCCTCTTTTTTTAGTGTTTATATGTGAATGGGTGAACATACTTGTATTCTACTTACCTTCAGTAGCTTATTAAAATTCATATATGTGTAATTTTATATATATATATGAAGCTTAATGTATATTAAAATGTTCCAGTTGTCATTATGTTTATCATTCTGAATTATAGAGAAATTTAGGCATTTCATTTAGTTCTATATAGAAATGAATCTTCCATATATCATTAATTAAAATAAGGATGCTATTACTTCATTCCACTAATTTTGTAAACATTTACAGTGATATTTCTCTCATTGATAGCATAGTTCTTGTAAGCCAAAGATTTCTTAAATTTGTAATCTCAAATATGTAGTTTTCATAGATATATAGGACATTTGAATAGTGCTTAAGCAGACAAGTTAACAAAAAGATGCATGATTTTAGATTTAAAAAGGCTAATTAGAACAAGAAGATATATAAGAAAATCCTTGCAATAGAACAGGGTAATTGTCCAAGATATTCATCATTTTATTTGAATGTTCTGCATCCTAGTCTTTGCACTAAATGTAATATTTAAAATAATTTTTATGTTATATTTGATTCAATATGGTTATGACACATTTTGTTTTATGATTCTAGTGCATTATATGATTATTTGTGTAAAGTATATGTGTTTATGTGTATATATGTTTATGTACATGTGTTATTAGATTATAAATCCCTTAAAATGTCATTGTCATTTTTTTGTTTGACTGTTATTATTTGGGGAATTAGCTATCCCCCAGGACCCCATCCTAACTCTGTGATTAGCATAACACTTGGCGCGTAGTAGCATTCACTTAACTGATGTTTCTTCAATTGGAATTCTGATTTTTTTTCTCCATTTGGGAAAACGTATGTTTATTTAAAATCTAGCTAATTCATTTACTCCTTTTATAAGATCAAAAATACACCTCAGAAATTATCTAACACATTTGTGAATCTTGACGGGAAACAGTAATATATGCACATGAAGAGTATAAACATAAATGAAAAATACATCAGATTCTCTCGGAATAACATGGAAAAGTATCCAGATCTGGGATCTACACTTATGGATAGAACAATCACATCCAAAAAAAAAAAAAAAAAACACTGCAAAAGTTGAAAACAGACATAACCCAGAAAGTGAGTGAAATATATTCTTTTGTTTTTTTAACCACTTTATTAAGGTCTAGGTGACACGTTAAAAGCTGTACATATTTAATAAATGTAACTTGATGAGTTGGGAAATAAGCACAGTATACAGCCATGAAACCATTACCACTATCAAGGCCATAAATATCTGTCACCTCCAAAACTTTCCTCCTGCTCCCTTTCTTAGTGTGTGTGTGTGTGTGTGTGTGTGTGTGTGTGTGTGTGTGTGTGTGTGTTTAAGAACAATTCTCCTAAGAGCTACCCTCAGCAAATTTTAAGTATACAGTATAATATTGCTAGCTACAGACACTACGCTGTATAGTAAGTCTCCAGGGCTTATCGTTCATAATTAAATATATTTGTACCCTTTGACTATCACTCCATATGCCTCTCTGCCCAGACCCTGGAAACTACCATCCTCCACTCTGAGTTCTATGAGTCTGACTATTTAACTGAAGCTTTCTTTGAACATCCCAAGTCAAAGTGTATACCACAATAATAATGATAATGGGCAATTTCTGATTTACTGTATAAAAGTAAAGCATTGATGTAACACCCACACTCTCAAACTTTAAAGCTGTTAGAAAATGTTGTTCAGTGACAGCAGGAACAAGTAAGATAGTGGTTAGAAGAACAAGTTCAAGGTCTCAAAACTTAGATGAAAGGGAAGCTCAGGGCAGGGAGGGAATGAAAAGAAAAATGAAAAATCTCCATTATAAAAAAATGTACTGACGAGATAAAAACAGACCTCTTTCCTCCCCAATCCTCTTTTCCTGGCATTAGATGTTAAAAGACTCGACATGTTTTATTTACTAGTCATTACCTTGAATTAGCACAACTAAAGCTTAGATACTTACAAATTATAAATAAATTTTGATAACCACAATGTGATACAGCAACCCTTTGCTAGTTTTTTAACTAGGTTTCTTTTTTCTTTCCTAATGTCTGGCCAAATTATTTTTACTCTCATTGCTGTATCATACTGATATTTTCACTTATATGTAGCTCTTCTCTTATATAGTGTGTCCTATACAAGAAGACACTCATTTCTTATGATATCTTTTCTTAACCTTCATTTTAATTTTGGAAATCATATAGTCCAAAAATAAAAGTGAAATAGAGTTATATATCTGCTTTCATTTTTAAATACCTATTTTGTTTTTCCTGTTTTAAAGACTTCATTTTGTTCCTTTTCAATCCCCAGTTGATAAAAGTTAGACATTTAAATGTAAATTTAAGACACTTTAGATAGATTTTTACTAAGTAAATAGTAGTTCAGAATTATCATCCAAGGATGAAATAATTACCATGTGATAGCAACCGTCCTTGAATATTTAAATGTTATTTTTGTAAAAATCTGGAGATTGATGGTGAGGAGGCTTAAAAACTTTATTAATTAAATGCACAAATCTGAAAATAAGATGCATTATTTCATAAGATATACAATCAAGTAGATCACTTGACTGGCCCAGCACATTCTCTTCATATAGACTACATGAGAAACTAAATGAGAGTTTTGCTTAGCTTATATTGAGACACAACATTGTAATTGTACGAAGGACATATTAAAAGTAATTTTATAAACTCTTCTTTCATACGCATTGTTAACCACTTTCTCCCTTTGATGATATAGGCATATCTCTGAGATATTGAGGGTTTGGTTCCAGACCACCACAACATAACCAGTTGTAATCTTTTTGCTTGTGGAGGGTCTTGCCTTCAATCTGTAAAAGACACATCTGTGAAGTGCAATAAGGTAAAAAGCAATAGAATGAGGTGTGCCTTTGTACATGTGCATACACACACAGACACATGTATAATTTGGTATATACACACACATACAACTTGATAGACACATACACTTACATACACATACAATTTGATACAGCTCTTTAGGTGCTGATAGCCTCTTAAGGTGCTAGAGCTCTCTAGCTTCTTCCACCATGTAAAGTAAGAGCAGTTTGCAGCCTGGAGGCCCTCTCCCAATCACACTCGCGCCTGAGCTCTGAGTTCCAGCCTTCAGAATTGTGAGAAATAAATTTCTGCTGTCTCTATGTAAAACGGTGTTATTACAGCCCCAGTGGACAAAAACATTTCCCTGCTTTTTACTTCAATGCACAAATCCTCACAACTACAATAGTTTTGTTTTTGTTTTTAAATTTTTATTATATTTCAAATATTGTTTTTCCTCTCTATCTTCCTTGTTGTTTATTTAATTTATTTATTTTATAGTTGAGATAAATATTTTTGATACAAAGGTACCTTAATAACAGCAACTGGGCTGAGTTCATGACACTAACTTTATGCAAAGCACGCTCATCTAAACTCTAATTCAACAACATTCTACCTCCTTAATTATGATTATTAATTTACTCCAATATTTAGTATTTTAGTGCAAAGGAATTTTATATTGCCCTTTTTACTTCTACATTTTAAAATCTGTTAAAGAAAATTTATTCTTTAACCTATTATTATGGGGATAAATGACTATAATTCAGCACAAGGGAGGACTCTCTTGGCAGTGGTAAAACTCTGTTTCTTTATCTGGAGCATTGTTATGTAGGGAGTACTCTTTTAATCTTTGTAAATATTCACCAAGCTGTACAATTAAGATTTGTACATTTTTTGCATAAAAGTAACACTTTAATAAATATTATTTAAAACTTTTTTGGGAAGATCTATAATTTATAAAATGAAACTTTTGCTTGCATACATTTTGAACTTTATAAACAGCATTGTTAGTGATGTTTAAAATGTACATTTTTTTCTGGATATTAATAGAGAGAATTATATTTAGACTCATACATTTGCAGAATTTTTAAAGATGCAAAGCAGCAGAATTATCTATTTCAACCCCCAAACTGTATAAAAGAGTAAAGGGGACTTATATAAATTATAGTGTTAATTAGCAGAAGAACTAGAATTAGAAACTGGCACACTAGATAATACTCTCTTTTGATGTATTTAAAAATAACATCTGGGTTATTCTGCAATTTAACTTGCTTGGGAAAACAATCAAAGAGGCATTTCAAAGAGGATAAATAAAAGCTTAGATAAGATACGAAGTCTGGAATAATTAGTTATCTGTAGTTGTTTAAACCTCATTTGGATTTATATTTGATAATTATTATATTCTCCATGATTTGGAATTTTTACATCTTGTGCCATGAACTATTGTAACAGTTATTATTACAAATAATAAGCTGAAATTTAGGTGACTTCACCAATTTCTTAGGCTTGCTGTAAGGAAATGTACCAGGTGTTCAAAGTACATTTTCAATGTGTATATTTGTTACACATAATGTAAATTTATGTTTATTTCATTGATAAATTTACAGATTTAATTTCCATTCTACTGCCTCATCTTCTATTACAAGCCATGATCTCTACAATAGCATTAGGAAACTCCATCTGACACATAAATTAGCTCTCTTTCATTTGGGACACTCAGAGGTCACCATACTATTGTAATATTTTATAGAGAAATATATAATTAAACTGGAATTTTTTCCAACAGGATATTATAAGAGATAAAATACTTAGTAAGTTTCCAAAAATGATTAAACATTTATACAAGAATAGCATATGCTAGGCTAAAAATAAAGGCTATTAATAAAAGCTTTTATGCAGTATTGCTGTCATCAAATCCATCTGTCCCTGTGAGGACTCAGCATGTTCATTCTGGTGCCAAGAGAGCTGTTCTGTGTTGCAAGGTCTTTGAATGACCTACCACCCATGAATAGTCATCTCTATATTTTTTCATTTGAATGACTGTGGCCTAACAAGATACTATCCTTTGAATCGAGTAATCTTCATTCCAGTACCATTCTTTTTGGATAGTTTTTAAGCTTCAATACAGCTTTTAAGCAACTAAGCCTCAGCTGCCTTGTCAAGAAAATGGAGCTAATTCACTTTCAATTTAAATGAGAACTTGTTTGTACTATAGGATCATTTATTTGAAAGCATTATATAATTATAAATTGGCTTTAACAAATTTGAATAATGACCCTTTGAGAGATAAAAAGCATCCATTTCAAACTTCTGTTTGATGATGAATTCTCTCTACTACTTACTCACATTTATTCATACATGGGATATTTTGAAACTCATTCTTCAAAGTAGCCTATTCTATTATTAGCTACAATTGTTACAGGTGTTTTCTTATATTAAATCAAAACAATACGAATTATTTCTATCTAGTGTCAGCTTAACTGCCTTAGTTCACACAGAACAAATTTTAACTTTTTTCTACTTAATTTAATGCATAAGCATTTATTGAATGCCAAATAAATTATACAAATGTACATGATGGATTCATATCCTAAATAGTGTAATGTGGGAGACAGATAGGAGCATCAGTCATTAAAATACAATAGATTAAGTACAACATAGAGGTATGCGTGGGGTGGTGGGACACGTAAACAAATGGCACCTAACTAAACGTGAGAGACTAAGAAAGGAAATAAAGTGGACCTCATACTCTGATGAGAAATCACATGAAAAAGGTGAGAGATGGCACTCTAATAGAGAAATGAGTAGACAGTAAGATGTAGGGTCTGGCTATATTTGAATACTTTAAATATTTTTAAACATTTTTACATTATTAATCATTTTTGTCTGGAATCTAAAGAGCACAATTTCAAAACAAGTTTGTTTTGATTTTTTTCATGTTTTTAAGTCTATCAATAATCCATGAGCTTTTTTAAAAAAAAACATATTTCAGCTTACAAATACCTTCTTAATTTAAAACCATATGTTATGTAGTAAGTCTTACCTGTCATTGGTTGGTGTAGAAAAAGAATATAAAAAATATATACTATTATTTGCATTTGGAACTTAAAATAAACATTAAAATATTTGATGTAGCATTAGTAATATTTAATATTTAATAAATGTATATATGCAAAAAATACAAATATATAGATTTATTTTCTTCAAGGCTTATTATTTAATCTAATTTGTAAGTTTTGAGTTCTAGTCAAGTAATGAATGAATGATGGGAAGAAAGGCTGAAATCTATTTAAGGCAATATTAGAAAAAAGGAATTTGACTGTACACATAAATTATAGGCCATTAAAAGGTAAATATGAGGTTGATTTGATACAGAAAGAAAACACTGAGCTTAAAGTTTCTAGCTTATTGTCATTTTGATTCAGAAAACCATGTTCATAATCCCTCTTCATTAAAAATTAAAGATTCATTTTTAATACAGAATAAATTATTTAGTAAATATTGTGATTAATTTTAGAAGGGCATTGACTTTATTGAAAAGGTGACTTATGAGTTTTTCATAAATATAAGCCAGTTGAGAATCAGTCACTCAAATTTCATGCAGAAGTAGTGACTAAGTGTTGTAACTGTCCACCAAATTAATTAAATTAATTGAAATTTAAAAATTAAGCACCAAGAAACTATTAAAATGAGTAAAATATTTATTTAAATTAATTCAAGAACTCTTGAAAGTGTCTAGATTTAGAATTTAAAGAGCACAATGTATACTCTAAAATCCTATTTACACATTAATATATCATGTGTTTATATAAATGGTTGTTTATGTTTGACCAATTTAGAAGTAATATACAATGTGTTTATGATAATTGCTTCTCTAAGGATCTAGGGTAGATGGTGAATTAATTTTTCTTTGGATACTACAGTTACCAATACAATAGCATCTTATCTGTTTACATTTTTACTAGGTTAATGTGCTCTTTATGTTTTGTTTTATTGTTTAATAATATTCTGGGGATAAAACTATTTTTAAAATAGGAAAGGGAGAGAAGGAACTGAACCTTTTTGTAGGCAGGGGTGTTGGAGAAAACAAACCTTGTGGCTAGAAGAACTTGAAAAGAGACCAGAAAGAAAGATGTTTGATGAGAACTTACCCAGAATTGTATCCTGCTCGGTGTTATTTCTCTATGTGAGCCCATAGACTCTGAGCAAAAAAATGGATAACTTTTATTTCTTTGGAAGTTGGAAGAAGAACTCAGTGTTTTGCAAATGCTGGTGAGTGAGTGGGTCAGGTCGCACAAACTGCAACAGCCATGTCTATCACTGCAGTTTTTAACTATTAAAGCCTTGATAGCTCAGATGACACCTCATGATTGTCATCATTAGAGATGATGGTCACTGAGGAAAGCTGATACCAAAAAGAAGTGTGTGTGTACTAATAGAGAATGGATCCTCCTTTGATGTCTCTAGCATGCATTTTATAATGTTTAACTTTAAAGAGTGATTTGCTGTACCCAACCTTTCTAGTGTCTTTATTCCGTTTTCATTATACAGAGATGACGTTCTTCCTGCTTTTAAGTACACTGTGCCTAGCTATACTGCTGAGAAAACCAAAAGTTAAACAAAAATATATAAAGAGAGGACCTGACAGAAGGAAGCCTGCAAGGTAGAGAAAAGGCAACAGATAATAATTCATTAAATAATGTGAATGGGATTATTATAAACTTAACTCATTGTATTGTAATGATATATCTGTGTGCCTATTTTCCCTGGTATATTTTGAAATCCTTTTAGAAGATAACATACTTATCTTAATTGTGTTTGTGTCCCCAGAGTCTGGTAACATTGCTACATACAAATTGATCAGTAACTATTTGTTGAATAGATTCATATGATTTAATTAGACCTTTTAGGAGACATTTTAAAGACTATAGGTGATTACAGTGGAATACTATATTTAAGTCATATATTTAAGTCAACATTTACATGGGCAAATCTGTTCTCCTTTTTCATGGAGTGATTCATCCATAGCGGCCCCAGTGTGCTAGTTGTGTGATTAAACCAAAAGGCTTGTGGCTTTTTAATGCCAGCAGAATTCCTTTTTTTTTTTCTACCAGATTTATGTAATAAAAATCAAGCTATTAATTTTAATATTTAAGTACACAAAAAAAATAGTCAACAGACAGTACATGTTCTACCAAAAATATATTATGATTAGACATTTGGAAATCTAGAACAAAACTCAATTGCCCAATAATTTCAGATTAATAATGTGAGTGAAAAATATCATGTTTTATTTTTAGCTTTTATATATGGTTTTACAACTGTTTTGTGCTGCATTTAAGTTGTTATTTTACATAAATGTAAAATATATAGATTTAATAAAACATTTTTCTCTTTTTAAGAACAAAAATATAGGGATGCAATAAGTTTTAATTAGTACATTAATTAAAATTCCAAGATAAACCAGAAAAAAAAATAAAGGCCTTTTAAAAAATATATTTTTCACCCATCTCTTGTTTTGGGATTTTTTAATCCTATAGAAATCTAAAAAAACTTAAAAATACTTTGATGCAACCAAATTTTGTAGGCCATACCTTCTGCAATTCGGTGAAGTTGAGATTTAGAGCCAAAGAACTCACAAGGGCCATAAAGGTCTGGCTACTCTCTGTCTCCCCAGTTTCATTTCTCAGTTTCCCACCTGAGTTCTATTCTCCTTCCAAGCCTAATTTCTTTCTGCTCCCCGGACACACCAGGCCATTCTTGCATACTCTTTTCTCTAACGGGAATATTCTACTTCTCCATTCCAGTCTAAGTCTAACTCGTTTCATCTATGCAGATGCCACACACATGCTTCCACCTCACATTTGTACTCTTTGCCAAATGTAATCTCAACTCTCCTTTTAGATTCAGTTTCAATGAAACCTTTCAAAGTCTTCAAGCAGGATTTGTTTTTCCTGAGACTATTCTTCCTGTTTAGTACTTATGCTAAATATCATCATCAGTAGTCTCCTTCTCTTTCTCATCTGTTAAACTTGAACCTCTTAAGAATAGAGAGCTATGTCATTCATCGATGCCTTCCCAGGCCAAGCACATCACCTAGAACATAGCGGATTTTCATCAGTTTTGAATGACTGTGTGAATAAATTCATGGCAAAGCAGAAAACAGAATAAATAGACCTAAAACCTGAATTAAAACATAAGCAACTAGATAATATAGCATATGGAAAGAAAAGGTCTATAGAAATGGATTGAAATGAAAACAAGAATAACCTAACAGAGATATTACTGGATTTGCCAATCGTTGTTGCTTCAAGGAGCTTGTATGTACAAAGGAGTCAAAATGTCTATATTATTCATTGTGTAGATCTTTATATACTGTCCATTGTTAAATGATGTTCTAAGGGCTTTTCATTTTCAAAAGCATTTTTTAAACTCTTTGAAATTAGTGGACTTTTCTCACCTAGTCCTACATTTCTATACTCCCTAAAATGTGACTGAATATATGAAAAACTCTTAATTCATAATTTTAAATTTAAAAGTGGTCCATTTTTCTAAGAAATTCACTTAAAAATTTTAATGTCAGAGTAAGTGAGACAACAGTTCTGTCGTTTAAGATGGCCAGTCTGTGGTATTTTGTCATGGCAGCTCAGAAAACTAATACAGCAAGCAATGACTTAAATATCAAAATAAGATAGTAAATTCTAATTTTTTGTGTCTTGCCTTATTTTGGTAATGACCTCCCTATTGTTTTTTAGTTATCCAGAGTGTATCTTAGTCTACACATAAAATGCCACATGAAGACATTTTCCTTGATTTTTTTCTTCTCTTTTTGTTTTCAACATGTAAGATTCAATTTGCTGAAACTGTTTCTTATTTAGAAATACGAACTGAATGACCTTGAAATAGCAATGTTTGCAACAGACTTTGTTGAAGATCCTTAAGGAGAAAGGCAATTGAAGAAATCAAATGGAAGTCAGACATTTGGAGTCCTCAGGGATATTTCCATGAATTGTGAAAGTCCAATTATTTCTTCCTCTGTGTAGACTTGTTTCTCTCCTTAGAAAATGGTTGTTTTTTTTTCCTTTAAATCACATCAATTACTAAATGCAATGTAATGATAAGTATTTCAAAATTATGACATTATAAATCTCATTAAAATCTACTTCTCAGTTTAATTATAGAAGTTGGATTAATAATGAAATAGTTAAATAAGTTATATAATTGGATTTACTGTCTTGGTTGATGTATGAACTGTTGACAACTAACTTTCATATTTTCCCAAGATATTGTAAAGATATCATGGCAAAGATTTGTTTATATAGTAACAAAATACGGAAAGTTGAAAATGGCTTTTATAAAGTAGTTATTTTTGTAACATCATAAAAGTAATAAGATGTAGAGAAGTATTTTTTCTTAAATTTTTAATAACCAATTGCTATTGCTCCTGAGAATATGTATTTCCAATCTAAAGGCTTTTCTGCAAAAATACAAAAATATACCATCAAGTCAGATTATAGTCTCTTAAAAATTTTTAAATTTAATTAAATATTTTATTGAAGAATACAAATTTCATTGCAAAACACCTGTTTTGATTCTAGCTTTATGAGCTAGAGATGGTTTGAGAAAAACAGGTTCTTGGTCTTGAAAAAACTTGATAGACCTTATTAATTTGACTCCCCATTTTAATATGAAGGCTGAGAATAGGCAGGGGTAATTCTTCAAAATTAATCTGTGTTATGGTGGTTGTATTAATTTACTAGGGCTGCCATCCTAAATACTACAGATGGTACTTAAACCACAGAAATTTATTTTCTCACAGTTTTGGAAGCTAGACATCCCAGATCAAGGTGTCAGCAAATATGGTTTCTTCCAAAGCTCCTCTTCTTGGCTTGCAGATTACCATGTCACTGTGTCCTCATAGAGATTTTCTCTGGTGTCTCCTTGTGTGTCCAGATTTCCTCTTATTTTATTTTGATTTTTGATTTTTTTTATTTATTTTAATTAGTTTAAAGTATATTGGTTAGACATTTATATGGTTCAAAAAAGGATCCTCCCAGTCGCTCCCTCCCTCCCCTGACCTTCCACCTAGCCAACTTATTCACGCTAACTGCATTCCCTATGCTGTGCTTCTCATTCCCATGACCACCTGTCAGCTACTAATTAGTTCTTTATCTTTTCACCCCATTCTCCCAGCCCCCCAAACCTCTCTACCCTCTGTCTGTCACAAAATGTCCACTATATTTGTGAGTCTGTTTTTGATTAGTTTGGCTTTTTTTTTCTATTCCTTAGATTCTACATAAAAGTGAAATCATATAGTGTTTATCTTTCTCTGACTTAAATACCTTCTAGGTCCATCAAAGCAATATCTTTTCCCATTCCCTTCCTTTTCATGTGTAGGCATCTTATTTTCCTAACCTTTCAGCCATTCTATCTTTTAGTTAGAGCACTAAATTCTTTTTCATTTGAGATACTTATTGATAGGAATACTTATTGATACTTATGATAGAATTCTTTATTCCAGTTTTGATACATGTTTTTTCTTCTTAAAGAAGTCTCTCTAACATGTCCTGTAACACTGGCTTGTGCTGATAAATTTCTTTAGCTTATTTTTGTCTGGAAAGCTCTTTATCTGTCCTTCAACTCTAAATGATAGCTTTGCTGGGTAAATTATTCTTGATTATAGATCACAGGTCTTCATCCTGTGAAATATTTTGTGCCAAACCCTTCTGTCCTGCATACTTTGTTTTGAGAAATCAGCTGCCAGTCTTATGGCTGCTCTCTTATAAGTAACTATCTGTTTTTCTCTTGCTGCTTTTAATATTCTTTCTTTTTATTTAATCTTTGGCATTTTAATTATGATATGCCTTAGTGTGGGCCTCTTTGGATCCCTGATTTTTGGAATTCTTTGAGCTTTCTGGGGTTTTATCTTCATTTCCTCCACCAGATTAGGAAAGTTTTTCATCATTATTTCTTCAAACAACTGTTCAAAATCTTGATTTTCTTCATTTACACCGATCAGACAGATATTTGGACCCTTAATAGTGTCTCATATGTTCCTTAAATTATTTTTATAGTCCTGGCATCTTATCTCTTGCCATTCTGATTGAGAGTCTTTGGCTTTCCCATCTTCTTGACAGGACATTTGACACTTTTCTTTATTTACTTTGTTTATTTCTTTATTTATTTGTTTATTTTATTTAATATACTTCTCATCTCAAATAATGTGTTCTTCATTTCTGACTGTTCCCTTTTATAATTTCCATTTCTATTTTTATGTTTTTATCTCTTTGTTGAAGTTCTCACTGAATTTATATGTAATTCCCCAAAATTCATTGAGCATCTTTATAACCAGTATTTTGAACTCTGCATCTATTAGATTACTTGACTCCATTATGTCTAGATCTCTATTCTGTTCTGTCAAATGGTTTCTGCTTGTCTTCCCATTTTGGTTGCTTTTCTATGTCTGTTTCTATTTACTAAGCAAAGCTCCTAAGTCTCCTGGTCTTATTAGTATGGGTTTGTGAAGTAGGTGTCCAGTGGCATAGTCCTGAGAGGGATTCAGCTACAGGTAAAATTTAGCCCAAGCCTCTACTCCCCTTTCCCAGGGCCACCTGTTAAGATTCAGCAAGCAAATCCACAGGTGCCGTGCTTATAGTTGCCTCAAAAGGCCACAGCAGAAACCGAGGCCAGTTGCTTCCAATGTGAGTGTAGGTACTGCTCAGCAAGGAGCACCTGACTCCCTGAGATAAACCTGGATGTGGCTTGGGTGGGGCCACGAGTTGGGATAGGTGGGGTTGCAGGGAATCATCAGAGCGGAACAATCTCTGCTATCCAGTTTGGTGACATCGTGGCTATGGTTGCCCCACACTGGTAGGGAGATGAGCTCAACAGGGAACAATGGATACCACAAGCACTTCTGTACAGAGCAAGTCTCGCTTGGACCCTGACTCCAACAATGTTTCCCTGTAAGTCCCTGGTACCCCCTGCATGCAGCCGAATTGGCACTGGTTCTCAGAGCGAGGAGGTCTGTCACTGCGAAAATCCAGTCTCAGTTGGGGCCCCTTTAAGAGGCTTCTGCTGCTGCCAGGGCTGCTGCTTCCATCTCACTCAGCCGCCTGGGACCAGGCAGCCCCACATCCTCACCCTGTCCTACCTTCTGTCATTGCAGGGTGCTCTCTTGGATTTCTCCCTAGTTGTATGGCTTGTTCATTTAGATCCTAGGCCATTTTTTTCTTGCTGTTGCTTCTTGTTTTGATTTGCTAGAGGGATTAACAGAGCCTCTATCATCTACACCATTTTTCCCCCTTTAAATTTCCTTTTCTTATAAAAATACCAGTTGGTTTGGATTAAGGCCCACACTAATGGCCTTGTTTTAAATTAATCATATTTTTAAAAGTCCTGTCTCTAAATATAGTCACATTCTAAAGACCTGGGAGTTAGGGCTTCAATATATAAATTTGAGAGAACACAATTCAGCCATACAGTGGTGAAAAGGATTCTGGATCCTGCAAATTCTCCTTCTTTTAAGTAAAAGTTTAATTTACTTCTCTAGAACTTTATGCAGCAATTTACCTGCACATGTAGGCAGAAGGAGCATACAAACAGAAATAAATTTATTATTAGATAGTCATAGTCTTTAGAAAATTCTTTTTATATTATGTTCCACCGCAACTTTTTTTATCATTAATAAAATTAGGAAATATTTATTTTCTTCTATGTGTCTAATATCTCTTCTCTAAAAATTTTCCCTAGTTGCTCACTTATATTGAAACACTGTTTTAAAGAATTCAAATAGCTCTTTCTTACTATGATAGTTCTTATTAATGACATTGTATGCAACATAGACAAAATCTCTCACCCATTGGAGCACAAAGACTTCTGCAATAGAAAGGCATTATTCAAAGTACCACAAAAAAAATATTAAAATACATTATAAATGTTATAAAGTAAGTGTACAAGGTGATATGAGAACTCTATTAATAGTCATATTGCTGAAATTTAAATAATGATATTTAGAAATAATCATATAAAGAATTCACGGAAGAAAAGCATTCTAGCCCAAAGAAAATAGAGACATGGAAGATCAGAATGGCTTAGTTAATGAAATATTCAAAAAAAATATTAGAATGCCAGCATGGCTGAAACATAGAGAGTAGTAGAAGATGAGAGGCTAGAATAGTCGGCAAATCTTATACACATGGTAATGTAATTAATATTATACACTTTGATATATTATTAGACCTATTAGAAGAGATGGCGGTCTATAGGAACAAGCTTTTGTTTCCATAAATGATCAACATTGAACAGATTCATAAAATATTTAGAATCATGAAATATTTAGAAGGTTAAATTAATTCAAATAACTAATTTAACAATTGAATTTATAAAATGAATATAATGAAAATTTCAAAGAGGAATTTTAGAATTTTGGTTTATAAAACTAGTGGTATTTGATTACATTCACTGAGAAACAGAAGTCATGAAAAAGAACTGTTTTGAGGAAGAAAGTCTTGAATGAGAGATACTTTAAATGTGTTAAATTAGAGGTGTCTATTAGATATTTAAGTATGGGGCTCAGATAGGTAGGTATATAAATCTCTGAAGGCATAAATTTGAAAAATATTTGCTTATTTCTAAAATGTATAAAGAATATATATTATATAAATATATAAATATATACTATAAAATATAAATACATAATATAAAAATATATGCATACATGTATGTATGTGTGTATATATATGTGTGTGTGTGCATATATATATATGTGTGTGTGTATATATATATATATATCCCTATGTAAGAATTGTAAAGTCTTACATTATATATACGTGCCAGAAAAAAGTGTTTTAAAGATGTGGATTGAAAAACTCAACAAGAAGATTCAAACTAGAATGCATCACATCAGATCAATACTTAAATAATATACTTTAAAATTAAATTTCAATTTGTAAATTTACAATTATATTCAATAGATCATTTTTCCTTGAAATCTCTTAGGTGGGTGAAATATTTTTATTCATATTTTATATACAAGGTTAAATATCTACATAGATGCTATGACCTACAAGATATAGGAAATGGAAGGGGCTTAAAGGAACAGAGTAGTACCAAACCTGAGAACTTTGGCTCCCTAACTATACACAATGAAAATAAATGGTAGATTAATATAAGTAATAGGATATATTAACTTGTATTACTCCTGCTTATGGCTAATTCTAATCTACATAAATAAAGTTGAATTAATAGGTATACAACATTTCAAAACCTGGATTTAATTGCATAGGTGGGGAAGAAAATATAATAAGAGATATCCTTCATTTTGAAAATGTTAGAAACATTTTACTGAATTACTTATTTTTTATGGAGTATTATGATTTGCTTGGGCACTTAGAAATGCTTCAATTTGGTCACCAAAAAAGTATTTATAGTATAGTAAAAAAAATAATGAATTAGAAGTGTAACAAAATGTACAAAGAAATTGATACATTTACATGATCTAATGGAAAGTGGCACTTTGTAGGATGTATAATTGTATAATTGTATGAGTTAACTTAAAGGGATGCACTATAATCAGCCAGTGTATATGTTTTCAGCACCTAACTTTCACATTTCCCTGAGATATTCTCCATTTCAGGAAGGCAAAATAGCTTGTGCAAACACATGGAAATGAAAAGAGCATGATGTTTTGAGTAAGGGTAAGGTCAGTAAAATGTGAAATTAAGGCTAAGAGCAGTGGAAAATGAAGTTGGTAACCTGCCATGAGGCCATGTTTTGAAAATTTTTTCCATGTGATTTGATAAGTACTCAATACCTGACAAAAAGTTGAATTTCTTAAAGTAGCTGAAGATTCAAAATTATACACACGGTTGATTCTGCAAACTTAAGCAGATAGAATTTGGAGTCATCACAACGTTTTCCCAACAATAATCATCCTCTTCCCCACCCCCCATTGCCACACCAAATTCTTTACTCTCAGAACCATGGTGTGATTCAGATATCCTGTGGAACATGCTCATGAAAGGTGAGCACAGCCACAGAGTAAATCATGTTTACTATGAGCTAATCATTATAATAATGTACCTTGCTACTAATTATTAAAGTGATCCAGATTTTTAAAGTGAAATGCAAGAGAAAACATGTTGGTGAATTTTGGGGGCAAGCTATTTTTTTTTATTTTGTAACCCTGATATTAAGGCAGTCAGATGCACAGAACAGCGCTGGCTTTTTCTTTCTGTTTTGGGGTGTTAGTGAATGAGGCCATGCTTTTAGAGCAGCTACAACCCTCTTGTGACCATGACGAGACAGTCACTGGCACACTGAGTGGTGGAACAGAAAAAGGGAAACTGGTTAGGTCCATGATGACATCACTGAACCTTTGAACAATCCTGGAACATATGCTTTCTAATTTATGGCATGAGGTATTAGAAAGGAACTGATATTTAGTGATAAAGAGTGTTGGCTCTGAAGCCATCTTATTTGAATTGGAACATGACTCTGACATTTACTAGCTGTAAACTTTAGGTAAGTTACTCATCCACTCTGTGCCCTTGACAGAAAATAATTAGCACTACACATCTGTTTCTTTCAGTCCTTATCATCTCTGCTACCATTGTGATGATACTTAGTCAAACAATGAAACTAAACTACTGGAATAGTCTCATAATTACATGCCAATTATGTTTTTCTACATAAGGAGAGCTGTGGGACAAGATGAATCAGGTTGTTAGCATGTTTAAAGCAGAATATGAAAGTGCATTATGTGCACCTATTTCCTGGGTTGGGGATTTTCATCACCACTGGTCTTTGACTCCCAGATTTAAGTGGACTCTCCTGGACAAAGACGTCTATCTCATACATTTTGCTGCAGTTTGCAGCTGGGGAGAAAGGTGTGTTCATGCAGTTGCCACAGAGGAATATAGGAAAGCTCCCTTTTGAAGCCTATGTATATGCAAATCTTCACCTTGTCTTTTCTGAACTGTATTTTTTCCTGTAATAAATCTTAGCCATGGATATAATTTTAGGCAAAGCCAGGTGATTTCTCCCAGTCAATCACTGAGCTGGATGGTTGCGGGACTTCAAATACAGTTTTTCATTTGCATTTATGTGAAATAAAGCTAACTTTAGTACCTACCTTAAAGGTTTAGTTTGAGAATTAAAGTAATTAATACAGTTAAGATACTTATTAAATGATTGCTTTACAAATATAAAATAATTGAGTTATTTATCACTAGTTTAAAATAATTTTTAAAGTGAATTTTAGTGGCTATT
The DNA here is from genome assembly GCA_030015415.1 of Cynopterus sphinx. Lineage (NCBI taxonomy): Eukaryota > Metazoa > Chordata > Mammalia > Chiroptera > Pteropodidae > Cynopterus > Cynopterus sphinx. The sequence continues at coordinate 19,848,420 of CM057393.1, read as the reverse complement.
TCTTTACAGAAATATAAAACACCCTACTATTTTAGACTTTTCAAAAAAAATTAACAAAATTTGAGCTTTCTAGATGATTGGCCTGAAAAAAAAAAGTGTTTAAGAAAGAGCTCCACTGATGAGTGATGAACACAAAAGGGACACTGCTTCAAAGTATATTTATAACTACTGAATTTATGTCAGAACTAATTTTCTTTTAGTTAGTTTCATTATTGGTTGACAATATATAAATGGTTTCACTATATGCTACCTTTCCATGAAAATATATTACTTCATTAACATTGATAAATTCTGTGTTTTTGCCTTATAGCAGTTAGACTATAAGAGTATATTTTTAACCATTTAATTAAAGAGAGCAAAAAAGTGATATTCTACTCTAACGAAGTGAGCAGGTTTATCTTATACCATAACTAAAAATGCATCTGTTGTAGTGCTGACAAGAGCTAACTCAATGAAATGAAAACACCATCTGTGCAGAGAAGACATACACCCGTTTGTATGATTTTCTTTTCAACAGCCCCTTTTTCACAGTGTAAGTGGATTTCATATTGATATAAAGTGTGAGTTTATTGCTACAGAAGTCCGTAACATGGGAAACAGACACACCGAAAAACCTAAGATTGATTATCCTTGTAAAAGACAGAAACACAGCATGTGCCAATAAACCTGTTGAAAAGCACAGAAGGGGAGAACACAGGTTTACATTCAACAGAGGTACAACCTTTAGATTATATGTTCTAGGGATCATACTGAAACTGCATTCATATTAGAACAGTTAAAATGACATAATCTAATAACTAAAGGTAAAAAGAGTGTTTGACTTTAAATTCTCTTATAAGACATGCGTTATCATCCTAAATTAATGCAATGGAGATTTATAATGCAGTAATAGTAAACACCATCGCACATTGTTTACAGTGTATTTTCATATTCTATACTTCATTCCATGGAGGTTTAAAATATTAATATTGAGTGGGATTTTATTACCTACCAGGCACTGTTCATTGTACTGTGTGCTCTTCTTCATGATCACAACGATGATAATAAAATGACAAAAACAAGCAGCACATACTCAGACCAGGCACTGCAAGGCATTTAAACACCTTTAGTTTAGAGTATATCATTTAATGCTTCCATGATCGTGGAGATTAGAGCGAGCCAGTGTTAGCAAGCCTTGTGGGGGCCTTTATCTAAACTTTATGTTCTGCTAACTCCTACCTCCTCCCTGTTGCTCTCAGGTTTTAGGAGAGCTATTATTCCCTAGGAGGAAATTATTATATCTGGGTTCACACAGGGGTTTCATTTGCCCTTTCAGTCCTCCAACACCTTATTACCCAGTTTCCTATGTAAAGTCCCCTCCATTGAATTCCTAACGCAGTTTCTACTTCCCTGCCTCGTCTATGACTGTTGCAGTCAAACATAAATGAAATCATATATTTCTTTTTAAAGTTCAATTCAATTCCATTTAAAAAAATATTTATTTAGGGCATAAACTGTCAAGCACTATTATAAAGGTAAAGACAAAAGTCTCCACATTAGATGAGCTGAAAGCAGGCTCTCCTGTCTGTGTGTGTCTCTCCTTAAACTTCAAGCCACAGCCCTGAATCATCAACATCTATTATAATCCTTAACACCATTATGATCTCCTGAAGTATAGGTGCTAATTATTGCCACCCAATGAAAATATTTAAATACTGTTTCTTCTGACCTCAAATTTAATTTTATTCTTTGCTTTTTGAAAAAGAAAAATTTGTACTTTTTACTTCAACTCCTTTAGAAAAAATATTAATTCTATTTTAACTGAGACGCTACCTATCTAGAAAAAAAGTAATAAAGATAAGTATAAGGGAAGGTTTGACAGTTTTTAATCAGGTATAATTAAGGTAAACATACATGTAGATTTAATCCATAATTTTGAACTATTGTCCGAACAGCATTTGTTAAGATTTTATTATTTTTACTAATATTTTTAAATAAATTTTTCTTTTCTGCCAGTCCATTAGTGAAGCTATACACAATAAAAAAATTCTCCCTTTCACATGTGTCCAAATCTGAAAGATGACCTGCAGATAGCTATCGTTTTTTTCTGAATCTCTTTAAGCACAATAACTGATAATTACTTTTCAATTTCAGCATGCAGAATACTTGTTAAAAAATAAATCATCTCAGATACAAATGGCTAGAGACAGCTGTTTCCAACATTAGGTGGTGACGGGAAGGTTTCTGGCTTGGTCATGGGGAGTGCCAGCCACTTATAACGTGTCATAGCTGGTCAACTAAAGCTTCTATGCAAACCAGTTGGCATTGTCAATAGAAAACATGATAAACTATATGTTAAATATATATGAAATAATTGCTGTAAATAGAGAGTTGTCTGAATGTTCTTGCTATAATGATTTCCTAGTTTCATGTAGAATAAATCTATTGTTTATTTATGTTACTTGAAAACACTTTTATTTTGCAATAATATCTTTTTATAGCAATTTCTTCAAAAACAGGAAAGTCATATTTAATGTAGATTTAAATACTAAATTATAATATTCAAGAAGCTTGATGATGGACATATAACTTGCATTTATTGATATTTTGACATTTTCCATTCACTATGGGCATACATGATATTTATTCATGGAAACTAGATGCCATAAATCTTCCTAATAAACATCACCATCTATTTTATAAGTTTGTAGTAATTTTAAGAAGATAGTTTAACACATGCAGTTGCAGAAAGTTCAATTACATATCATTATGTGAAGCATTATTTTTCATTTAGAACAAATGGCTGTTCTAAATCAATTTCACTGCTTTCTGATTCTGCATTTTCTTGTATACATAAAAAAAACTATTAAAGTTTTGGCTCCATTAGCTAAGAACCTCATATACAATTGAATGATGTATTAGATTTTGAAAAAGAAATAATTTCTTTGAATATTTTTTAGACTAGAGGACAGAAAAATCCTGAAGTCAAAGTGGGATGAAAAAAATGGGTAGGAAAACACAAAAATAAAGTAGATTGATATTCCAAGATATATCTCTCCACACTAAGAGCCTTTAGTTTCTCTACCTCACTTCTTCTCTTCCATTATCATGCCATCTTTTTTACTAATAAATTCTCTCTGTATCATCTCCATTTCAACACTCATCATTTCTGACTTTTATTATGTTAGGTATGTGCTATTATAATATTATCCAAATATTCATTGACTGTATATAAAATAAATAGAATGGCAAATAAATATGAATTCAATGCTTAGAACTGTGCTTGACCCATAATGGGTTTTGAATAAATGTCTAGTGAATCAATAAAGAAAAAAATAATGTTGGGAGAAATTAGACATAAGAAGGATAAGCAATAAAAAAAATAAAAAAAAACTTTAGCAAGCACAGTTACAGAATCATTGACTTTAGAGCTGAAAAAGGTTATTGAGGTAACTATTAGTTAATACAATTTTATAATTTTTTGGTGTACATTATAATTTGACATCTGTCTATTCTATTTTGTGTTTGCCACCCAAAGTCCAGTTTCATTCTGATAATCTTTCTTGAATTAATAAATCTACATTTAAGAAAGGCTTCAGTTTGACAATATCTATAGCACAACCATTTTATCCTGTTATATATTTTTTATATATTTTTATGGTGATATTTATTATTATTTTATTATCAAATATGTACTCAGTGCCTACCATGTGCAAGTTCTGTGCCATTGTGGTTAAAACAATAAAGAATAACATGAATATTTACAGTACCAGAATACTATGAATTCTTTCTGAATCAGGGTTTGCAGGGTTAGCTGAAGTTATCAGGTCAACTATTTATTTTTATTGCCTTAAAATAAGATATGATGATTGGAATGACAAGAACATCTGAGGACAGTGAAGGTCACAGTCTTCAGATGGAATCAAAGTTTTAAGGGCTTTGGTCTCTAATGGCATCACTGTACAGCTGATCCAACATCAGCAATTGCCTCTTTCTGACTTCTAAGTGAAGAAAATAAAATCCAATTTAGTTAAGTCATGAAGGTGAAGTTTTATTTTACTTGCAGCTGAGCACATTTCTGACTGATTTATACTACAACTGTGGGTAAGTCTTGTTATTTATTTGTTCTTTTACACCATTTCACAGAGTTACATAACTGAGAAGGAATCACTAATTTTCTTTGTTAGAAAAAAATAATTTTGTCTTCTAAGATCTTTTATAATTTATAGAGGAAAATTGTGTTTTGTAGTTTAGATTTATTAGAAGTAATTTGGTTTGGAAATATCGCAATTATAGGCAGCACTCATCCCATAAATAAACTAAAACATTCTAATTTGATATATTTAATGGGGGAGCAGATTTTCTTTTCTCCTTTGGAAGTATAACATTTATTGAAAACAATAGGAGGTATAGATAAGATGTCACTGGGGATGTTTTTCTCTTCCAAGTAAACCAAGATATGTGAAACTAGGAGCCAATTTTTTTTCTATGCTCAGAAACTGAGACAGGATAACTAGAGAGAGCTGTGTATATTCAAGCAGAATGGAAATTCTATGCCATCAAAGAAATCCCATATAAAACCTTAGAAAAAGAAAGTGTGCAACAAGCCTAGAGATTTGTAATACTTACACAAATTTAAGATAGTGTCGTGTTAAAATTTGTTTTAACTGTAAAAAAGAAAAATAAGAAGAAAGAGTACATTATTATTAAAGTATAAAAACAGTGTAAAAGCTCCAGGTTTTATTGTTATTTGTATTAATTTAAAGCAGAAAACCATTGACCCCCATGAGAATCTAAGCAAATGCTACCAAAACTGTTGCTAATACTGACAAGTACTGAAACTGAGAGTAGCAAGTGTGATTAAATAGCTATCAGAAAATAAAAAGACATTTTAAGGCTTTATATAAAGCAGGGATCGAAGAGGCTTAGGTGCTACTACTGGAAAACAAAAGAAAAGCGCCTTCTTTGAAATGGGCTAAAGAGAGACCTTTATATAATAAATCTTCTTTATGAAAAAAAAAAGCAGAATACATTTCCATTAATGCCCAGGTGGAGAAACAGTCCATTAAACATCATGAACAACCAACGTGACAAGGCAGCTCAGAATGAAAAAGAGAGATCTCCAGAAAATAAGCTTACAGACATAGAAATATGCAACTTAAATGATGAAGAATTCAGGATGGTACTTCTGAAAAATCTCACTGAGATCCAAAACGAGTAATTAACAATTTCAGGAACTGAAAAAACAACTGGAGGATCAGAGCCAAGAGATTGAAAATGTCAAAAAAGAACAGATTAGATCTTCAAGAGACAAAAAAAATAACACACACACACACACACACACACACACACACACACTGCAAGAGTTGAAAAATAAAACAATAAGCTTGAGAAATAGAGTCAACCAAATGGAAGAATCAGTGATATCAAAGACATAAATCAGAAAGAAGAGAGAAACCGAAGAATAAAAAATAATGAAAGAGAAATTCAAAAAATAGCTGATACCATCAGGAGAAGAACCATAAGAATAATGGGCATTATCAAAGGTGAGAAAAAGAAACAGAGACTAGAAAACATTTTCAGGCAAATAGTTGACGAGAACTTCCCAAATCTAAGGAATGAGCTGGAGCTTGGAATTCAAGAAATCAACAGAACACCCAAGTATCTCAACATACATAGGGACAAATTAAGATAACAATGACTGAAAAGAGAAGGATTCAAAGGTCTAAATTCACAAAGGGGAATGAAAATAAGGCACACACAGAAGAAAATGGACAACTGTGTGTGTGTGTGTGTGTGTGTGTGTATCTCCTTTACATATTTATAATGGTAACCATATGCCAAAGATTCAGAACTGAAGTATATAACATAAAACAAGAAAGACCAGAAAGAAAACTCACAAAGCCAATCGAAATAAACAGAAAAACAAGGCAAGGAAGCAATGGAAATGCCAAGCTACCAGAAAGCAAATTATAAAATGGCTATAAGGAGACCTCATATTTCAATTATTACTCTAAATGTAAATGGATTGAACTCACCAATAAAAAGGCACAGAGCTGTGGAATGGATCAAAAAACCAAAACCCAACCATATGCTGCCTCCAAGAGACACATCTCAGTTCCAAAGACAAAGATAGTAAAAAATGATATTTCAAGCAAACGGCATTCAGAGAAAAGTAGAAGTAGTGGTACTAATATTAGATAAAATAGTCTTCAAAAGAAAAAAGGTAAAGAAAGATACTGAGGGACACTTCATTATGATAAAGGGAACCATGAACCCCAAAATATATAAAGCCATTACTAACAGAAGTAAAGGGAGAAACAGACCAAAACATTATTGTAGTAGGGGACCTAAATACCCCTCTGTTGGATATGGACAGATGATTCAAACAGTAAATCAGTAAGAAAATAACATCCTTAAATGACACATTCGACCAACTACACTTAATTGACATTTACAGAGCCTTCCATTCGCAAACAGCTGCAAATACATTCTTCTCTAGTGCACATGGAACATTCTCAAGAATGGACCACATACTGGAACACAGAGATAGCCTCAATGAATATAAGAGGATTGAAATTATACCAACCATATTCTCTGATCATAATGCTTTGAAACTAGAGATCAACTGCAGAAAGAAATAAGAAATACCACAAATACATGGAGATTCAACAACATACTACTGAAAAATAACTAAATCAGAGAAGAAATAAAAAAGAGAGATCAAATGATAATGATAGTACATATAAAACTTTTGGGACATGACAAAAGCGGGTATAAGAGGAAAGTTTATGTCATTACAGGCCTACTTCCAAAAACAAGAAGGAGCCCAAATAAACAACCTAACACTTCATCTTAAAAAACTAGAAAAGAATAAATGAAGCCTAAAGTCAGCAGAAGGAAAGAAATCAACAGACTTAGAGCAGAAACAAATGAAATTGAAAAGAAAAAAATGATAGAAAAAATAAATGCAACATAGAGCTGGTTCTTTGAAAATGTTAATAAAATTGACAAACCCCTAGCTACTCACTACAGAAAAAAAGAGGAAGGACACAAATAAATGAAATCAAGGATGAAAGAGGGGAAATTATGACTGATATCATAGAAATATAAAGAATCATACAAGAATGCTACGAAAAAATATATAACACCAAATTTAATAATCTAGAAGAAATAGACCAGTATTTAGACAAATACAACCTTTCTAGACTGAATCAAGAACTAGAAAATCTAAACAGACTGATCAGCATTAAAGAAAGTGAAAATATCTGCAAAAACCTACCAAAAAATAAAAATCCAGGGCCAAGTGGTTTCGCCAGTAAATTCTGTCAAATAGTCAAAGATTTAATACTTACTCTCCTCAAACTCTTCCAACAAATTAAAGAGGAGACAATACTTCCCAACTTATTTTATGAGGCCAATATTACCTTGATAACAAAACCTGGTAAAGATAACACACACAAAAAAACTATGGACCAATATCTCTCATAAAGATAGATGCAAAAATCCTAAATAAGATACTAGCAAATCGAATACAACATCTTAAAAAAAATTATACACCATGATCAAGTGGGCTTCATCCCAGAGTCACAGGGATGGTTCAACATACACAAATTGATTAGTGCCTCCAGCCTGACTACTAATTATACTACAAAATGACATTAATCAAAACAGCATGGTATTGGCAGCAAAACAGACACACAGACCAATGGAACAGAATCAAGAGTTCAGAAGTAAACCCACATTTATATGAGCAAATAATTTTCAACAAAAAAGCCAAAACATACAATGAAGAAAGCCTCTTCAATAAATGGTGCTGGGAAAATTGGAAGACCACCTGCAAAAAAATGAAACTAGACTGTTGTCTATCACCACACACCAAAATTAACTCAAAATTAATTAAGTGTGTGAATATAAGACCTGAAATAATATAAGGGATAGAAAAAACATAGGAACTAAACTCAAGGATCTTGGACATAAAGATGATTTTATGAATTTGACCTCAAACCAAGGGAAGTAAAAGCTAAAATAAATGACCAGGACTACATCAATTTCAAAAGCTTCTGCTCAGCAAAATAAATCATCAACAAAGCAAAGAGAGAAACATCTGAAAAGGAAAATATATTTGCAAGCAACACCTCCGATAAAGGCTTAATATCCAAAATATACAAAGAACTCATATAACTCAATAACTACAAAAAAAATGATCCAATCAAAAAATGGGCAGAGAACTTGAACAGACACTCCCCCTAGAGGACGTACAAATGGCAAACAAATATATGAAAAGATGCTCAACATCACTAGCTATTAGGGAAATATAAATCAAAACCACAATGAAATACCATCTCACACCTGTTAGCAAAGCTATGATCAACAGAACAAGTACTGACAAATGTTGGAGAGGATATAGAGAAATAGAAACCCTCATACACTGCTGGTGGGAGTGTAAATCGGTACAGCCACTATGGAAAACAGTGTGGAGGTTCCTCAAAAAAACTAAGAATTGATTTACCATATGATTCAACAGTTTCTCCACTGGGTATTTACCCCAAAGACTTGAAAACCCACATCTCAAAAGATATTTGCACATCAATGTTCATAGCAGCATTATTCAGAGTGGCCAGGACATGGAAGAAACCAATATGTCCTATGGTAGATGACTGGCTAAAGAAGCTGTCGTACATATACACAGTGGAATATTACTCAGCCACAAGAAGAGATGAAATACTGCCATTTGTGATAATCTGGATGAACCTTCAAAAAATCATGCTAAGCAAAATTAGCCAGACAGAAAAAGTTGAAATTCACATATCACTTAGATGTGGGAAATAAACCTAAGAGCAACAAATGAGCAGGACAAACAGAGACTCATGGAAATGGACTATAGACTAGTGGTAATCAGAGGACTACAGACTAGTGTTTGCTAGTGTGATGGGGGAACTGAGGCAGGGAGAAGGTAAATGGGGTCAAGGGGTTCAAATATATGGAAGTGGGTGGAGGGTGAATTAGGTAAAAGGGATCAAACATATGGTAGCTGAAGGAAACTGGATTTTGGGTGGTAAACACACAGTAGAATATACAGATGTCAAATGATAATATACATCTGGAAATTATATAATTGTATTAACCAATGTTACCCCAATAAACTTAATTAAAAAAAAATAAACAAAATCCTTATATACTGACTGTTAAGAAAAACATTTAAAAAATTCAAACAGGGTGTTGTATGAATTTGTGATATTGATCTTTTTCATCTTTCACAAATTACTCAACACAGGCCTGATGACAAAAAAAGAATGCCAAGGAAAATGTAGCATTCTAGTTCTTGCCTAAAGTGGTTAGCAACAAAATAATTTTTAACTGATATCGCCAGATACCTTAATTGATGCAAGTGATTTTAATTTTCTATTTTGGATTTAGTTATATGAACAATTGCATGATCCATTTTTATTTTACCCATTCATATTCAACAGATTATCATGTGCTAAATTAAGACTAACATTTCTGGTTTTTGTCATTTAATATTTACAACAATCTCATATTTTTTTTTTACTTTAAATTAAGGAAAGTAAGTTTCATTCTACCTTGTTAATGGTAGAGATAAGTTTGGAACCTAGAGTTTTGTTTTTGTTATTATTGTTAATGAGTGAGTACTGCTTTATTTTGCATCTATTGTAAACTGTAAGAAATGATTAAAATTTAAGAAGATTTGAAGTTGGCCGATCTTTAAAATTAAAAACTTGAACTATGAGTTGTGGGTTCAATGAAGCAAAGTAACAATTGAAAAATTACTGAGTTCAAGATATGTAACACAATACAATCTCAGAAAGGGAGAACTTGAAACACAGTAGTGTAAACTCAGCTTGTTTTTCTATCTTTTACTTAACTCTTCCAATAAGCTAGTAAAATGAAATTCAAGGGGGGTAATCTCAAGAAGATAGCAGTCCCTTTGGTAAGTAGTTCATTAAATATATTCTATGGTCAACTAAATTTTGTGTAAATACATTAGGATAAAATTTATTCACCTTTCTACAGAAGGCATTTTTTTGGTGAAATTGAAAAATAAAAATTTTTCTTATAAGGGGAAATTTTCATTTAAAAAGGAGGGGGGGTTATGTATATAATCCTCTACCTTTTATGTAGAAATGTCACTTTTAGGAAACTATCCTATAGAAGTATATGTGACACATAAGTATAGGTGAATAGAAATATTTACTATAAGCTATCTGTTCATTAGGTTAATATAGCTATGATCATTATTTGAAAATTCTTTTAGTTTTAAATAATTTTTCTCATTTTGATAAATACATATCTTGGGGCATTTTCTCTTATTTCATTCTACTCTTCAGGCTTCCAAAATATTTCTCCTAAATAACTGTCATCTTTACATTTCTGATTTAATTGTTATATAGTTACTCCTGTGAGTTGAATTACATCCCACAAAAAGATCTGTTGAAGCCCTAACCCCAGCTCCCTGTAAATGAGATGTTATTGGGAAGTTGGCTCTTAGCAGATGTAATCATGATGAGGTCATACACGATTTGGTGGACCATAATTCGAATGACAGGTGCTTTATTAGGAGAAGGAGATTTGCAGACACACAAACACTCAGAGGAGAGACAAGCATGTAAAGACTGATGCAGCTACAAACCAAGAAATGCCAAAGTAGCCAGCAACCACCAAAAGCAGCTTTAGGAAACCAATATGATGATTAATAGATTGCTCTCCCCTGCTATCCTGTTTTCATATGCACATCCCAAGAATCTCTGTTTCTCACAACCCAATCAGTATACCCTGTCTGTCTAATCAGAACAATTGGGGCTGAAAATATTTTTTCCAGAATAACTGTCACCCTGAACTCAAAAAGCATGAAGTGAAATTTCCACAGAACTTTTCTTGTAAATTCATGGTTCTTATCTCTACTTCCAAAGACGTACCAAACACCTCCCAGTTTCCTGGTGTTCCATTGTTTTGTTTTTATTTTACATTTTTTATTGGATAAAATTCTCTTCCATTTTGAATTTGTTGTGAGACTTTCTCACTGTTTCGAAGTCCCTACCTGCAGAATTCACAACTGCGGTCACGGAACACAAGGCACTTCTAAAACCCTGTGGGTCTCATTACGAAGTGGCCTTTGTAAGGTAAACGTGTGACAACCGACAAAAGTTTGAAAAGCAAGCATTTAGTGGGAGAGGAGAGGGGCCAGAGAAGTCACGCCCTGGGGTGGGAGGGCATGGATTTTATGGGTTACCTGGAGGTAGAGGTGCAGGGTGGGGAACGTTAATCATTAATCAATGCTAATTGAGCCTCCGGATTAGGGTGGAGATGCCTAGGGCTTTAGGGTGGGCCCTATTCAGGTCTGGATTCCCGGGGTCAAGCTGGGGAGTCTCCTGGCCTGCACCTGGCTGGCCCTTCCCCCGCCGACCAAACATCCCGACCTTTTTAATATAGGGGCACCGAGTCAAATCCTGCTACTTCCTGCTGACCGGGGGCGAAGAGGATGGGGATCTGAGGCCGGGACTTCGGTAGAGAGGTGAGCATATGGATGTAAAAGTAGCTGGTTGACCGAGATCCGGGAGACTTTACGGATGTGTTCCTGAATGAAATGGAGTACACATGGGGCTGGTAGTAGTAGTAGACAGAGAAGGATAGGCCCCAAGAATTGCTGCAATTACGGTAATGAGGTTGGATCTCCACCATGAGAGTGCTTTGTCCTCTGGGTGGGACTGGCGGAGGTCACTGAGTTTAGAAAGGGTGTTTACGTTAGTTTCAACAAAGCCTGATTCATTGATATAGTAGCAACATTCTTCTCCAAGAGACAGGTCCCCCCTTTATCCACTGTCAAAGGCCTAGGACTCTCCGATTTCGTAAGGCTACCTGAGCTAGAGGTGATTTGGCGTTGGAGTGAAGCTCGGGATTGAGCTGAGGCGTCAACTGCAAGCTGAAGCTTTGCTGCCAGGTCTCTAGCGACAGTGACAGAATGGGCTAGTGCACCCCCTCCCAGGCTGGTGGCGACCAGTGGAGATGCTAGGGAAACTCTGACTACTAGAGGGAGGAATCAGGCTTGGCGAGGACTGAAGGTGCTGGGAGGAGGGGCCTAGAGGACACACAATTCTGCTTGACTATATAGGGTGAGCTGGGGTACTAAAGTTATAGGGAGACAAAGGTCAGATGAGCTGGGGGATGATAGGATTTGTGTGCGAGTCCCGCTACACTACATCAGAAGCATCCTCCTCCTGGCGGTGCCCAGGCATTAGTTGTTTGGGAGGAGCTGTGAAACCCACTGGGAGTTTTGGTCTAGGTAGGTCTCGTGGAGAAAAAATCACCAACGAAAGAGAGGAGTGGCCTGCGGTTGTGTAGGGGCAATAGCCAGGTCTCTTGGAGGTAGGTAAAGGGTTAAGAGGAGAATGAGAGACAGAAGGCTGGCGGTTGAGAAGGACCCTGGTGGGCCCCAGGGGTTCAACAGACCATGTGTTGTGGGATGGAGCATGCTTCAGGCAAGTGAGATGGTACCAGCACTGGTGACCCAGGAGTTTGGCAGCTGTCGGTGTGGTCAGTATGACGGGGTGTGGGCCTGACCACCGAGGTTCTAGTGACGGAGGCTGTTTGGGAGGCTGTTTGGGAAGCCGTATGGCTTCAATGAGTTTGTGGATAAGAGAGAGGGCCATTAATGACAGGTGTGTCCTCGGTGGTGAGGAAGCCGTGCTCCTGCCAGATAGCTGAGAAAGGAGTATTCCGAATCTGTGTAGATGTCAACAATCGTGCCCTTGGAGAGATGGAGGGCTCTAGTTAGGGCTGTGAGTTCAGCCTTTTGAGATGTAGTCCCCAAGGGGAGGCTCTGAGCCTCAGCAGTGTCTGTCAGAGTGACAACAGCATAGGCCGCCCTTCGCTGGCCGTCGGGTCCTACGACGGAGCTGCCGCCAACAGAGGAGGTGCGCTCAGCATTTCGGATCGGCATGTCTGAGAGGTTAAGCGGGGGAGCAGAGAGATCTCTGAGCTGGGGACAGGAGTGAGATGGAGACCCCTGTGTGGGAGGGAGAGGAAGGAGAGTAGCCAGGTTTAGAAGAGGGGAGGGTGACAGAACAATGTGAGGGTTTTCAATGAAGAGTAAGTGGAAAAGCTGTGCCCTGGAAGGGCCTAGAAGTGCAAGAGACCGATGACTGAGGAGGTCAGTGAGGCGATGCGATGAGAAGACAGTCAAAGGCTGGGCTAAGGTGATTTTAATGGCCTCCTGAGTGAGTTCAGCGGCTGCTGCTGGGGCGCAGAGGCATGGCTGCCATCCTTTTGTGGTGGGATCTTAGCTGTGTAGAGAGATGAGCCACTGCTTTTTGATACATGGGACCTAGTGGTTGAGCCAGTAGGCCGGTGGCTATGCCTGAACGTTCATCAGTGAATAAGTGGCAGGGTGGAGCGGGGTTAGGTAGGGTGAGAGAGGGTGCCGAGGCCAGGGCTTCTCGGAGCTTAGAAAAATAGTGCTTAACGAGAGCAGGTGCCGTAAGAGGGCCTGTAGGGGTTTCTTTGGCTGCCTGATACAGTGGCTTAGCTAATAGGGCAAAGTTAGGGACTCAATGTCGGAAAAACCCTGCGAGGCTCAAGAAGGAGAGAATCTGTTCAGCATCTTGGGGGGCGGGGGGTTTCATCTCTTAGGAGCTGGGGGGTCTGGGTCTTCCCAGATAAAGGCAAAGAGGAAGTACGAGTCAGGGTGGAGAGGGATGGTAAAGAATGCATCCTTTAGATCGAATACTGTGAAGTGAGTTGTGGAAGGGGGAATGTGGGAAAGAAGAGTATATGGATTGGGGACTCCTGGGTGGAGTGGGACAACCGCCTCGTTAACAACGCGGAGGTCTTGGACCAACCGGTAGGCTCTGGAGGGCTTACAGCTGGATATCGAGAAGGGTCTTTGAGGCAACTACGGATGGGGGTGTGATGAGTAGCCATAACAGGGGTAGATGTGTCCCAGACGGAGGGATCGACAGGGTCAGAAAGGGGAGGGGGAGGGGGAGTAGAATCTGGCGCTGGGAGAAGCAGCAGGAACGGAGAGGCCTGTGTCTGTGGCCTTCCGTAGAGAGAGGCCCCTAACCCTTGCAGGGGATCTCTACCTCAGCGGGGAGCTGGGCATGAGGAAAAGACTAAGGAGTGTGAGAAGGGTCAGCCATCCAGAGAACATGAGAGAGGGAGGGTTTTAGGCGGGCATGAGGCTGTGCCCTCAGTCCCCATAACCCAAATAGGTGAGGGAACCCTAGGACCCGAGTGAGATGGCAAAACAGAGAAGGCGGCCCCCGTGTCCACCAGGAGGGAGATGGACTTACCTGCTACCTGGAGCGTGACCCTGGGCTCAGCGAGAGTGAGTGGGGTCCCAGAGTCTGGGCCTCCCCCGTCGTCCGCTAAGCCGAGAAGTTCCAGGGAAGGTGTCGCCTGACTGGATGGTCCCCGCGTGGAGGCGCCGACAACGATCCGGTCATTGGGCCATCAGATGTCCAGTGGCCCGTCTGCCTGCAGGTCGGGCAGAGCTTCGTGGGAGCCCGTGGTTAGGGCACTGACGGGCCCGGTGGCCGTCATGGCCGCATTTGACCCACGCCCCAGAGGGGGCTGATTTGGGTTGGACCCCAGCTCCTCGGCCCTGGGGCCCGCCGGCCTCAAGGCAGCTCCCAAGGCCTGGGTTTGGGGTGCTCCCTGCTGGTGGCAAGGTGCAGCCGTCTCGCGGGCATAAAAACTTTAAAGGCCGTTTTCACCGATTCCTGCATGGGGGTGGGGGGGTTGAGGACCGCCCTCAGCCTTCTGTAACTTCTTTCTGACATCTGGGGCCGGGTGGGTGATAAAGTGCGTGGCTGGTATTGTGTGCCCGCCTGGGAGGTTGGATCTCGGCGGGTCTATTGAGTAAGAGCCTCGGTGAGACGATTAAGGGAGAGAGCTGGATGTTCGTCGGCTCCCTGCTTACTTCCCGAAGTTTCTCAGAGGTAACTACCTTGTTGGAGGCAGTTTGCAGGCCACTGAGGATACATCGTAGCCTTGAGTCACGTCGCCGGCGGCCATCCTGCCCAGCTTGGTATTCCCATCCCGGGTCAGCTCCTGGCACGGCCTGAGGCCCAGTGGGCATGGTGGCGTCCGTGAGGCGAGTTTGGTCAGCAGAGGCCCTGGCAGCGCTGAGGATGCGATCTTTTCCTTCGGGTGTGAGCGTAGAGGCCTGGATGACAAACACGTCGCGCCAGGTTAGATCATAGGCCTGAGTGAGAGAGCGAGATTCTTTGATGTAGTTAGTGGGGTTAGGAGAAAAAGACCCTAACCGCTTTTCTATTTGAGAGAGATCCTGTGAAGAGAAAGGAATGTGGATTCGGACGACATCTTCAGCCCCGGCGACCTCTCGACCTCTCGAAGAGGGCAGAGGAAGTCAGAGTCGGGGGCAGGGACAGAAGAAGAGCGGTCCGGGCTGAGATAGGGGATGGAGCAGGTGGAGGGGAAGGAGGACGGTGAGTAGTGGAGTCTGGCAGGATGGGGTGGCAGAGGAGGAGCTGAGGGACCTGGGGAGGGAGGGAGGGACGGGAGCGTAGATCTCCAAAGCTTTGCTCTCCTAATAGAGGCTGGCACCTACGGGATTCCCGCCACCTTTCCCGTCCTAGATCTGTCAGGATGTGGAAGTTAAAGCTCCTTCAGCAGGCCGCTTAGCTAATGGACATCTAGGCCAGGCGACAGTAGAGTCAAAGGTCAGTCCTTTAGGTCTCAGATCCTGATCGAGGCCTAGACGGCTAAAATCTGATAAGAGACCCCCAAGCGGAGTTTGTGGGGTCCGGTTCCGAATGAGAAGTTCCCACGGTCTCAGCCGCCCGGACAGGGGAAACCAGAGGTCAGGCGTCCCCAGACTCTGATTTAACCCTGCGGCAGGAAGGACCGTGGCGAGTCAGAGACGTCTCTCGTGACTGTACCAGGCCGGAGGTCGGCTGTGACGGAGGGTCGCCCCTGACGCGGCCGCGACTGCGGACAGGGGTCCCGGAGGGCCAGGCCCGGAGAGGGTGGAGAGACCGAAAGGGAACTTACCCTATCCGACAGTAGGAGGTGGGCAGCGAAGGTTCTGGAAGAGGAAGGAAGGAGAGGCCCCTCACGGCCGGGAGGCCGAGGGACAGGATCTCCTCCCGGGTTTCGGCACCAAATGTAAGGTGAACGCGTGACACGCGACAGGAGCTTTAGAAGCAGCGTTTATGGGGCGAGCGCTCCCGGGCCAGGCTCTCTGGTCCAGGGAGGAGAGGGGCCAGAGAAGGCAGGCCCTGGGGTGGGAGGGCGTGGATTTATGGGTTACCTGGGGGTGGAGGTGCAGGGTGGGGAACGTTAATCGTTAATCAATGCTAATTGAGCCTCCGGGTGAGGGTGGTGTCGCCTAGGGCTTTAGGGTGGGCCCTATTCAGGCCTGGATTCCTGGTGTCAAGCTGGGGAGTCTCCAGGCAGGCATCTGGCTGGCCCTTCCCCTGCCGACCTAACAGCCTTGCCTTCCTTTCTAAGTGTCAGACTCCAGGATATTGACCCTAAAATCAGTCAGTCCCACTAAGTGTTTTTTGACCATCTTGAACACCCAATGCTGATGAAAAGTGTTTTTACATTTTCCTTCCTTTCATAATATGAAAATAGAACACAAAAGGAATGATCCTTAATTAGTAATTGCATTTTTAAATAACAAGTGCACATGTTCTAAGAAGTGCTGTATGTTTCAGGGGAAATACATGTGTATAAATTTCTCTTTTAGGGAAGAGGCAAAATTTATAGCACAAAAATATATGAAATTGAGTTACGTTGATATTATTACAGAGAGAGTATCTGAGCACCATTTGTCAGTTTCTAAATTATTTTTGCCTGCTGCATTCCTTCAAACATTGGACAACAGCAAATAGGTATAATTTATGACACACCCAAAGGGGTTAGCTGTTTTCTACTAAATTAACCACAACAAATGGAAACAACAGCTAACATTTATTCTACACTGATTCAGGTACAGAATTAATATCGACACTCACCAAACATACAAAATAACATGAATGAAAATTTTTTATGGAAAATTAGTACTACAGTCATATTTGTTGAGCCATTTATAATTTATTTTATATGGCATAAGACTATTGCTCAATATAGTTAAAAACATTTAATTTTATATTATTCAACTTCCAATCTCACTAGTGCTTTAAATTTCTCTATTTGTTTATTTTATTTTAGACTATTATTGTCTTGCATCTGTGTCAGTGAACTTAGATTTCAAGTGAATCACAAAAATAACAGAAACTGCCATTTAAATGAATCTATCAAATACCTTAATACTTTGAAAACAATCAAAGAAAAACCATGATCAGAATCAGGAGACATACCAAATAGAAGTATTTCGAATACAAATCTTTTCAGGACAATTCAACACTTATTCCTTAATTACAAATACTTTAAAGAAGGCCTCAGTGATCCCACTTCTGGATGTTTATCCAAAGAGATCCAAAAGATTAACTTGAAAATAAATGTTCTTCCTTATGTTTGTTGTAGCATTATTTACAATAACCAAGATATGGAGGCAACTTGAGTGTCCATCGATGGATGAACGAATAAAGAAGTAGTGGTATATATATATATATAATAGAATATTACTCAGCCATAAGAAAAAAAATGAAATCTTGCCATCTGCAACAACATAAATAGACCCAGAAGATATTGTGCTGAGTGAAGTAAGTTAGACAGAGAAAGATATGTACCATGTGATTTCACTTATACATGCAATCTAGTAACAGGATAAGCAACAACAACAAGAAAAAAATAGTAACAAACTTATAGACACAGAAAGCATTTTGATGGCTGCCAGATTTAGGGTTTTGGGAGCATGGGTGAATGGGGAGGGAACTGAGATACAAATTGAGAGTTACAAAATAGTAATGGGGATGTAGAGTATAGCATGGGGAATATAGTCAGTATACTGTAAAAACTGTGTAGTGTCTGATGGGTGCTGGATTTATCAGTTATCACTTTGTAAGGTTTATAAATGTTTAATCATTGTGTTGTACATTTGAAACTAATATGATATTGTAAGTCAAATATACTTGAAAAATAAATATATAAAAATTTTTTAAAATCTAGTTTTGTGAACTTCAAAGATTGGAGGGACACTTCATTAGAAGTGACAGAAAACACTATCGTTTATTCTGTTTACAGGGGATATAAATAAAAGCTTGTTACACTTTTGATGTCCTCTTCTACCAACACACATACAGACATAATTACATACAATAAAACTTAGATTCTAACTTTGAGTACAGAAAAAAAAACTGGTTGTAAAATTATGGTTAGGAAAAAAATAGTATTTATTCTAGAAAGGAATTATTGAAGTCATATGGTCTCATCCAGACAAATAGCAGCAAAATCAGGGAACAAAGGTGCTCTCTAAGAAAGAGATTACATACTTTTAATATTACACTCTTCACTTTTCCAATTACGCAAATATACCTCTTTTTTCTCCAGGTTTCAGTGTTTAATAACTCTTATCATAATAAAAACTTATGCAAATGACAAAAAAATGTCATGCTGGTGCCAGGACTTAGAATATACACCTCAAAAATATATAAAAACTTTTGTTATGAATTAATTATCAAAGAGTTAAACTTTAATTCTATAAGAAAGGAGAAAAGCAATTCCTGAACCCTATATGAAAGAAAGAAGGATATCAAGAGGCCAGAGTATGAGATGTTTTTCATTTTCTCCTTTTTTTAAGGCCTTGTGTTGTGCCACTGGCACGACGTGTAAAGTTTCAGACTTGACTAGGTTCAGAGATAATGGTAGCCTGTATGCAGCAATAACATTAGCAATGGCAGAAAATACTCAGTAGAATAATATATAGGTTACATGCTAATTATCCTATTCATTTTTTTCTTCTTTAGTTAAAAAAAAAAAAAAATGTTTTATTTGATATCATGCAGGATTTAGAGAGTATGATCCTGAATAAATAGGGCTTCTGAAGCCTACATCCAGGAGAGGCTCAGCGTATCCATTATGAATTGAATTATATCCTCTGAAAATTCATATGTTGAAATTTTAACCCTCATTGTGTCAGAATGTGACTTTATTTGCAGATATTGTTTTAAAGACATGGTCAAGTTAAAATGAGGTCATTAGGGTGGACCTTAATCCAAGAAAACTGGTATCATTATAAAAAGGGAAAATTTGGACATAGAGGCTGCATGGAGGAAAGACAATATGAAGAGACGCAGCAGGAAGATGACCATTAAGAAGCCAATGACAGAAGCCTAGAATAGATTCTTCCCTCAAAACCCTCAGAAAGAACAGATCCTGTTGATGCTTTGATTTTAGACTTCTGACTTCCAGAACCAGTAGGATTTCCGTTTAAGCCAACCAAGCTGTGGTATTTTGTTACCATGTCACTAGAAAATGAATTTAGTACCTTTTTCCTTTTGTTTCTGACTGTATCTTCTGTCCTCCAAGAGATTGAACTTCGTCATACTCTACCCTTTCCAATGGACTAAATGAAGCTCTAATACCTTAATGCATTTACATATCTTTTCTCGCGATCAGTTTCATGGATATGAGAAAAGGTCTCATTCAGACATGTAGATGTCCAGAGAAAAGTTAAAATAGCTATGAGTATGCAGTCACAGAGTGAAAAACTTAATAAATCACACACACACACACACACACACACACACACACACAATCATGAATATATACATATGCATACATATATATAAATAATTAAATATATATAAATAATTAAACTATTTTACATTCCCATTTATCTTCAACTAAAGTATAGGAACAGCGTAGTATTACGCCCTTCTTCTTGCAAGCTTTCAAAAATATCTTTTGGTATACAGTAGTACCCCCTTAAATACTTTGTTTATATAGTAGTACCCATATATCCACAGAAAATACATTCTAAGACCCCCAGAGGGTGCTTGAAACTGAGAATAGCACCAAGCCCTACACATACTGTTCTTCCCTATAATACATAGCTATGATAAATTTTAATATGTGAAGTAGACACAGTGTGATCGACAATATAACTAAAAATAAAATAGAACAATTATAATAATATACTGTAATAAAAATTACATAAATGTTATTTTTTTCTCTTTTTCAAAACACCTAAGTGTAATGTACTCGCCCTTCTTTTGATGGTGTAAGATGATGATACAATGCTTGTGTCATGAGATAAAGTGAGGTGAATGACATAGGCATTGTGAGGAGCCTTAGGCTACTATAAGTGTTCCCTGAACACCAGCACGGAGATACTCCACAGCTGATTTGATAACTAAGATGACTCCTAAGTGAGGAATGGGAAGGTTGCATATACCACACGGAAATACTACTCAGAATGACACACAGTTTCAAATATGAATTGTTTATTTCTGGAATTTTTTATTTGATATTTTGGACAGTAGTTGACCACAGGTAACTGAAACCGAGGAACCCAAAATTACAGATAAGGAGGACTACTGCATAAGCAAATAGTTGCATACTCAAATATTTAATTAGTTGCATTTATATATTTGTAGTTAGGGGAAAGGAGAGGAGATTTAAGCTTTATAGCTCAAATTAGATCTTTTTTTTCTTAATTTGAAATGTTCCAGGGAAACAACTGCCTAGTCATAAAAAACAAAAACTGTATGTAGGTTTTAAACTTGAAATCACAAAATTGCCTCTTAGAGTACGGAAAGTAGAGAACAGAGGGAGAAAGAGACTGCTAATATATGTCAGCAGGCTGTGCATGATTATCTAGATTATCCATGTATCATGAGATCCTTTTACCATTTAAGAAGTTTTTTATTGTAATTATTTTTACTTTTTATTTCAAAAGTGTATCTTCTCATTTTTTATTAATTTAAATTATTTTATATTCTATATATTGTCCATGGTCTCATTGGTTAATATGCACTGTATTAACCTTATAGAATTGTTATGAAAATAACTAGTATATATCTGTTTTTTAAGTATACGATTTTTATTCCAAATTGATCTAACAAGGATATTGGGGGACTACTATGTATCAGGAAGTATTGTTGAAAATTGGAATACCTCAGTTAAAAAGGCAAAGATCTCTTTCCAAAAAATTAAATATGAAAAGAATCATGCAGTATGTTAGAAACTGAAGTGCAAAGAGAAACATGCACTTCCTCCTTTAACTCCAGAGCTTTTCACATTCTTAGAAAATTTATGGATAGTGTGAATTCATAGATTAAAATGCAAATGCAGATGGATAATGTGACCTGCCTGTTGAGACTGCAGAGAAGAGACTATATTGAGAAGTCAGGCCTGGCAGATGATGGCTGATGATGGCATTGTTTCACTTAATGAAGTGGCTATTGAAGCTTAAAAAGGGAAAGATGACACATGGGAACTGAGTGCCTTTGTCTTTGGAAGAAGAAAAAGCTTTATATTTTACCAAGAAGAACTAAACTCATGACTTCTTTTTGAACTTCATTAATCTTTTCCATGAGAATTTATCTCATTGTCAAGCAGCTCGATAGCCACTTTGAGAAAATGCTTTGCTTCTTCATAATGCAACCAATGTCTTCACTGTCTTCAGGCTCCAGTGATGACCTGCCTTCACAGAAATTCGGAGACCAGCAATGCTCTGGGGAAACCAATGTGAAGATGCCAAAACTGGAGAGTTCAGGCAAGCAAAACTTTTGCCTGCAGGGCAATTTTTATTTATTAATTTGTTTCTGGTAACAGCAAGGGAAAAATAGTGTTACTGAGAATTTTTATGCAGAGATATTTATTCTTGAGTAAAAGAAAGATAAGCTTTTGAAATTGTTCTAGTGAATCTTTTCTGTAGACTGATCTTAACTTTCAATAGCATAGACTTTATGCAAAGTCAAAAGGCTAAACAAAATGTCACAACAAAAATATATCTATGAAAACCCACGATCCTAAAAGCAATCGAATAATTTTGTATCTCCAATCCCCAACCTCTGCTCAGACCCAATTATTATCTATTTTTATATAAAGAAAGCAGAAAAACAACACACATAAATTAATTACCAAGACTACTTCCTTGAAAAATGTTCAGAATCCATCACTTATGGCCCTCTTTTAATGGTAAGATATGGACTTTGATCAATAGAAATTCGTTGTTCCTAAACTAACATTGAAAACAATAAGAAAATATATATCATGAATCATTAATTTTCTTTTGAAAACCCTTGGGAAGCCAGTTTTTGGCTGTGATGTGTAGCCAATTAAATCACTTCAGTGTCCCAACATAGCTCACTTGTATCACACTTTGCTTTCACAATGCCTTGACATTTTATCTTTAAAACGACTATATTTCCTTTGAAATCACAGGTACTTATTTTCAGCCTCATTTTCCCCAGTCAGTTCCTGCATCTGTGCAGTGGGTGGAACTGGCTCTACGTCAGTTCCAACCCTTTAATGATAGGGATCACAGACTAAAACACACAGCCTAGAACGCCAACAGCAGTGTGGGGGAGGCAGAAAGTAAGGACAAAGTCAGCTGCTGGCCTAATGCTTCGCCTTAAAAATGTAGCATAGTGTTCCTGGGGGTTATTATTCTAGAGTTCAAAAGAGAATTTAGAAAATCTGAGTTACTGGTTGTCTTTTATTATCTTGATTAAGCTCTTATAAGGAATAGTCCAAAATAGAAACCCTACTTACATCTGATTGCAAATGTGAAGCTACGAAATAGAGTAGAATGTTACAAATGAGAAAATAAAAGAGAAAACATATATTTTTTTTAATTTTTAAGTTTTAGCCATATTTCCCAAATGTTCTTTGAAATGTAGCTGGCAACAAGATTAATCCATGATTTAGTTATTTGACTATCTTTGACAAGGAGTGCATAAATTATTAATTGCAGGATTTCAATTCAAAGTTATTTAAATACTATTTACATTTGTCAAAATTCTTAGAATACATAGAACTTTACAGCAAAAAAGAGTAAACCTTAACATATACAAGTTAAAATAAAATAAACAGGAAATTTTTTAGATGCAAGGCAGAACATGACAAAATAATCTAAAAGCGTTGTAATGTATGAAACAAATTTATCAGTTTTTGTCACATGGAAATATTTGTTTTACCTTCTTTCTTATAGATAATTTTGGTCAGTCCACAATTTTACATTGATTGAAATTTCTCAATATCTTCTGATTTTCACCATAATATTGAGAATTATATTATCAGCCTGTCTGTATTCGGTACATGATCTGTCCTTATTATTGAATTTTAAAAATTACTTTTTCTTTGGTTTCTGAATATTTGAGCAATTATACATTGTTAATAATAAAGATAATATCTATAACTATTAATACACACTTTTGATTAGTATTGAGAAATTCTTAGCGTTATGTTTTCAATTATTGCCGCTTGTCTATAGTTTCTCTTTACATTTTCTTGACTAAGTAATTTGCATATTGAGTTTTGTTCTTGTTTTCTTGGTCGCTTTGTCATTTAACTTATTTTTTATGTTTTCAGTCTCTGTTTTTATGTACTGAATTCTGAGTAGTTACTGCAGTTGCATCTAATTTGCTGTGCAGACCACCCAATAAGTATTTAAATTTGAAACTATATATTTAAAATTTTATATTCTTTTTGGTCATACTAAATCTAAAGTCTATGGGTGTTTACATTTCTTGTTTGTTATTTTTTATCACTTTTAGTCATAGCAATTAGATTCTTATGATTTCTCATTTTTGTATGAGTGAGTTATGTGAGAATACTGAAGATCTATGATGAAGATACACTTTTTCAGTCTTATTTAACCAATTTTGTTATAGTTTAAGTTGATATATTGTATTACATGTGGGAAATGCCTATTTTGTGTCTAGGTAATGCATTCCAATTGAAGTCTAGCCATGTAACACATTTTTATATTATATATTTGTTGGGCTACTTGTAGTAGTATTTTAAGGATCTTTGTCATCCAATACATTTTCAAGACTGGTTCTCATTCTGCTTAACGTTTTTTGTTTTCCTAAATTTAATCATAAGTGATTTATAACCTTAATGTTCAACTGCAATTTGGGGATCGTATTTTATGTCCTCTTGAAACTCAATTATATATTAGTCGATTCTCAGAATTCTTTCCAAATCCCATCACTTGGAATTAATATCTAACATGGCACGGTATTTGTACTTGCAAAGCACTTGCAATATGTTTAGTACTTAGACATATGTTTATCTCTCACTTTAGTTTATAAACTCACAGGGGACAAACTGCACTTTGGATTTTATGTTCTTTCACAATGTTTTGTAGTAATGTCCTTACTGACTTACTGAATGATGGTCAGGTGTGAAAGTGTTCATTGCCACCACAAAGATTTCTTGGGTGTTGATAATTTCTGTTCTGCATAGAAGAAAGAAAGACAGGAGACACTTAGTTTTTACCTTTGCTAATACAAAACTACATATTTGTTCAAATAATTTTTCAGAGGAGTAATATTTTTACAAACTGAGACTGACGTTTCCCAAAAAGTTTTGTTCTCTTATCTTTTCCTTTACCATTTAGGAAGAATTGATAGCTTTCTATATTCACTATTTTAATAGGCAGGCATACACACTTGAAGTTAAGTCACTGCAGCATTTAAAAATAACTAAAACTTTGAGATAATTGTCTTGGAAACTAGAATCATTTTTCTCTATTCAGAATAATTCGTTTAAAGTGTTTTCTAAATCTAAATATCCGTTTCAAATGTTAAATGCTAAAACTTAATCAACCAGAAGCTACAGTTTTTTAAATAAAAAATAGAGTGGGTAATAATGCAAAGTGATTAAAGAACTAGTTTCTGACCACCAAATGGATATAAATCACCTGTTAGGAGAAAAAAGAAAAGAATTGGAAGAGGAACCAGGAAGTATAAAATGGAGGTGGCCTATGCTCGGGTAAAGATGCTTTCACCAGATAAAGGCATATAAGCAAGCCCTCACTGGCTTAAGAGATCTTGGAAAGGTATAAAGATGTGTCCCAACTTCTGGAAGAAATTATGCCACGTGAGACATTTTAATTTTATTCTAAGTTGTGAATTACCGAGATTCTTTATGCAGATAGCTACCAAAATTCTTAAAAATATTGTTAACTTCTCCCCTCTTTCTCTCATCAAAGAATGCAAATTCAAGCATTAAGAAAATAGGAAAGGCTATAAAATGGATTGAAAATATGTTGGAATACATAAACCCCAATCTATTTTTTAAACTAATCATGACGTGCTTTGCACTTAAAATTCTAAATGCATAAAAATGCTAATTCCCAAAAATACACTAAACATTTTGAATACTCTCATAAGACATTAAGAAAAATAAATTTTGATAAATTTGGTGAATTATTTGACCAATTAGAAAAAAAGCCAAGTTTGCTATATTATGAATTTATGTTCACAGAAATGATTAGGCTGATGGGGCCTTCAGAGAATTGTTACTGGACAGTTGACTTTCAGCACATTGACCTGACCGTAGCTAATGGCAGGTAAGTACAATGTTACAGTTTGACATTAACATGGAGGCTCTCTCCGATTGGTGTAAAATTAAACTCATTCTTGTTTTAATTTCTAATTATTACCTAAGTTCAATATTTTGATAGTCTCATTGCCATTTAATATTTTCCTGGTTCTTGGTACGATGACTGACTTTTAAGCAAAATATGGACATTTTGGATACTATGCTATTTGATCTTAAAATTTTTGGCTGGTTTGTTCTGATGCCACCCTGGCAGGGAAAAGGAAGGAATGTTGTCTTTTTTACAGTTGAGTGGGATAGAAACCCAGGTTCCTTGTTCTCTGGCCCTAAAAAAGGAGGAGCACCTCATTAATCCTGAGTGGAGTGGACATTCCACTTCCCATTTGGACCTGTACTGAGACCACTGGGGAAGTTCCCTTGTGATGGCAGGGAGGTAGTGACAGCCCCAGCTCTCTGCTAGGCTTCCTCTGGCACCCATGTGGAGGAAAAGAGAGGCTTCATCACTGCCAGGTTGAGGGAGAGATGCAATCTCTCCTTGTGGTCTACACTGACAGACACTTAGCTGAATTTATATACATGTTGACATCTAATTTGTGAACTTTTCCGTATAGACAGGCATACCTCTGAGGTATTGTGGGTTCCATTCCAAACCACCACAATAAAGTGAATATTGAGTATCGAAATAAAGCGTCGTAATCTTTTGGCTGGTGGTGGGTCTTGCTTTTACTTTGTAAAAACCACAACATCTATAAAGGGCAATAAGGTGACCCACAGTAAAATGAGGTATTTATGTTATACTTAAGTAAAACATGCATCTTCCTACCACTGGAGGGGATGACAATCCCGGCTCCTTACTCAGCCTCTTTGAAACCACCTCATGACTCACCTCATTATAGCTTGGTTAAGAGTGGAAATCTAGGCTTCTGTGATGATTAATTTTATGTCAACTTGGCTGGGCCACTATACCAGCTATGTGGTTAAACATTATCCTGGATGTTTCCATGAAGGTTTTTGGTTTGTTTGTTGTTTGTTTTGATGAAGCTAACATTTAAATGGTGGACTTTGAATAGAGCAGGGTGCCCTGTGTAGTGTAGGATTGCCTCAGCCAACCAGGTGAGGCCTTACTGGAACATAGACTGACCTCACCTAAGCAGGTGCGAGTTCTGCCAGTAGTCTGCTTTGGACTGCAACCCCTCCCCCCGTCACTAGTCTGCCAGTGTACTCCATCAGACTTTGGATTAGGCACATCTTCACAATCATATGAGCCCTGTGGGGTCACTTCAACCAAGAAGTCTGAGATGTAGGAGGCAACAAAAAAAATCCAAGGAATTCAGCATCATGTAATTCTTCAATTCCTGTATCCTCAGTTCTCCAGTATCTTTTATTTTGAATATCCTAAAATGATTAGTATCTATTATATTTTCTCTCCTTTTTTCCTCTACTTTTTTTATTTCTTTCTCTGTTGTTTCATTTTTCTTCTCAATATTCTTTATTATTTGAGGTGAATTTGATTTCCTGGGCATATCTTGTCATTTAATCTTAACTACTGATATGAGTCTGATATTTTTACCTTCTTTACTTGGTTCAATAATTCTTTTCATAATTATTTTCCTGTTTAGTATTAATTTATATACTGAGTAAAATTTGCTTTGAGAGTTTTCTTAACATGACTCAATGCTTAAGAATATTTTATTACATTTGAGGTTTTGTGTTAATTTTCCTTAATTTATGATTTGAGGAAATTTTTCCATCACCCTAATACTTTATTTTCTATATTCTTCCTTTAGTAGCATTTTGTGATATTGCCTACTTTTTTCTTATATTGAAAGGTCTAATATTTTCCTGAAATATTAATAAAAGGTGTATCTGTGTAAGCGGTATTGAAGAATTTGAACAGTTGTTTACATCATTATGGTTTTCTGTTAGTTCAAGTACATGCAAATTTCTTAATGAATGGCACTTTTTTAAAGAGAACATTCTGTTTTCTAATTTTTAGATATCCTTTGTTTCTATAGAATTTCAGTTGTTCCTTCTGCTTTTTCTCATCACTGCCTCACCCTTCAAAGAAGTCTTTCTCTTCCCTTCACAATCATTGTCTTTCTTAGACTCCAAATTTGGCCTTTTTTTTTTTTTTTTTGAAGTTTTTCTTTTTTTAGTATTTTTGCACTCAGAATACACCTTTCTCACCCAGGAGTAATTTTTATCCCTTTTTCACTGTTACCATTTCGTTGCAATTTGAACTCCTGCTTTGTCCCTGTGGCATGTGGGGGTTAACAGCATAGAAGTGCAAGTCGCATTTTTTTCTCAGTTCTGCCCCACAGACACAGCAAAGAATCACAGGTCAGTGAGATTTAGAAAAAGTAAGATGTATTAAAGGCATATTTTAGAAGGAAACAGGCTATGCTAACTAAGGAAGGCTGTAGCCCTGTGGAATTTTGGACATGAAAAGATAGAGTATGTTCCAAGGCAGGAGCGAGTTCTCAGTGAAGAGGGCTGAAACAACATAGGAACAGGAGGGCTGCATTATATAAGAGCCACTATGGGTGGTTACAAAGGTGTTCCTAGGTGATTGGCCTGTGAGGTCCTTCTGATTGACATTCTGCTACTGCATAACACTTTGCCTAATGTGCATGTGTTTACACAGCATTTAGTCTGCTATAACTAGATTCAAGAACCTCTGAGCATAAACATGATATTATAATGATGACATAATGAGGCTAGGGTTGTGGGCAGGTTAGGATACTACCTTCTGTGCAAGTGTCTGTGGCCAGATTAAAGCAGCTATATAGGTTATGGCCTCCCGTTTTTTGTCTCACAGGAGGCAATTGGGATCCTTTACCAATAGGGTGTTCTTTGGGCAATCTGTGGGCTAGCCCTCTGTTCCCTTGTTCCCCTGTCACTCATCCAAAAATTCATTCTCATGTTTAGAATTTTATGACTTCTTTTTCAGTTCTTCTGCTTCCACCAGAACCAGTTCTCTGCTTTTAAGGATCATGCATTAGCTTGGGTCCACCTGGATGCTCCAGGATACTCTACCTATTTTAAGATCTCAAATGTTAAGATCTGCAAATTCCCTTTTGCCTTACAACAAAATTCAGGAGGTATTTCAGGAGGTATCTCAAAGGATATATTTTTGAAGACCATTCTACCTACCACATAATTATTTTTAGTCATCCATTTAAATAAGCATATCCTGAAGTCATCATTGCTGTTGTTTAACATCCTCCAGTGGTTGCTGCTTGATTACACTGAATATTGCCTAATAAGCTGTACATTGTCTCTAGTCAAGCAGTACATAAATACATATGAAAAATCTATTAGAATATATTTTTCTATAGCTTTAAAATATCCATTAAGCCTGTCCCGCCTTTTTCATTTATGAGCAGTACATTTGAAAATTTAGCTTCATTAATTGTCTAATTCCTTCATATATGAAAATTTGTTTTTTGGTGATTTTATAATCTTATGATATTCTCATCAATTTTCCCCACCTACCATGTGTCAGTTTATAATCAGTTCTAATAACACTATTCATACGATGCTTCACAGGTGCTTAACATATGCTACCTAATTCAATTCCTTACATAAATAATTGTGCCCTTTTCAGGTAAACAATATCAGAGTTTTAGAGAATTTAATTTTTACCTAAAATCACATGACTCTTAAGAAATAAAACTAAAGCTTAGGTATATTTTATCATTCCAAGTTCATTTATCTTTAAATTAATCCATAGTTACCAAAAAGTCTGCTTCTCTGTCCACTGAAGCCAAATCTCAATTTTTTGCAAAGCTTTTTTGTGCATACCACATTATATGAAAACTCTGATGCCCTAGTATATAGTCTACTTAAAATTTCAAACAACCTTTTATAATTTCTGTTTATTATTTCTAATTTTATGAAAGTATTCATATGTTATCAGAATGCTCTTCTAAAATTAAATATATGTGAGGCAGTTAATTGCATTCGCAATATTAGGCACTATTTATCAATAAAGTGAATTCCAGTACATTTCCCCAATGAAGCAAACAACTGAAAGCATCTTATATCAAGTCAGTTTAATAGCTATTTATTGACTACCTAGTTCTGTTAAGTTTTATGCTAAAACCTTGGAGAATTAAAGATGAGAAAGGCATGGTTACTGACTTCAAAAAAAATGATTTCTGAAAAAATGGGTAATCATAATTCTACCCAAACTTTGTTAAATATTAGAAAAAGAAGGAAAGCTTACCATTTTATTTTATTAGGAGGGCCTAATCGAAAAAACAAAATTCAACCAACATATAAGAAAAGTCAATTTTCCTCATGAAATATTCATATAAAAGTCTTAAGCAAAATAATAGTTTAACAAAACTATTCCAAATTTAATATAGTGTAAGGTTGATAATGGGAACACAAAGTAGCTTTGTATTACCAAATCAAAAAAAAAAAATTACTACATAACAAGATTTTCTCTTCTTCCACTTTCCAATAACAACTTCCTCACTTCCTTCCTCAGTCTCACCAGCAGTATCTTCCACATCCAGATTTTTGCTAACACTCTGTTCAAGGCAATTTAGGTCATCTCTATCACGTTCACTCTCCACCAGTCTCCACCCTATGCACGGTTCCAAAGCCATTTCTGCACCTTAGGTATTGATCATAGGAGAACCCCACTTCCTGGTATCAGAATTTGCATCCGTTCCCTATTACTGCTAACAAACTCCCACCAGCATAATGGTTTGTAACAACCACACTATTTTACTGATTTTGAGAGTCATAGTCTGTGCCATCTTAGCTGAGTCCTCCGCTTTGTGTGTGTGTGTGTGGGGGGGGGTGATCTCACAAGGTAGGAGTCAAGGACTCTATTGAGTTGTGGCCTCATTTGAAGGTTTGACTGGATAAGAATCTGCTTCCAAGTTCACTCAGTTTGTTGGAAAAAAATTTATTTTTATGTGTGGTTATAAGACCTAGAGCCACAGCTTCTTGCAGGTTGTTCCTGGAGGCCACATGCATTCCTTGCACATGTCACCTTTCCTAACTAGTCTC
Organism: Cynopterus sphinx; assembly: GCA_030015415.1. NCBI lineage: Eukaryota > Metazoa > Chordata > Mammalia > Chiroptera > Pteropodidae > Cynopterus > Cynopterus sphinx. The sequence continues at coordinate 19,817,973 of CM057393.1, read as the reverse complement.
TTACTTCAAACCCACAATGAGAATTTCTAGCCAGTTACTAACAAAATAAAGTCCCTTCGAATAACATAATTACGAGAGTGACATTTCATCACTGCTGTCCTCTTTTGGCTAGAAACAAGCCATAGGTCTTAACTTTTGGTTTGACTGCCATACTTTCTAAATGCAATTTCTCTGAATTTTTTACTTAAAATGGTGTATTGAATTTTGTCAAAGACTTTTAGTATATCTATTTACTGAATCTATCATATAATTTCTCTTATTATCAGTGTGGAAAACTATACTGATAACTTCCTGATGTTGAACAAACTATGTCCTAAGATAAACCTCATTTGATTAAGATGTATTATATTTACTATATTTTCTGGTCTGATTTAACAGCTTTATTGAGGCTTTTTGTATGCATGTTCCTCAGAACTATTTTTTTCCTGTAATATTTTTGTTAGGTTTTAATACCACAGTTATTACGCAAGCCTTATAAAATTAAAGTGAATTAGGATATGTTCCCTTTTTCTTGATAGTCTTAAAAAATTTGTATAGGATTGGAAGCAATTCTTTTAATTATTATAATTGACTACTGAAACACTTCAGCCCTGGAATTTTCTCAATGGAAGTTTCTTTAATTAAAATTTTAATTATAACATAATACTATTTAAATTTTTTATTTATTTTGTCAGTTTCAGGATGTTGTATTTTTTAAGACTTTTTTAAAATTTATCTATTTATTGGATTAAAAGACATAAAGTTTCATAATATTTCCTTATTCTTTTAATGACTAAGATTTGTTATTATGCAGAAAGTAGTGATAATCCTACTTTTATTTCGATTATTGTTCCTTTGTTTTTTGTTTCTGTAATGGGCTTATATGTAGTACCCAAAAATCTGTAGATAAATAACTACCCCCAATATAATGGTGTTGGGAGGTGGCGCCTTTGGGAGGTAATTAGGTTTATATGAGTTTATTGGAAACAAGTCCCTTTGGTGGGATTAGTGCCTTTGTAAGGAGAGAAACACCAAAGCTAATTTTCTCAGCTACGTGGGGACACAGTGAGAAGGCAGCCATCTGCAAGCCAGGAAGAGGGATCTTACCAGAATCTAACCATGCTGGCACGCTGATCTCAGACTTACTGCCTCCAGAAATGTGAGAAATAAATTTCTATTATTTAAACCACCCAGTCTGTGGTGTTTTGTTATGGCAGCCCAAGAAGACTAATACAGTTCTTGTTTTGATTATTATTTCTGGGGTTTTAATAATTTTATTAATTTTTCTGATAACCAGTTTTAGCTTTGCTTTTACCTATTGTCTTTTTTTTATTATTTTGAGTTCTGTTCTCATAACTATTTTTTCTTTTCTTCAATTTATTTTAGGGTTAGTTTTCTCTTCTAGTTTAATAGGGTAAACATTTAGACCAATAATTTTAAGTCTTTTTTTCCTTTGTAATTTTGACCTTTAAATTTTTAAGTTCTTCTTTGTTCACTGAATTAGCTGTATTGACAATTTGTTTTCTTTTGAAATAATTTTTAAAATCGTTTCAAAACTTTTCTTTTGGTTTCTCCTTGACTATTGTTTCTTTAGATTAGTAGTATTTCCCACTGTGAGGATTTTCACATGTGTAAGAATTTTTTACATGAAATTTTTAGTGGTTGTTCATTCAATTCTGATTGTGTCTTTGTGAGAAACTCTTCTAAATCTATTGAAGTTATTTTATACCCCTGAAAATGTCAAGTTTAGTGAACTTTCTAAGTGTGCTTAAAAAAAATAACATGTATTTAACAGATGTCGAATCTAGCAATCTGTGAAAGTTAGTTCAAGAGATTGATACTGGTTTTGTAGATTTTCTATATTGTTATTGATTTTTTGTATATTGATTTATAAATTATTGAGAAAGAACTACTAAAAACTATAATATTTTAAAATTTTTATTTTATTGTTTCAAGTATACATTGGTTAGACATTTATATAATTTATATAAATTTGTCTCTTTTCCCTTTAGTTCTGTCCATTTATGCCTTATGAGGTACAGCATTATTTAACAGGTATTATATCTTTCTACTAAATTGCTCCTTTTATTATTATAATGTTTCTCTTATGTCGCATAACACATTTTGCTTTGAAGTCTTCTATGTCTGATATTAAAATAGTCAGGCTAGTTATTTTATGCTTGCTTGTCACTACATGTTTCATTTTCCATTCAATTATTTCTGACATGTCTGTGTGTCTTTTTATTCAAATTTTATGAACATCTTGTAGTTATGATTTTTTTTAATCCAGTTTACAAATTTGGATGTTCAGTTCACACAGTTAATTCTAGATTTGATATTTAGATTTAACTCTGTTATATTGCTAATTGCTTTTCAATTCTCCATTTATTGTTTTGTCCCTCCATTCTTGGTTTTCTGCCTTCTTTTGGATTTATTTAAAGTTTTTCATTCCATTTTGTCTCCTTTACAGTCTCCTTAGTTCCACTTTTTTTTTACTTGCTCCAGACCTAACAAAATTCATTCTTACCTTCATACAGTCTATTTTTGATCAAGTCTTCAAACCTTACAATCCACACCTGACATTTCACCCTTCTCAATTCATACTACACTCTTCCTATTTTCCACTTTCAGTTTTCATTTACTGCTTCCCATTTTCCACATTATAAATGTAATAACCTTTAAATCTATAAAGCTATTTACATATCTCAAATCCTTTGTGTGACTATTATGTATTTTTTAACTTTAAAAAATTTCTTATTTTTTAAAAGGTTTGATATTGATACATAATATTGAAATTTTTTCTTTCAGCTGTTTTAGAGATTTTTATTGTTTTCTCATAAAATGTCAACTGTCTTTGCTATCTTTGTTTCCTGTTAGACCATGTATCTTTTATCTTTGACTTCTTTACATTTTTTCCCTTAAATTTAGTGTCCAGTTATATGACTCTGATGAGCCTAAATATGATTCTGTTTATAAATTTATCTTGCTTGTATAAATAAATTAGTGGTAGTTATAAAATTTTGGATGTCATTATATCTTAAAGTTATTTTCTAACTTTTTAATTCTGACATATCAGTTATAGGTAGATAGACAATCTGATTTGTCTCAAAGGCACTGTTAACATTTTTTTTCTCTTTAGTTTTGATAATTGGTATGTCTCCCATTCATTCATTCATTCATTCATTCATTTAGTTTTACTATTTCCAATCAGATAGTAAGCCCATTCAATGGAATTTTTGTTTCTGATACTGTACCTTTCAGATCTAAATTTTCCTGTTGATTCTTTATATAATTTTCATTACTTTGCATAGATTATTGATTTGCATTAAGAATATATTTTGTGTATTTTTAACATATTTTATTTTATTTTTTAAATATAAAGTATACTTTAAAATCTCTGCCATATCCACAATCATCTGATTCATCTTGGATTTAGTTTCTGTTGTCTGTGTTTTATTTTCTTGATTATAAATTATAGTTTTGTTTCTTAATGAGTCTATTAATTTTTAATGAAACATCTTATATAATATATTGTAGAAACTCTGAGTTTTGTTATTTTCCTCTGAAGAATCTTGATTTTTAGTATAGCAGGCAATTGAAATAATGGGTGATCAATTTGAACTCGTGTTCTCAAACTTTCCAAGATCCTCTGCCTTTGCTGGACTTGATTCCCTTGTAAACTTTTTCATGGCTTAATTAGGCCTTATTAGGGAAGGTCTGAGGTTTGGTGCTTACTATTAAATTTTCTCTGATGTATTAATAAGTTTAAAGATACATGTTTACTATAACACCAAATTCTGATTTCTGCATCTTCAGCTCAATGGGATAACTATGCTCTACTTGGGTTTTATTTCTTTGTGTCACATTGGGAAATTGCCTCAAGTCATGGAATTGTGATTGTTGGCTCACCTCATTAGTGCCTCTTCTTTCAGACATCACAGTCTCATAGTGCGTATTGTCCATGTTTTCAAAACATTCATAATTTTGAACACCATTATGACTGTTTATAGTGCACATACCACTTTTTCCTTTCTGGCTGAAAGCAGAATTCTTGTTCATCTTTTATACTTTTTTTTGACCCAGCAAATAATTTTTTACTGTTCTCAGCAATGATGACATCATTGACGTAAACAAAAATTTTAAATTAATTAATGATAATTATGTTAATAAGAATCATCAGTGTTAATTCTATGCACATAGGGAATTGCAGTAAAATAGGAAAGATTCTTAAGAATGCTGGTAAAAGCATGATTTCTCTAAGGACAGAAAATATGCTTTCATGACCTCCTTCTAAAGACTATCCCAAACCTTAGTTCAGAAAAAGCAAATTGGATTTAGGGACGATTAATTGTTGAGAAGGTCACTGAAGAAACATCTCGTATTATGAGAAGAGTTCAAGACTCATTAACATGCAGGCCAAATAGAGGGTGTTGGTACATGGTACATTATCATAATTCTTGCATTGCTCATCTACATAAATTACAGAGACAAAAGTCTCAATCATGCAAAGAGTATTAGACTTTTTTTTTTCAGGAAAATGTGCACAATTCTATAACTGGGTATTATGAAGCAATTGTAGGATGCTTAATTCTGTCCACAATTACAGAAAATCAACTGTAAAAGACTGAGAATAATTCCTCTTAGGAAAAAAAAAAAAAACATTTCAATCAATATTAAATACAAGCTAACCTCAGGACTTCTGGGTCCTGACCAAAGAATTGTCTCTGCCCCACAGAGCCCATGGTATATTGTCAGAATCTGCTTTGTTTCTTTTGTATGAATCTTGGTAATGTAATTTCATGTTGGCAGTTCTTCATTGGTTGGTGTGTAGACTAACTTTGAATACAGTCAACTACCAGGAGTTTGATGAAATTATCTTAAGATAGAGAATACTTTAACAGTTTCACTAGTTTCCTGTGGTGTTTGGTTGACCACAATAAATGTAGCAATGAACAGAAGAATATCTTATTTTGTACAGCTGTCACTTAAAATGTGTTGTTATTAATATATTTGACTTCACCTTAACCCTGATGGTAAGATGGTTAAGAATGATTCTTCAAGATGGTAGAATTTAGTTAAGATTTCTGAATCCAAATGAAATGCTTTTTTCTTTCTGCTTATACTGTTCCTAGCAAACATTTCCTTAGGTAGAGATAGGAAATGATTCCTCTGCTGTTTAGGTTTACATGCTATTTAACCTTACTTTAACTGCCAGTTCTTTCTGTTTATTCAAATTTCTACTTGAATGACATACTTATGATCCTACCTTGGTATATTACAAGGAAGAATGTTTGTCGCCTTACATATACGAGACGTAGCCTGCAAAAACTGCTCTGGCTATGAAGTTCAATGTAAATTCAAAATATCAGTGTTATTATTATGTAATTACTCAATGTTTAATAAACATTTTAAACATTTTCTCTGTCATGAAACAGCTATTATTTATAACCCACAAGATACTTAAATAGCAGCTATTCCACTTGATTTCATATCACAGAAGAGAGCCCTTCTTATCCAAAGATGGTATTTTAGAAAATAATACACTGGTTTAGGGAATAGAAAAGAAAAATGATATTCTATTAATTTTGTTCAATAGTTAGAACTCTGTAATGATGTGATCTGAGGGTTGGCATAATGTGTACTTTTTCATTGCTTTAAAATAAAATTTAAAAAATTGTAAATAAATACAGTCATGTTTTATCGCACTTAAAAAAAAAACTTCCCCAAATATGCATACTTTGGAGTATTTAAAAAGCATGATATGAAAATTTTCATTATTAATCAAATGTAAGGCTCCAATTAAAAATACTTTATTATTGTGGTTACTGTGTAACTCAAAATTGATAAAATTGCATTTTTTTTACAAAATATCATAGAGGAGATCCACTGATATTATCTTTCTCAGTAGTAAACTTCTATAATACCTCCTTTAACATTCACAGTTATTTGGGAGGGGGAATTTGAAAGTTTGGGGGAACAGATATCTTTGTTAAGATCCCAGCTTTGCTTGTTAGTATCGGTGTGACTCGAGGCAAGTCATTTAATCTCTCAGCCTCAGTTTCATGATTTTTATTAAAGTAAAATAAGATTTGCATTTAAGGGTTTAAAATGTACAATATATGCAAAGTGCCTCTGATAATATATAAAAATAAACAGGAGGCATTATGTTTGCCACTGCTGACTAGTTTCATGAGTTTTGAGAAACAAGAAAAATGGCCATGTTTTCTGTTTCTGTTTTTCTAAATATTCAATAAAAATTAAAACACTGCCTCTTTTCTATCTAAAGAATGAAAAGGTAGACCCCTTCACTTTAGTTCACATGGAAATTAACCTTGAAATGAAAAGAAAAGAAAAACTATTTTTTACTCTTTGAAAGAAAGGTGTTCTAATACAATGAATATAAAAATGTACCTTAATTTTTTTAGCTACTATTACCCATAAAAGCTTTGCTCTGTAGAATTTATAATACATATACACAACACACATGTATATACACAGGGACACATTTTGCATGTTGTTTTCCTTGAGTTTTCAAAGCGACTACTCATGGAAAAATTATCTGATGAATGTAGAATTTATTTTTATACTTGGTGACAAGTAAAAAAAATTGATAGCTGAAAGTTAAAGCCAAAGCTGATTCAGGAATTCATGTTAAATGCCTAGTCAGCTATATTACAAATCATATCGCATATGATGCCTCATGTTCCTAAGCAGTGATGTGCTATCCAAGAAACAGAAAAATAAAGTTTCAGAATGTATTCTAGACATCCCATGTCTGCCCCTTCACACAGACTGAGACTAATTCAGTTTATAAAAATGCTGTATTTAAATTTCTTAACTCGAATTGATAGAAAGCTTACTATTAGAGACCTGCAGTTATTTAACTATTAAAATTTTATTTTGATAATGCTAAACATTGATACTTTCTTACTTAGCATGCTATAATTCACCACACCAGTTATTTGGGAAAGAATGTAGATGATACACATTTGGCAGGTCATTTAATAAGTGAAGTAATAAATTTGAATCTCCTTTGTTAGAAAACACTTTTCTCATTTTACTATTAGAAACTTCACACCTAAAAATTTGGACTGATTTTGCCAAACTCATACAATGTAATGGTAGAATCATGACTCCCAATGCAATGCTTATTAAGCTACATAGAATAGCAGAAAATAGCCTGAGTTTACCCTTGATTACATATCGAAAGAGAAATTTTAGCCTCCAGTGATTAGTCTTATTTAAACATTTTAATAAGATTATATCTAATAAGAATGTATTAAATAAAAATACACTAAGTTTAAATCAGAATTATAGGGCATATGTGTCATATGTGTTATAGAGCAAAGAGAAAGTACAAGGAAAAGTGATAAAAAATTAGTTAAAAATTTTCTATTTTTAACACCATAAAGTGTGAACAATCTGGGGATTATTTTCTTCCAGAACAACAGACAAGAAGTTAAGCATTCAGAGAACAGAATTGATTACTTCACGTGTAGTCACACTTAAATTACAGAAAAACTGAATCCTTATTGTGTATATTCATGGACATTAAAATAAGTGAGACAATCTATCAGGAAATCTCTAAAGGCCTTTATGTGCCCTTAGAGTCGACTCATTTTTTTCTTGACAATAGTAAGAGCCCTGTTTCTATGAGTACTAAAGAAGATATACTACCTCTTTGAATATAATAAGAAAAAAAAAAAAGGATCAATCATAGCTAGAGAGAACAGAGCCTTTAAAAAATCACAAATTGTCTATAACCTGATTTTAGCATATAAATCATTTATGTCCACATGATTTAAAAGTATTGCTACTAAATAGTCTTCTGGCTCTATCTTTCAATACATAAGTTTATTTCTTTTTATCCTTTGCCCATACCCAAAGTAGGTCATCATTTATTTTGAGCATAGTTTATTGTTACATGAGTATATGATAAAATCAATAGTAACTAACATTATGTTCTTTTAATATGTGGTATGCCTAGTGTTCAATATTTGGCGTATATTACCACATCCAATGCCCCCGCCAAACCTGTGAGACAAGCACAATTGCTAACACCAATTTACCAAATGAAAGAGTGGGACTTTGAGGGTCTTAGTAACTTGTCCGAAGGCAAAAAGGAAGTAGATGCTGGAATCAGGATTCGAACTCATACAAACTAAATAAAATCAACCTTTAAATCATGCTGTTATGTGTGAATATAATGATCATGTAGTTGAATAAGTTTCATGAATCAGTGATACCTTCATGCAAAACACCTCACAAATAAGCCAGTAAGAATTGGGCTTGACTGTATATACAAGAATAGGCTCAAATTAATAGCGACTAAAATAATTTCCCTTCTTGAAAAGTCCAAATCTAAGCATTGAAAGGGTGGTGTGTCATTTGCATTGTCTGTGGTCCAGTACTTCCAGTCTTATGATTCCTGGATTATGATATTTCTCCTTATTGTCTACAATAGACAAATGTGAGTCATTATTTCTATATTCTAAGAAATTGAATGAAAGAGAATGAAGAAAAATTACATATTATCATTTTTTGTCTTAGAAGTTGAAATACCACATTCCTTCACATCTTGTTGGACATAGATTTGTCAGTGTCCACATCTAACAGGTATAATCAGAAATATAGTTTTTATTCTACAAAAGAATTGAGAGAGTATAAGAATTGGTCATTCTAAAGCTTCTATTGCTGCAAAAGAAGAAAAAAATATATTAGGGGACAAAAATCTCTGGGTGTTTGTCACACACACATAAACATGGATAAACAAAAAAATTTAAACCTTAATTACCAATCTCCACATTAAAAAGGAATATAACTATTTTAATTAAACTATACAAATAATTATTAAAAAATAGTAAAACTGATTTTTTGACCTTAAGTTTATAAAATTTAACTTGTTTTCAGTTTCATAAAATACATAGTAAACATGTATTTCCTTGCCCCCCAAAAAATGGAAAATAAGAAAGGAAAAGTTAGACAATTAACACATTAAAGGAAGAAATTCTTTTACCAAGTAAGACTTTTACAATGTCTGAACCAATTTCAGACTACCACAAGTTGGCTTCACCAGAAGTAGCAGTTAAGACAAAGTTTGGGGCGTAAAAGATGTTAATAGGGATCAACATCTCTGAAGATAGGCCAGGAAAGCAGAATTGCTCAGAGGATGAAGTCAATCTATGATGCAATTTGTCAGAGCTTCGGCTAAGTTAAACTTGAAGCAAGTATTTTATTGCCTGGTCCTGATATGAAATGGTCAGGGCTTTCTAGCTCAACTCTGTCTCGAGACATGATTAGCTTTGAGAAAGATGTGACCTGGGTAAACCACCTTTGTACATTGAGGCTCCAGTCATCAGATATGCTCTCTTGCTTTGTTCTCTCTGCTTCTTCCTTTAGTATCCTGGTGACTGGTCCATGTGACTAATTTTGATGTATCATTTGTGATCTGAATTATGTGTTACTTCCAAATTGAAGCAATAAATTCTTACGTCAGACCCTCCAGAGCTCTTTTGTTTCCCCCCTCTAACATAGTGATCAGCAACATATGAGAGAGCGACTGCTCAATCACTCTGGTATCGGAAAGATTATGATGAGCAAAGCCCTCCTGCTGATCCATATCAGAAAAGCAAATGAATAAACACCACTCAGATTAGCTATTTATTACCACAACATAACTCAATGTATCTCACAGATACTCATGTTTTTTTTAATAATAGAATCTTTATGTTTAGATAGATATATTCATACACTTTCTTCCAAGAACTTATGCCCAAATGGAAGGCATACATACATTTTATATATGCCTCTTACAAACAGTATGTAATTCAAAAATTCTAGTCTGATAAGCATTTTTTATATTTTTTATTGAAGTATAATTAACATATTGGTTTCAGATTTACAACATAAAGATTCTATATTTGTATATGATAAAAAATGATCATCACAGTAATTCTAGCTAACATCCATCGCATGTATAGCTACAAAAAAAGTTTTTTTTCTTGTGATGAGGACTTTTAAAATTTACTCTCTTAACAACTTTCAAATACAAGTAAAGTATTATTAACTATAGTCACCATAGTATACATTCTCTCTCTGTGACTTATTTATTTTATAAATGCCGGGTTTGTTCCTTAGACCCTTCATCCATTTCATCCACCCCTCAAATCTGGCAACTACCAATCTGTTCCCTGTAGCTGTGAACTTGGTCTGTTTGTTTGTTTGTTTGTTTTTAGACACTACATATGAGATCATGTGGTATTTTCTTTTTCTGTCTGACTTATTTCACTTGACATAATGCCTTCCCAATTCATCCATGTTGTCAGAGATGGCAAGATTTTTATTCTTTTTCATCGCTGAATAATTGAATAACACACACAAATACACACACACACCATAATTTATCCATGCATTCATCAATGGGCACTCACGTTGTTTCCATGTCATGGCTATTGTAAAGAATGCTTCAATTAACATTGGGGTGCAGATACCTTTTCGAGTTAGTATTTTCATTCTATTCAGATAAATACTAAGAGAGGGATTGCTAGACCATACAGTAGTTCTATTTTTAACTTCCAAACTCTTTTCCGTAGTGGCTGTACCAATTTACATTCCTACCAACAGTGCACAAAGGGTCTCTTTTCTCCACATGCTTAGTGAGACTTGTATTTTTTATCTTTTTTGATAATAACCAGTCTAACAGGTGTGAGATGATATCTCACTGTGGTTTTGTTTTGCATTTCCCTGCTGATTAGTGATGTTGACCACCTTTAATGCACCTGTTAGCTTCTGTATGTCTGCTTTGGAAAAATGTCTATTTAGATGCTGTGCCAAATTTTTAATTAGATTGTCTAAGTGTTTGCTATTAAGTTGTGAGTTCTTTATTCATTTTGGCTATTAGTCCCTTATCAGTTATATGATTTATAAATATTTTTCCCATTTGGTAGGTTGCCTTTTATTTTAGTGATAATTTTCTTTGCTGTGTAGAAGCCTTTTTGTTTGGCATATTCTCACTGGTTGCCTTTAGTTTTCATTGAATGTGTTTTTTAGTTAGATCATTGCTAAGACCAATGTCAAGTTTACTACCTATATCTTCTCCTAGAAGTTTTATTGTTTCAGGTTTTATGTTCAAGCTTTTAATCCATTTTGAGTTGATTTTTGTGTATGGGGTAAGCTAGTAGTCAAGCTTCATCCTTTTGCATATACTGTCAAATTTTCCTAACACCTTTTATAGAAGAGACTGTCAGTTCTCCATTGTATATTCTTGGCTACTTTGATGTAAATTAATTGACCATACATTCATGGCTTCATTTCTGGCCTCTCTATTCCATTTATCTATGTGTCTAATCTATGTGTTTTTATGCTAATATCATACTGTTTTGATGACGATAGCTTTGAAATGTATATTGAAATCAGTAAGCATGATACCTCCAGTTTTGTTCTTCTTTCACAGGATAGCTTTAGCTGCTATTTGAGGTCTTTTGTGTTTCCATATGAATTTAGAATATTTGTTTTATTTCTGTAAAAAATGCCATTGGAATTTTGATAAAAATTGCATTTGAATTGTAGATTGCTTTGAGTGGCTTTGACATTTTAACAATATTCTTTTTATCTCAGAACACAAAATATCTTTCCATTTGTTTGTGTCTTCTTTAATATTTTTCATCAATATATTATGGTTCTCAGTATACTGATCTTTCCTCTCCTTGGTTAAATTTATTTCTAGGCATTTTATTCTTTTTAATATGGTAGTAAATGTGATTTTTTTTCATTTCTTTTTCTGATAGTTTGTTATTAGTATATTAATTGGATAGCAGTTAAACCAGATCTTATCTCATCCAGGAATCAAGTAATGTTATGAAACCAATCAGTATAATTCTTAATAAACAAGGTAGTGTACACAATCAGCCAATCAGTGACCACATTCATGTCAGGAAATATCCTGAGAGAAAAGCAAATGAACATTAACAGCATATTTTCAAAAAATATACCGCATCAACTGCACAGCACATAATCAAAGTTGAAATCCAAAATAGTTCATTTAAAATGTTTCTTAGAAACGCAGGAAAAATTATATCAGAGGAGGAGATTGAGGTTAATGGCTGATAAAATAAATTAAATCTAGATAGGGAACTGGTATGAGCCTGTCAAACAGGCCTTTTCAACTGCTAGATGAGTCCAGAGAATCAAGGCAGAGAGGTTTTCTCCTTAGTTAAATTTCTACCACTTATATTATTTACACCATTCACTCTCTAACTAATCCTGTGCTGTTTTTGAACTTTCATATTGTCTTCAGATGTCATTTATAACATGTGTTGCACATTTATTGCTATTGTTGTTATCTCTTTTTCCTAAATAGACTTAGTCATTTTTAAGTAGAAACACTACTGGGCATAGTGCCAGATATTATATAATATAAAACGTAATAATGCAATAGAAACAATTGAGTATTGAAAGTAAATATTTTTTTCCTGCATTCAGTTACTGGCTCCACTATATACTATATTTTTGATCAGAAGTTCTCTAGTCATGTTAACAAACTGTGTAGCCAAAATAGATAAACAGAATGTGCTTTTCCCAGAGTCTCTCTAACAAATAGAGAAGTAGGAATATTTATCTCATCCCAGAAATTTATCAAAAAAAAATATTCATTTTATTGTACAAATATAACCAGATGGTTATTATGTCTATAAATCAATACACAAAACTTGATCTTTTTTTTTTACCACTGACTTGAATGTCCTTGAGAAAGTCATTTAAATTCACTGAGTCTTCATTTTGCATTTTAAAATTACAGAAGAATATTTTAAGTATATACTTTATCATATACTTCCCAATTTGTTTCTCAGAACAAAACAAAATAATGCATATTACTGCTTTTATTTTCAAGATTACAAAAAGCATTAAAGTTATGTAACTTGCCTATAATAAGTGAGGAAAATGGGATTTGAATTTAGACTAAATCTTAAATATTTTTAGGCCCTAAGTTGAATTTTTTAAATGAATCAAATCATTTATAGGTATAAAAATAGCATGGGTTTGGAAAGGAAAGTCCACCATTTACATAATAATGCCAAAAATAAATTAATCTTTTTCTTTGAAGTCAGGCTAAATTTAAACTAATCTGTTATAGTATTACCAAGAAAATAGTTACCATAAAACTATATAACATTATCTAACTTTTAATAATGGACTACTTAAAGAAGCTAACATAACTTTACCATAATACAGCACACACCAATTTCAATTTTGAAATAAGGTAAGTGATGTAAGACAATCAGAAAAATAAATGATTGAGAGTTAAAATTTACCATAATGTGAATATTTCTCATTAAATTGAATTCTCTGTTTCAAAATCTTGAACTATATCACCCAACTTGAATTTCTGTATTGTAGAATTGCTGATATTTGAATAGAGAATAAGAACAGAGCCTGAGACTTCTATTAGGTCGATCAATATTTTACATCTATCTTTGATTTCTTAAAAAAAACAACTGCCCTTTTTTTATGGATGTAAAAAATCTAAAATACATTTTACTAATTGTAAAAATTAAATCTTTAAAGTACATATTTAGCATAGCTAACATATGCTTATATGGTTGTATATAATTTGTGTGAAAATCAATAAAGGGTTGTCTTCTGTCTCATAAAAAAAATGTGAACTAGTTTTGGTAGGATTTCTACTTTACTTTGCAAAGTAAATATGTTGTTCTTAGGAAATGTAAGAAACATGTTTATTTAAAAGTTTTTTTTTTTGTGAAATTTAAAAAGTGGAAGACATGCTTTTACTTGAAAAGTGTGTAATGTGAACAAGAAGTTTGCATTGGAAAGAAAGCATTGAACAACCATAATGAGGATTTAAGCTATGATGCCTGGCTCTTATAACATCCCCCAAAGCCCTCCTCCAACTCCTGTCCTTTAGTAAAAGTTTTAACATTATGGCCTGCCCTTTTGCACTGCTGTTGAATTTTGAACACCAAATATTAATCTCCCTATGTCTGTCATAGAGAATTAGATATTCTGCTGATGGAGATGTGCTGCTAACTATGAAATAAATCTAATGTCCTTTTCAGGACAAAAAAAGAAAATCTTGCTAGTAAAGCTGTGATTCAAAGGTTGTTATGATTCAAAGAGAATGAGAGTCTGACCACTTCTGATAATGTTGTGTGTCCTTAATGCTCTTTCTCCTTATTCACAGCTAGAACAAAAATAATTATAAATGTTACACCAAACAAGAGTGTGCTTGTTATCAGTGACATCTCTGCATATTTGTCTGCCTTTTTGTATCCTAAACTTAAGCCTAGAGAACCCCTACAGTTTTGAGAGACAGAAAGATAGGGAAGAAAATGTGGCTAAACTATAAAACCTTAATTGTTCAACAGATGATAACCCATGTGGCCCTATTTCTCGGTTGTCGACCTGAGATAAAGAATGATAATGTGTCTCTGGTAGCAACAGCAATGATTTTAAAGAAAAGATTTAAAGTAGAATGAATGCCAGAAATAGAAGTCAAAGAAACAACAGCATAATTTAAGAAAGACATACAAAAGGTGGGGAAAAGATTCTGTCATGAGTTAAGAAAACTGGAAGCTCTATAGCTCCTACTTATTTAAAGGAAAAAGACTCTGGTTTTCTAGTGGATCAAAAAAAGTAAACAAAAGATGGCAGATATAATTTAAAATTAAAAGTAAGTCAACCATAAAAATATTATCAAGTTTCTACTCAGGCAGGTGTTCAAAAAATAAAAATATTGATGGTCTGAGTCTAATAAAGCCATCAAGAAACAAAACAGCAGCCATCAAATTAGTAACCTTACTGGAAGAATTGTATGAATATACTAATCACAGGCAGAAAGTTATAGAGGACGTACCTTTGTATGTAGAAGAAACAGAGCAAATAAAAACAGTAAAAACAGTAGCAGTGATGTCTGTACCACCAACAGAACAAAACTGGATTATGTAGTATTATAGCTGCTACAGAAAAGAAAAAACTGAAAGGTTGATAGATGACTTAAGACTGATGAAGAAAATGCATAGTATAAATATTATGTTTTAAAAATTTTAAAGAAAATACTACATATGCATATACACAGATATGTGTAAGTGTGTGCATATGCACATGTGTATTCAGCCATTATTTATGAAGAAATATAGAAAAAAACCCCACGAAATCCATAATAGGAATTTCCCTAAAGATAAAATATGTGTGTTACATATAGACTGCATAAAAAAAATTCAGACATAATAAAAAGTGATAACTCAGTAGACAAAAGAGAGAACAAAAATAAGAAAATACCCTTAACTGAAAAAAAAATTTCTACAAATAATACTGATAATCAGAAAAAGCTATGAAAGCCCTGGTAGAAAAACCAAGGGTCTTACATTACAACTAAGACCTAGATTATAAATAAACAGACAAATAAATATAATGCACTCTAGCTTTCATCTAATTTAAAAGACTAGAAGTCACATCAACCTCTGTACATAACCTTTGGTTGTGCTCCCGATTTTTCTCAAGTCAGGTGGCATTGCTCTCGTACAACCATAACAAGTACACATAAGTTCCAAAATGACAAAAGAGAAAATAAAATTGATAGATGCAGACTCAAAAATAAAAATAATTCTGAACTAGTTCAGTATTTAAAAGAAGTGGTAAAAAAAAGTGGTGAAAAGGAGAGGTAAAGAAGTTTTTTCTCAAGAGCAGTCTCCAAGAGACAGTAAATGGAATAATGATTAGCATGCCCACATGCAAAGACTAAGCAGAAGCTATTAGCCCGAAGGCCATAGGAACAAAATAAGCTAGACAAGATGGAGTGAGAGGCCAAGAGCTTCACTGTTACAGTGAAGAACATCTTCAGGGAATAGAGTTGGTTTTTATTTGTGTTTGCTTGTTTTTAACCAAAACAAATAGGTAAGGGGAAAAAACTCAGAGAATTACTAGAAATTTCATAGTTCAACTGAAGAGAAAGGAAAGGGGGTGATTTCTATTAACTTTAGGAATTAAATATAAAATGTCACTGAAATAGGAGTCTCACTTCACAACAAAAGATAATTATTGGGTGAGATTTCAAACAGTCCTCAAAAATGTATGTTAATCACACATTTGAGGAATTTAGATTTTTGCAGTAGCAGGAAGATTTAAAAAAGCATGCCCACTTTGCTTTCACAAAGCAAGGGGCATTATACACAATTACTATATTGTGCTAATAGCAAAGAATCTATGTAGACAGAATTTAAGTCAGAATTTAAAGGAAAGTGTAGGGAAGGGAAAATTTTTTTCTCTCCATCTCTCTAGGTTCTTGGCTGGCACACTCCAGTAATAAAATCCATCTTCAAAACAAAACAAAACAGTTCAATAGCACGTATAGCTTCTAAGTACATTAATGAGAGCCCCAGGAAAACTGAACAACTTCCTGAAATGACCCAAGCCATCTCCAACTAAAGACAAGGATGTTAGGAGATGAGGGAGCCAGTTATAGGAGACTGTCAGAAAAAGAAAAAAAAAAAAAAAACACAGTAAACAAGGGTATAGTTGTTATGCAAATTTAGGTCCTAGTTTTCTCAATTGATAAAAAGTTTCTAGAGATTTAGTCATCCTCTTCCTGACAGGAAGGGAAACGCCCTTACAAGTGGAGATTTCCCTTATGAAAGTAAATCTAAAAAAAAAAAGAAAAAGTAACTTCTGGATTTTCAGAGCTTTTCCTCTGTCTGCTATTTCTTAAAAATAATCAGCCTAAAATTTAATTACTCTTACACCAAAGAGGCATATTTGGGGGTGGCAAATTCTACTGCCTTTCAAAGTATTAATAGCAGAATATTTTATTGATAGTATCATGATGAGGAGGTGGGGGACGTGGATAAGTAGTAGGTAATTAAGAAAGTGGAGGGAATAAAAGCCTGTCTACAAAATAGAAGATAATGTACAGTAACATGTAAGGAAAATAGGCACAAAATATGATTAAATTCTTAAGATCAAGCCTTGGGAAGTTAATTTACTACTGCATACAGAGAGAATTTGGGAGATGTACTTAAATCTAGATGTATATGTTTCCATTTCAAGAGAAAATGAGAGCAGTCACTGGAAGACATTCCCTAGGTCTTAGAGAATGGATATGCCTAGGTTTATCTTGTCCTTGGAGAAGTGTACTTATGTTCTCAACTGTCACAGTGAGGATCCTACCCATCCTGTTTTCAAAGAACAAAGGTTTTTCTCTCTTCGGGCAGGTACTGGAAGGCAACCACCTCTTTCTCTTGGGTGTAAGCAGAGGAATCCCATTTTCCTGTTGCCTATGTTATAGACTTTGGATTAGTAAGTATCTGACTTGGTTTTGCTTGTGTCATGTATAGAGTAAAAATAGAGATATAGAGAAACACCTTGTTCTTACCAAATTCTATTTCATTAATTGGACAGTCTCAGGATGGGAAAGGTGAGAAAGTATAATGAAATGTCAGCATAACAGGGTCTGATTGGGTGAGATCTGGGTGCCCCACCAAGCACAAATTATTAGGCACCTCTTACTTCCAAGCACGGTCCACTAGGGTATACGCACAAAGGTTCTTGCTAGGGTCTGGGAAAAGAAAATTTTAGTTCTAGAAACCTTCAGGGGTTTAATTAGAGTTCATTTGTCGGCTTTCTGTGCCTGCATAAGCCTCTGGGACCAGTCTAATAGGGCTTAGTCTTGTGGTCTGGGAGTATTGTGAGGAGATCTGCTGTTATCTCCTGAAAAGTAAAAAAAAAAAAAAAAGGAAAACTATTATGGTTTTGTTTCAGTGTTAGTACCTGGTTTCATTTTATGTGGAACTTGTACCAACTCTCTAACCACAAAGCAAGTAATAGAGAAGTGGAATGAACTGTTAAAAACAGATATAACGAAAAACATATCTTCAAAAGAAATTAATGGAAAAGTGGTGTCAGTGATGCAGGACAGGGCAAATTCCCTGCACTGAGCAAGAGGGTTCTTGAAGGAGAGTGTAAAAAGAATTCAGACACATGCTCAAGTTAGAATCAAAAGTAAAGTTTATTGAAGAAGAGGAAACACTCCACAGAGTGAGGTCTCTTCTCAGAGGCAGAGAGTGAGAGAGCCTGAGAGAGACTCAGAGGGACAGAGACAATAGAGAGACCAGGACAGTAAGAGAGACAGAGTAAACACACTGAGAGGGAATTTGAGTGTTCCAGGAATTGTTTAA
This sequence comes from Cynopterus sphinx, assembly GCA_030015415.1. Classification (NCBI taxonomy): domain Eukaryota; kingdom Metazoa; phylum Chordata; class Mammalia; order Chiroptera; family Pteropodidae; genus Cynopterus; species Cynopterus sphinx. The sequence goes on along the minus strand of CM057393.1, from coordinate 19,799,809 downwards.
AGACTTTGTTTACCCATTTTCCTCTGATATGGACATACTGTGAGAAATGAGAAAAGAATAGGGCCTGAAAAGGTAAGAATGTGTAGTGTGAAAGGCCTGCTGGCAGTTCCTGCCCTTTAATCCATAGATTCCCTATGGTTTTAGCCAGAGGGAATGAACAATTTTATTTTGCTTAGGGGGCCACTTCTTTCTGTTTTCCCTTCACAGGTGTGGGAAATGGGTTGTTAGCAATCCCAGCAGAAATCTTCCTTTGTTCTGCAGGTGTCCTCTCTCAGCCTGGCTGCAGGGCTGATCAGCACAACGGAGTCCCTGAATATTGCTTGATTTAACATTTTAGTTCTCTTGCCTCCTCCCATTGTAAGTACTGCCAGATTTCAATGGGTTAAGAAAATATAAAAAGCGTAAAGTTACCTTCTCCAATATAGATAGCTATTTTCCAAATTCTCCTGAAACAACTCCACCTAAAAAAAATAGAATTAGGGGTGTGTGTGTGTGTGTGTGTATGTATGTATGTATGTATGTATGTATGTACATATGCATATGTATGTACACACATACACACATACACAGAGGAAGAGAGAGTATGAATTAAAGCGATGTAGAGAGACGGGGAGAGAATTAAAATGTTAAATCAAACTAAATTCAGAGACTGCAATGTGCTGATCAGCCCTGCAGCCAGGCTGAGAGAGGACACCTGCAGAAGGAAGGAAGCTTTCTGCTGGGATTGCTAACAACCCGTTTCCCACACCTGTGGAAGAAGAAGAGGGAAAACAGTCTTTAAGCGGCACCCTACACAGATAAACTCTTTCATTTCCTATGGCTACAACCAAGGGGGAACCTATGAATTAAAGTCTGGAACTGCCAGCAGGCGCTTCCCTCTACATACTCTTCCTCTTCCCCTTTCTCACTCTATGTCCATATCAAAGTGTCAACCCTGGGGTGGGGTGACATCTTGCATCACCCCAGTGGCATGGGTGAGGAGGAGGAGGACAGTGGAGAGTGGAATCGTGGTGTTGTTGCCCCTCGGTTCCTCCCCTCCTACGCAGCAAAGAATTACAGCTCAGTGAGACTGAGAAAAAGATTTATTAAAAGTACTTTTTAGGAGGAGACTTGCGGTACTGAGGAAGGCCTTGTGGAAATTAGGAAGCCAAGAGATGAGACAGCAGGCCACAAAGGGAGAGGTGGGTTTCCAGCCAGGAAACTGTAACAACCCAGAAATGAGAAGATCTGTTTATATTTGGGCCATGAGGACCTAGATGACCTGCATGTGAGGTCACCTTGACTGACAACTAGTTGCTGCACAAGGCTTTGCCTGCTGAGCATATGCTCACCCAGAATTCGGTCTGTTATAATTAGATTCATGAACTTCCAGAAATAGTCATATTTTAATGATGGTATAATGAGGCTGAAGTTGTGGGCAATACTTCCTGCACATGCATGTGTAGCTGGTTTAGGCCAACAGCTTTTATGGACTTCAGACTCTAGGATTTGGGGTAATTTAGAGCTCTAAAAGGGATGTGTGTTCCGGGAGGTGCTTACAGGAGGTCTTAAAGGACAGTTTCTCTGGTTATGGAGCTGAGCCTTCGCTTCTGTTGCTCATGCTTGACTAAATAGCTAACAAGGAAATGGGACCTAAAGACGGATATATAAAGTGAATTCCTAGAACACTCTCTGCCTGAGAGGAGACCATGTTCTGTCTGTGGAGTTTCATCCCTTTTCTAAACAACTTCCCTTTTGACTCTGACTTTGGCGCGTGTGTTGAATTCTTTCTACACTCTCTGCCGAAGGACACTCTTCTCTCGGTACAGGGTTTGGTTTCTCCCAACTCGGGAAAAATTTGCCCTGTCCTGATTCAAAAGGACAAAAATTATATGTGATTCTTGGGGAGATGATAGCCAGAGCAGCCCCTCCGTACAAGTGCGGTAACAAGGAAAAAGTATAATTTCTATGAAAAAGTATTCCATATAATTTTCTACATAGGTTTTTTTTTTTTTGAGGAGAGGGGTGTTTATATTCTATTTTACAAGCCATAATTTTAAGTTTTATGAATAAAAATTTTGCTGGTTCCCAATTCAGAAAAGTTTTGTAGAGTATAAATGATGTGTTTAATATGTATAATTGTTAATTTCTATTTCTTGTTCTAAAATTGGTTATTAAACAATCATGCAGAAATACAATATACGTGGTGTTTTATTAGAATGTGTTATATTTTCAAACATTTTTTGAAATATAGTTATAGGCCAATATGTAAGCAATTACAAGATTTATGAATCCACTGTCATTGCTGTAGCATCAACTCATTTATATGTTGATGAAGCTCACTAATGTTTTGGAACAATCACACTGACAGTTATCCCGCTTAAAGGAAACAACTTGTTTATTACTAAACAGAAATCCGAGTGTCATTAATTCTTAATCACTTGTAGTGATGACTTGAAATATTTTTAGTCACTAAAAATACAGCTTAATGTTTTCCATTATTTTAGGTACTATATAGAAATGATTGTTCTCTCCAGGATTAATTTCTGAAATGCTGCCATCTTGTGGTGTTCTTCATAGAACCTCTAAGTCATTTACTTTATGAACTTGCCATGAAAACAAAAATTGTCCTCTAATGAGATAAATAAATAGATTCAAGTGAGCACCCTGGAAACCTAGAGAGTAAGATTAACCTTTATCTTATTAATTAGAAACTATCTCCTTAGTATTCATCTAGGTGGGGAGTTCTAATGCAATATTTCAGAAGCAGAAGAGAGTTTATCTTATTTGCCTATGAATTTCTTAATGGGAAATAAATAATTCAAAGATAAATTTAATCAAATACTAACTAATATTCTCTCTGGAGAGAAAACCCTGTATTTTCCCTCAGTCCAATTTATTGCAGTACAATTACTACTTACTGAGTATCTTTTTGTATGTTTTATGCAGTACTTGGCAAACGAACATAGGTCAGTGGCTACTCTTTGATTTCTTTTGGCTTTTGATGAAGATGGGTTTTTACTTGCATTATGGTTTGGACCATCAAATTCCTGAATACATATTTTTCTTTTGACACAGTCTAGTTATTTGAGTCTCCAGAATCATGTAAGTTTTCCTTTTCCTAACCGTAGAAAATAAATATACAACTAGTAGAAACACGTGATAGCTTATAGTCTATTTCATTTTATTATTGGAAATATGATTATTTAGTTTAATTAAATTTTTCCCTTATATACTAGTTGATTCCAAATTAAGCTCAATGTTTACAAAAAATAAAGTTAGGTATTTACCTCTGTTGAAGATAAGTAAAAGGTTTTTCAACGTGATTTGAAAAGCACTTTAAAACTTTTTCATAAATTACTGGCAATACCACAATCTCCATTTGAATCTATAAGTTCTGACATATTAATTCAAATGATCAGTTATGTTACTTTATGGTTTATTTTGTAAAGGTTCTTGGTTTCATAAATATTTAAAATAATAAAAATATGAAAATTTAGCTTTAGGAAGAGGTCCCAGGGTCTTTTGCACTGAAGTACCTAGATCTACAGAAATTCACCAAGAGCATTTGATAGTTTGTAAACCTAAGAATAATATCTGAAAACACTTTTAAGATCAGCCTAGGCTTCCTCCAGTAACAGAAAGAGAAGGAAGCATTTTCAAAGCGTTGCCAGGATAGAATGCCCTTAAGCTTTGAGTATCGAAGCAGTTTTCACACAATTAAAGGAAAATGCCTCATGGGGCAACTTTGCCCTTGTTCTCAGGACACCACACTTTTATTTTCTGCTGCAGAAATTAATGTGAGTTCTATCAATGAACTGAACCTTGTAATGAGCTCTGCTTATATCATTGCCAAGTGTTTTGTGTACCTCCGCATCCTGTTCCAAAAAATTCAAATGCTTTTACTTTTTACTATGAAACATTGACTTACAGAGAAACTTCAATGTTTTCTTCTAGGGTTAAACCCCTGACCCTGAGACATAATCAAGAATATTACTGCCCTTCCTTTTCACGTCTTCAAATGCTCAATTTCAAAATCAGTTTTATAGGAGTAAAAGCAAAATAGTTTTGAACAAGTACCAAAGCTAGTATAATAAGACTAAAATAATCTGTTTTCAAGTAAGTGATACAGCTTCTATTAATACTCATTATCAATATTTTAGTCCAAAATAACATTTGAATATAGTTCATAATGTGAAAGAAAAGCAATTTTTTTTAGCTGGAAATTCAAGCATGATTAGAAATTACAAAATGAATAAAAATCTTGGAAAAATGCCACTTGGTAAGAACATGTTATATTTTAAGGAAAAATATGATACTGATATGACATTAAATATAGAACTTATGTACATGACATTAAACACATATACAGAAGAGACTTTTATTATTCTAGTTTTGTGTAATATCAAAGCATACTGCTCCAAAGCTGTCTGTATTAATTAAATTAATATGAAATTATCACAGATTGACAATATTTCTAGAAAATATGACAATTTTCAAACAATTTAAATTTCTTTGAAGCAAGTGTTCTTGAAATAAGTATATCTATTATTTAGACATTTGTACACATACATTGTCATAATTTCTTAAAAAGACATCTATTTTTTAATAAGCATGTTTTATGGGAGAGTGGTAGTTTTGAACATAAAACTAAGAGGATACTTAAAAATCATATATATTGACTATATGTAAAGCCTAAGCAGAATCTCATGTGCTCTGTTAAAAGATAAACTGAGGTATTTGGGAGAGAAAAAGAAATTTTTCTTCTACCCTTCTAAGTTCTTCTGGCTGGACTAATAAAGTAGTAACATGAGGCAGATAATCAGGGAAAAATGACCAATTTTATTACATATGCACATATGTGGTTTCCATAAGACTATGACCCCGAGGACAAATCAGTGCGGAAGGTAAGGCTTATATGTCACCATGAGCTAAGGAGAAGGGGCATTGATGTTGTGGTTTAGGACTTCAAAGGACAGGAAGGCAATTTACATGGAGTTTAAAAAGCAAATGTTTGGTAAATAAATGTTTGCTGGACCCTCTTTAACAATGAGACATAGAGAGACTAGGTTTTTCCCTGTCTAGCACACATAGTTTATATTTATGATGATATCTCCCTTCCTGGAACAGTTTTTCTATCTAAATTCTTTTGGGTGGTAAGAGGGAAGATCAAAGGTTTTTGTTTGTTTGTTTGTTTTTTGTTTGTTTGTTTTTTTCTGAGTCTTTATTGAAAAAAAAAAAAAACGCTCAAAATAATCAGTATTCCAAAAGGAATATTTTGGATGGCAAACTCTGATTCCCCTTTGCTACATTAAAATTTTCAAGAGTTTTGTGTGTATATCTATTTTAATCTGGCAGCACCAAACGGAAGTTTGTTAGAGGCTCTCTACAGCCAGGAACTAGGAGAGAAATATTTATAGAAAAGATGTAGAAGCAAACCAAGGACATTATTTGATTGGCTTTAGCTTTAATAGTTGCCTTATTTGGGAAAGACTCACTGATAGTTTGTAATTGATTCTAAGTTTTATTTCCCTGGAGTTGGGTACTATGAGTCTGCCTTAAGTTTTGGTTTGCTTCAGTAGCCTGCCAAGACATTAGAACCACCTAAGTCTAATGGAACTAAATTCTGGGAATGAATATAAATGTACAGTTTTTTCTCTCTTTGCACAGTTACTAAGCAAGGAAATAGAATTAAAGTTCATAAGAAGATAGAAAAGGTGAAGTTGGCATTGATTTGTTCAGTCATTCAGCTTTTATATAGTGTCTATTATGTGCCAAGTGTCCAGCATTCAGAGAGAGATGCATCTAAGAGTTAAACTGAACAGCATTTGGATTCTAACCAAGGCTCTTGTTTTTGTTTTTCCCCTCTCCATCAAAGATGCAAATACTGAATTTGGATGGTGAACAGCAACATAAACTAAATTTTCTTTAAACAATAAAATTCTAAAAATTCGGAAAATCTTGATTTTATTACCTTTAGCTAATTCTTTAAGTTTGGAATCAGAAGTGTGTATCTATAAACATCTAGAATAAAGAACCACAAGCATCTCCCTGAAGTAGAGCAGAAACAACCCCTTTTCTTATCACACTTGTTTATCAGTGCTGAACAGAATATGGAGGTGGATAGAAATGGAGACTAAGTTAATTGGAAAAGCAAACATTTTCCTAAAATTCTTTCTACTCCCAGATATTTGGTGATTTATTATGCTATTATTTGAGTAATCAAATACCTTTTGTTGAATCTGAGAAGCATAAAAAGTGGGGATACAAACTGTGTGTGTGTGTGTGTGTGTGTGTGTGTGTGTGTGTAAAATGTATTTTTTCATTGTTACCTATACTCAAGTTGTTTTAAAGAAAAATATATGCATATGCTTGGAAAAGTTTCAGCTTTCCAGATATCATTTCTTTACAGAAATTCAAGCTTGTCTAATAACAGGATAAAGAACAAAGTATATAACCATTATTAATTGAAAAAATGAATGTTACATGATTCTTTTCTAAGACCTTTTGAATGTAACTAACATTTTTCTAAAGTATATATCCAATAGTATTTAATAAATTGCTTTGTAAAAGTTTTATTTTCTAATGTTCATTTAACTTTTTAAAACTGTTCATTTTCTTTCATTTAGTTCAAGAAACATATTTAGAATAATGTATCTTAATGTAATAGTTATCTTCCTTATTTTATATATTAATAATGCCATCTCTTAGCTTTCTCCAAACACCACTATGAAATATAGACCAGGAATACATGGAAAAAGGAAACTTTTTGGAAGGCCATAGAAGACTGCTTATGAGATAACAACTTTTGATTAATAGGTTATTTGATCAATAGCTTTGATTAAATAGTATTGAAATTTTCTCTGTTGAAGTATTTTTAGATGTTAACTTCCATAACTTTTGATCTTTCCCCACCATTGGATCTTTACTTAAAATAGCATTTTTTTTTTCAAATATTGCATTTCTACTTACCTATAAATCTTTTTTATACTGTTTATTTTTAGGATTTTTGCATTTACAATATATTTGTTACAATATATATGTTTTGAACCAGAGCATTTTATCAAAAAAATTATTTGACATATCCATTAATATAGTATACATTTAACATTATTAATGACAAATCCTAGATTTTTAAATGGTTTTCCATTAATGAGAAAAGGAGTCTTTGTGTGTTCTGATTATTTATAAGAAAAATGGCTACTATTGTCTTGATATGTGTTGTATAGCAACAAATTAAAAAGCGTTTATAGCAATAAATTTAAAAGTATATGTAAATTCATTCACTCATGAATCTAGAAAAAAAGCAGTGAAAATTGACCATCGTATGGTATATAAATGATGGTTGTGGTTGTGTTTGGGGCATCTGAAAAATTATGTTTTTTTTTTATTACTCTTTATTGCATTTTATAACTTAACAAATATAACAATCACAAACAGATGAATTTTTGAAGATTTAATCAAACTGAATATAATTATTTTTCATGCATTTCTCTTATTCCAATTAATTTATGCTTACTTTTTTCCCCTTCAGTTTTTTTCCCTTCAGCCTGGACAATAGTCTAGATTATGTTAACATTACACTAATTCTGTAAATTAATGTATATGACAAAATATGGCATATTTTTATTTTCATCTACCCCAGCAGGAATGATTTATATGTGTGTGGTTGTGTTTGTGTTTTATAGGTTTCTGTTTATAAGGTATCTGGATGAATTAAAAGTAGCTATTAGCATTCATTATTCTTGTGATGAGGTTCTGTAAAACCAAATATATGGAACTTAGGAAGTCATAACAAATGACTCTTAAATAAATTGTAATGTATCCTAAAACAGACTGTTTTCAAAATCATTGGAAGCAAATTAAAAGTAAGATTTTAAAACAAGATATAATAAAATGAAAAGAATACTAATATGTCATCAGAAATACTAAGGAAGGCAGATGAGATGATAAATTTATGGTTTGAAATTATCCAGAGCTTTTAAACAATAAATGAAAGATTTTGAATTTGAGAAAACAAATCAGTTTTATTGAACTCAAAACTGAAAAATTTTCCTGGAATGAAAAGGCAAAATAAGGAAATAAAAAAGTGGTAATAGGAAATCTAATACATGAGGGGAACCAATATGATGAATAATTTGAACTTTATAGAATAAACATCTTTATTTTTTGTCCCTTCAAACAAGCTTCCTTGGATGTCCATTCTTGTATTTTCTTGACATCTTGAGCTTATTCTACAACTATTCTTATTCTATTTATGTTCACCAATAAAAACAATATCCATATAGTAATTGAGACTCACATAAGTGAAATGATGAAACAGTTTATTGCAGTCTAAACCATCACTTTAATTATATAATGAACTTTGTGTTTTGTCCTTCACTTTATCAGGCTTGATTTGTGGGCAGTAGAAAAGAGGACTAGTACATGCACTCCTAATTTTTCACTCCCCTTCATCCACCCTCTACCTTGTATTTTTACTCTTCATCTGCTAAGGAAAAAAATAAAGTGAAAGGAAATTAAAGAGACTGAATCTTTTTTCCTGGTAGATATTGAATTTTGCCGCTCATAGAACAGAGGTATTTTGTCTGTTTGCTTTACTAGAGGCTCTGCAGCAGCTTCCGCACTGAAAAGTTTCCTTATGTGAAAGTGAAGAGGAATTTTCACTTAAGAGGCTAACCTTATAATCAGCCCTTTGTTCTGCTTCTATAGATATGCTTGCTGCATAGGCCATAGGGCAGGGTGACCTTGAAAAAGTTTCCTGGAAGGAAAAGGCAAAACTCAAGGCTCATCCTCCCTTTTGTTTGTTCTAAGTAACAGATGTAACTGCCTGCAACCCATAGCAGCTCTAGCACTTTGTAACCAGCTGAGGACAAATGAACAAATCAGCTCATGCTAACTAAGCCCTATAAAAGCAAAGTTGTTCCTGAGCTCTAGGCCCAGACCTTCACAGTGCTAGCTCCTCTGGGACCACCAGCTTAATAAACCTGACTTCTCCAACTCTCTGAGTGGTGCTTGGTTTCTGGCCAGTCTGATTTTTGCAACAAAAGATAGCCTTAGTTATGACAGCTTACTGTGCATAACCTCCAGATTTCACTCTCCACAGTATACACCACAGCCTCAGGCACACTTTTCCTGGTAACCAGATAATTGGGATAGAACTTTGGCAAGAGAGCTCAGACTCAGCTACTTTCTGCTGTATCTGCACAAGCCATGGTACAGCACATCCTTCTGGTGATTCCAAAAAAAAAGACTAGTGGCTCCACCTTTGGTCCTCTCTCTACCCTGTATATTATCCAGTCTCCCAGGAATATATGTTATGCTCTCTCAAGAAATCTCTTACCACACTTACTCTATGGCCACCCCACAGTAGCCCTATGATCCAGAGGGAGGTGCCTAAAATTTTATGGAAATCTTCAAAATCCATGAACAAATTTTGTTCACTCTACCTCATGACTTGGCTTGAGAAGGAAAGTCTTATTCCTTCATTTAAGGGTGGGAGATGGGAAGAAAAAGGGAAAAAAAGAAAATATGCTCCTGATTTTACATAATATTCCTATTTCAATCTATAAAGTAGAATATACTTAATGATCAAAAATGTTTTGAGGACTTACTAATGTCTAGTAAGTATTTTGCTCTACATTATCAAAGTATCAAATTTATATGATATTTTCACTTCATAAAGTGTTCTTTCATAATTTTATGCAAGCTTAACACAAAATTCTGAGAAAGATGTAGGAAAGACATTTATAATTCCAGATGCAAGAATGAGAAAACATTTTAAATTCTAGATTGGAAAAATTAAGTAATTTTCTATGGCTAAAACATAGTAAGTCATAAAGCAGGTCTTAAATCTGTCTGCTATCATTTGTAATTCCCCCTCAGCCCCAATTAATTGTGATTCATATAAATAAAAAGCAATTAGTTACTTTGAATATATTTGAATGTTGAACTTTTATAATACTAACATGTGTGCCATTGGGGTAATATATTATTTTGAAGGCACAGAAAAAAAATGAATAACATATACCATGCTTCATAAGAGACTTGAGAAAGCTTCCTCTTTTATGCGCTTATGTTCCCCCAGATGCACACGACTAAAAGTTTCAAGCAAGTGGCTAACTCATTCTCTATTTTGCTTGTTATGTTTATGTATGTATGTATCTATCTGTGTGTAAAATTAATATTATACTGAAATTCATTTACGTATGAAAACTATATTTGGAAATATTTATTTTTATTAATTTAAAAATTCTTTCTTTTCAGACAGTTTTTAATTAAAGTTATTTGGGTGACATTAGTTAATAAACTTACATAGATTTCAAGTGTACAATTCAATAAAACATCATATGTATATTTCATGTGTGTTCACCTTCCAAAGTCAAATCTTCTGTCACCACATATTTAACCCCCTTTACCCTTAGTTGCCTCCTCTACCCCCTTTCCCTCTGGCAGCCACTAAACTGTTGTCTGTGTCTATGAGTTCTTATTTGTCTTGTTCATTTGTTACTTTCAGCTTTATATTTCACATATGAGTGAAATTATATGGTTCTCAACTTTTTCTGACTTATTTCTTATACCTTGGTAATCTCAAGATTCATTCACTCAGTCACAATGGGAGTATTTAATCTTTTTTATGGCTGATTAATATTCTATTGTATATGTATATCACATCTTTATTTCAAAGAAATGGAAGTATATTCCATGTTCATGGATTAGAAGAACAAACAGTTAACATGGCCACATTACTTAAAGTAATATATAGATATAATGCAATCCCCATCAAAATTCCAGTAGCATTTTTTAAATAAATAGAACAAAAAGTTATCAGATTTGTATGTAATCACAAAGGATTCCAAATGGCTGAAGCAATTCTAAGAAAAAAGAACAAGGCCAGAGCTATCACCTTGCCTGACTTCAAATTATACTACAAAGCTATAATAATTAAAAGAGCATGCTGTTGGTAAAAAAAAAACAGACATACAAACCAAAGGAACAGAACTGAGAGTCCAGAAGTATACCCAAATATATATAAGCAAATAATTTTTGACACAAGAGAGAAAACATACAATGAAGAAAAGAAAGCCTCTTTAATTAATGGTGCTGGGAAAATTGGAAAACCACATGTAAAAGAATGAAACTAGACTGCCCTCTGTCACCATACACACACAAAAATTAACTTAACTTGGACTAAAGACCTAAATATAAGACCCGAAACAGTAATTGCATAGAAGAAAACATAAGTACTAAACTCACTGACCTTGGTTTTGAGAGGTTTTTATAAATTTGTTTTCAAAGGCAAGTGAATTAAAAGCCAAACAATAAATGAATGGGAGTATAACACACTAAAAAGCTTCTGTATAGCAAAATAAAACATTAATAAAACAAAGAAACAAACAACTGAATGGTAGAAGATATTTGCAAAAAACACCTTCAGTAAAGGGCTGATGACCAAATACATAAAGAACTCATACAACTCAACAACAAAAATACTAACAATCCAATTAAAAAATGAACAGAAGATCTGAACAGACACTTCTCCCAAGAAGGCATACAAGTAGCCAACAGACACACGAAAACGTGCTCAACTTCACTTGCTATTAGAGAAATTCAAATCAAAATCACAATGAGATATCACCTCACACCTGTTAGAGTGGTTATCAGCAATAGGACAAGAAATAGCAAGTTTTGGAGAGGTTGTAGGTGAAAATAAACCCTCAACTCTCATACACTGCTAGGAGGAAAGGAAATTGGTACAGCCACTATGAAAAACAGTATGGAGGTTCCTCAAAAACCTAAGAATAGAATTACCACATGACCCAGCAACTCCTTTTCTGGGAATCTATGCAAAAAATTTGAAAACATTTATTTTTAAAAATATATGCACCTCGATGTTTATTTCAGCATTATTCACAGTGGCCAAAACATGACCAAAATGTCCTTCAATCACTGATTAGATAAATTCTTATAAAATGATTTATGTGTGTGTGTGTGAGAGAGAAAGCAAATCCAGTGGAAGTATTCAATAAAGAAAATCAGATTTGCATTTTTTCAGCTTTTGCAGAGAAGGCATCTGAAACAAGCAAGTGATTTAAGTTCTTGGCCTTTCTCACCCTAGAATTTTGTGTTCGTTTGAACCATTTCTTATTTAACTGAAGTTCCAGGCACTAGAAGACTGCCAAAATATAGTATTTCTAGTTCATGAACCTAAGATAATTCACAAGTTGTAGAATGTATTGAAATTTGTTTGTTGTAAACATGAAAATACTAAAACTCCCTTCACTGGGAAACAAACTGAGGTCCAGTGAGTTTGAAGGTAAGCATTACAGTTTCCGTTATAGTGATGAGCTGGCTTAGGGAGACACAGTTATAAGTTATGATAAAGATTCTTTCTCTTTTTTCCCCCTGGCCTTCAACATCATCTATTCAACAGAGCCTTTTGTTCTAGTGTAAAAGGTGTGCATTTGAACATATTAAATATTCAAATAAGCACATTATTATCGTAAGTTCTCTGTGGAAGTTAAAAAATATATCATTTGCCCTCACTGAGTATTTTATTCTATATAATGAAAGGAGAGCAAACATTTTTGTGACTTTTACAACACCATTGAAAATTAATATATGAGTTATATATTTGGGGGAGCCAAGTATATTGTTGTTTACTGCTAAAGTGATGAATGAGACCATAGGAAAATAATGATATTTCTAGATTATTGTGCTACTCTTTTAAAGTCTCAGTGACTAAAGAAATTAACCACCAAGAAAGCAAATAAACAATATACCAAATTATTTATCTTGTTGTTTTATTTTTTTTATTTGTTGCTAGTGGCAGGACATTTAATTCACATCAGCTAGATCAATAACAGAATTCTATCTTGCTAAGATAGTGATTACAGGAATTTTCTTAAACATCAACCAGCCTGAGAAATTTAGACATAATAGAATTCAAATACAGCTAAGTTTTTTGTTCAAATAGTACTTGATATCAGTTTTTCTGACCCTTTGACATTTTTGCTCAGCTGGATTTACTCTCACATTCTACAAGATAGCCTTCATGTTATAGCTCTCAGAAACAATAAAAAAAATCAAGGGACTTCTTAGGGTTCATGCTTTTTGAATGACCACTTTCACCTATATCACATAAACATATATGTGTATTTATTCTATATATACTTGACTCCGATAGGACTGATAACATCCTCATTTAGTCATAACATTTAGCTTCATATCCAGGTTTTTTGAGTCATGTTAAGCTCAGATATAAATCATCTGCATCGGATAACTTCAGGTTAAATGATATCTTTATTCAGCAACAAATGTAATCAACATCGTTATTAATATGGAACACATATATATCCTAAAATATAGACAAGAAAGAACTCCCTAAACTGGCAATTAACTAAATTTGGTTTTGTTTCTGTTTTTTTTTTTCTTTTTTTACATCATCTGTACTTCTTGTATTTTTTCTTCCCCATCTTGAACATACCTGAGGTAAACATGCAGATGGCTTTACATTCTGCAAAGTGTGATCCTTAGCAGCCACTATCTTGTAAGCATGGTTTATATGGGCAAGCAGAGGTTACAACATACAATTTTCTTAAACCGTTTTTCCCCAAATACAACTTACTTTGGTTAAAGTCCAGTCTATTAAGCAATGCTGGCAATCTTGCTCACTTATACTCCTTGGATCTAACTTTTTGTCTAGGAAGTTCTCTTTCTAATCAACAGGCTTCTATGCTCTGTTTATCCTATCAGGATTCAGGTTATGATTTCCATTTGGAACACTGGCTCCTTCTTGGCTTCTATATGCATTTTAACCTCTTTCTTGGAAAACAAAATAATGGTCTAGTGGGTTGGGGGCACAGGCTGCATCTTTTCTACAATGTTAGGCAGAGAGTTCATGAGAGGAGTTGCATTAAATAAGTTCAGGAAAATCCTGCTTTTTATCAATTATTATCTTATAATTTCTTTGGCTTTTAATAATATTATCTTGATTCCCAGTATTGTTCTCTAATGCTGCCAGTTTCCATGTTGAATTATGTAATCTTGGATTATAGGACACAAGAATAAAATGTCCTCTTCTTGTTTTATCTTCCTTGTACTTTCAGAAAGGTTATTTTCTTAGCTCTGGTCATCTAGAAAACAGAACTGACGACAAGAATTCAGGGGATAATATTTTATTATAGAGGTGCAAGCCAAAACTGTGAGAATAAAATAAAATGAGGCAAAAGAAGACATACTGATTCTCCACTTTCCTTTGTTACTTTATGTGTAACTACTTTTTATTCTTCAATGAAAATCTTTTTAAAAAAATCTAAAATTGTAGAAGATTTAGTTAAAAAATTTTTACATACATAGTTTATTATTTATTTTACTATGTCTGTCCTTAAAATATGTAATGTATCACTTTGTTTTTAATGTTTGCAGTTACGTGAAGGTATACCTTCTTGTCCATCTCTAGAAAGAATAGCTAAATACTAAGTTATAATGTTAAAATATGAAGTCTAAAAGTTGGCTAAGAGTGGTTATTTCATCCTTGATTTGCTTATTATCAGAGATGCCTTGGATGTTTTCTTCCTCTCTGTTCTGCTGCCTTACAATGTTTCAGACCTACATCTTCCATTGAAAAAGAGAGTTGAAAAAATTTATTTTTTCACATCTATCAGAGTCTCAAACTAAAATATCTACTCTAAGACAAACTTTTAAAGTGGGAATATTAACTGCCTCTTAAAGCTTACTCTCTTTTACCATACTTAAATCATTATTTCCTTTCAATTATCAAGACTCTCATGATTACTCTTATTTCAGATTTTTGCAAAGGTATTGTAATAATTTATGTTTTACATAATAATGGTTGTTTTTAATTGGAGTAGTGACAATAAAGGTTGAAAAGAATTGAAAGATTTAAGACTTATTTGTTGATATAGTATTCATAATAAAATAGGTAAGCAAGAAGAATAAAGAAACTATTAACTTAAGCATGGAGGTGGCATGTGTTTACAGTTTCCTATGGTACAATCTAATTTCTACACACTCACCCAGGTCCGTTCTGTTATCCCAACTCTTGATTCTAATGAATTCAGGTTAAATTAAAACAGTTTTGAGTATTTTTGTATCCATTAATCATATCCTACATTAGCAGAATGATTTATTAACATTTTGAAATTTATTAAAGCCTGAATATTATTATAGATGTTTCTTAGAATGCATCTAATTTGACTAAAAATTACATTAAGATATTTAGGAAATAATATTATACCTATAAATTAATATTTTTAAGCAAGATATATGATTTGCAGCTCTAAATTTATAAAATGTTTCCTAAATTTATCTATACTATTTTAATGTGTATAAGGCATATGCATTTTTGTTCCTTTTTTAAAAAATGGTTCCCCAAATATTCTCTCTAGTTTATTATTGCTAGTATAAGGAAAGATGCTAATTTTATTCACTTATATTTATAGAATTCCTGTACTTTGGGGTTTTTTTCTTCTTCAGTAGATATTGTGTTATCTGAATAATTTAACTTTTCATAAATTCTAGAAAAAGTATTAAAGATAGCAAAAGTAATAGTAAGATTTGTTACTTGTATTTTTATGTTTAATGGGAATACTTCAAGTATTTCCTCTATTTTTGCTATAATCCCTTCTCCTTTATGACTGCTCTTAGGTTGTTTGTAGAAACAGTGGTCTTTCCAAAGCACAAGCCTCTATTTTGAAGAATATCATTCAAACAAATGTTGCATCATTGAAATGCAGACATTTGAAATTACCAAAGGATTGTTAACTTTCAGAATTATTCACTAGCATTGCTCAATCGCCATACCCAAGTGTAGTTTGGTCAATGTTTCCAAAGTATTTAACACGCCAGATTCTTGATCTGTTGGTGCCAGAACCATAGAGCAATTTATCTGAAAACCCAAAACATTTGGGGCCATGCAGACCTTTCAGATTACTGGTTAGGAATAAAAGAAAAAATAAAGAAGTAGTAAAGTGTGGAATATAAACCACCCAAGTATGATAATTTAGGTGATGGAGAAGAGTTATGTTTACAGACTCACTGAGATATATTTTGAGATGTGTTGAAGAAACACAGTTTGCCTGAGGGGGTTGAAAGAATAACAGTAGAGGAAAGGGAATTATTTATGAGATCCCAGAAAGCTAGTTATTGTTCATTTATAGAACTCAGCAAATAATACAGAATCTCATATAATAAGAGTGGGGCTTTACAATAGAACAAGAGTAATGTCTGCTGACTTTGATGCACAGGAACATAAGCTTCGACATTTATAAAAATCATCAGGAGTCATCAAACTCACCAGTTATTAGATACACTGAATTCTTATGTAGACGGTTCTGTGTTTGTCTGAAGTGACCTCAATGGAGAAAAGGTAGGATTGGCTGTATGCTTCAGAGCATTATTTTTATTGTTTAAAAATGCCAAGATTGGTAGACTGATAAAAGATATATCTATATAAATTATGAGAGAATTTCAGAAAGAGATTGAGTAAATCATCATATTATTTGATATTACAGACCTGAGGTTTTTCTTAATTTTAACAAACCTATTCCAAGATCATTTTTTGTTTTATTCTGTAGTAATAAAAATATTTTTTTTCATTATTTCAGAGAAGAGAATTTTTAAAAGCATAGAGATAACTTTTTCCAGGTGAAAGAGCACCAGTAACTTTTTTAAAGTCACAGAAATGCATTGAAAATTTCCTGAGATTTGAAAGAAAGCAGGAAGAGTGAAAACAAAGTCAAATGTGATACAGTTTTGAGTCAAGATACCAAACACACACACAGAACTTTAAATTAGAACGGGTGCACAGGTAAAATTTTCTTTCAGTGTTTATTTATATGTTCCACAAAGTGGCAGTTGTGAATCCAAGTTTGTGGGAGCTTAAATTTAATTTGGGAGACATCTTTTGGTAAAAAAATAAATAAATACAAAATTATTTTTAAAAATTACAAAATAAGAAAGGTGTTTACTTATAGAAAATAGATAACAACAACTTATAAATTTCAAAAAGTTGACAATAAAAACACAATAAAGTCCAAAACATATTAATTATATATCATACTGCACATTAATTTGTTCCACATTCTCTTTCTTTGATCCTTATAGATAACAATACTATATTTTATTATTATTAATATTATAGAGAATATAGAAAGCCTATTCTGTTTTTTTCCTACTTAGTTGATCAAATCTTTTTTATCGATAATTCTTAAAAATTTGATTTATCTTTGAAATTGATAGTTACTATTCTGGCAATTTTAACTACTGGTCATGATAAAATAACAGACTTACTCCTAAAACAACCAAAAAGAAGAAAAATATATGCCATAAATTTTTAGACACTGCATAATAGATAGGAAAGACATTAATTCCTGTGAGAAGAAAAGCTAACGTGGAATCTACCTGGCATATTGCTTGGAGAGAATGTCTAGGCCACAGCAAAGAAGGTTTGCCAAGTTGTAGGGATGTTTCAGAGTTTGGGGAGACCAGTACGGCAAAAATTACTTAAGAGAAGAAATCTTCATGTAGAACGCTCTGCTTTTTGCCAGGTAATGAGTAGTCTAACACTTGTGAAGAAATCACCTAAAACCAAGGCAATCACTGCCACCGACAGTGGGATAAAATTCCCAGAAGTCAGTAGGGCACAGCATAGCTAGAGCTGAAAAAATTACTAATGTACTACAAATCATGTGATACTTAAACCTAGTATAAAGGTTACACTAATCCCTAGGATTGTAAACATAGCAAAAGTTAAAAACACATATCGAAAAGCTCAAACTATTTACAAGTAACATAACCAAATCATAGAAAAATGCTAAAACTGTATTGAGGAATATTCCTCTTCTTGCCAATAAATCTAGCATCCAACAATATAAAGTTCAAGATGTATGATATTCAATTTTCAAACATGCCAAGAAACAGAAAAATATTTAATAATTCAGCAAATCAGCAAATAATTCTAGACCCAGAAATGTCACAGATAAAATTAATAGACAAGGCAATTATCACAGTTATTCAAAAAGATTTCAAAGTTAAAGAAATAGAATAGCATTTTAAGAAAACATCAAGTATGGAAAACATATATTAAACTGAGGAATAAAAATACATTAGAAAATTAAAAAACAGTGCTGAATGAAATTAAAAACAGCATCGAATGATCATACTAAAAAAAAAAAGATTTTAATATTGCATTCAAATAACAAAATTAAAAAAAAAATGAACTATGTTCTCTCAGTGAGCTGACTATCAACATTAAGCCCCTTAGTATTTGTATAGAGTCCCAGAAATAGAAGTTTGAGATAGAGACAGCAGAAAAATATAAGAAATAATTGCCTATAATTTTCAAAAATTGACAAAAGCTTTTAAACCCAAATAACCAAAAATTTCAATAAACATCAAAAATAAGAAACATGAAGAAAACTGCACCAAGGCACATTATACTAAAACTAATATTAGAAGGAAGATAATTCCTAAAAACAGCTGAGAGGAAAGACAGATTGTCCAGAAGAGAGAGACATGTCTAGAAAAACAAAGGATGATGATAGAATTCTTTCAGAAATGAGGTAAGTCATAACGTTGTGAAGCAATATTTTCATGACCTGAAAGAAACTTTACATTTAGAAAGTTCATTAGGTAGAAGAAAAATGATGCTAGATGGAAATCTAGATCTACATGAAGAATGATGATTATTTAAAATTATAGGTATGTGATAAATTTAAAACACATTTTTCTTCGAAAAGGTTTTTAAACATTTTGAAGTTTAAAGCAAAAATTATTTTAGCAATACTCTGGAGTTTATAAAATATGTATCTTATATTTTATAAAACGCTTGACAATGACAACATAAACACAATGTTAGGAGAAATTGAAAAATACTGTAACATAGTATATGTGAAATGACATAATATTTGAACATTGAATATGATAATACTTATACTGTAAAACTCTCAAATGATCACTAAAAGTCAAAGCAAAGATATAGGTGTACAAAAGCCAATAAAAGAAATAAAATGGAATGTTACAAACAACTAATTAATAAAAAATAAAACAATGCAAAAGAGAAAAAAACAGATGGAAAACTAGGAAATAATTACTAAAATGGTAAAGTTTAATCCACATATGTATCACACTTTGTAAAAAATAAATTCTAGGTAGATTTAATGTCTAAATATTAAACATAAACATGAAAACATTGACTGAAAAACCAATATATCTTCATTACCGAAGATAGTTTTTTAAACAAGATAAAAATAATGCTAACCATAAAGGAAAAAAGTTTTGAAACAAATAGAGAACTTTTATTTATTAAATAATAACATTGAGAGTGAAAACAAGCAACGTGAGAGGAGATAATATAATATAACATACAGCTAGTATTCCATAATATATTTTAAAACTCTCAAAAATTAATATTAAACAGAAAAAATCCAGTAGAAATATAGGCAAAAGACATGATTCTTTAAAATTTTTTTATACAAAAGAATATTCAAGTGGCCAAATGACATGCAAAGATGCTTCACTTAATATAGTCATCAAAGGAATGCAAATTAAAACTTCATGGTGATATTTCCATACACTTCCCCCACCCCACCCCAGGATGACTAAATTTAAAAATAAACAGCAAAACCCAAATGTTGCTGATGATGGAGAACAAGCCTAATTTTCATACACTGTTGGCGGAGTATAAAACGCTTTGTATGACTATTGGTCAGTGTTGAGTAGAGTTGAATGTATGCACACTCTATAGGCTAAAAATTCTACTCTAGGTGCATGACAAGAACTGTCAAAATAAAAACAGAATAATCTGGTAAAATATCAGAAACTTTATAGCACCACTACTTGTAATAATCAAAAAGGCTATCAACGGTAGAACGGAAAATTTAACTCTAGCCTATCCACATAATAGAATGATATATAGCAATTCAAATGAAAGATTCACTCTGTGTAGCAACAGAGTTGAATCTCATAAACATAATGTTGAGTGAAAGAATCCAGGCACATGACAATGTCTTATGATTTCATTTATATGAAGGGCAAAAACAGGTCAAACTAATCTATGCCGTTAGAAGTCAGCATAGTAGCTACCTTCGTGGGTGGCGGTGGGAAAAGCAGGCACTCGGGGTTTTTCTCGAGTGACAGAAATGTTCTATTTATTAACATAAGGGATGATTACATGGATGTGTTCATTTGTGAAAAAATTCACCAACTCTTTCTCTTCCGACTCCTTCGACTTCTTTTGTCAGCTAAGATGCAATGTAGGGTGCAGTGTAGAAGAAAATGCAATTTAGGTTTCTTACAAAACATTTAGACCTTAGACACATTATCTAGAGGTTGATTAGTTGGGCTGTAGTGGACTCTGCTGATCCCTTGGGATATAAGCTGTGACTGTTTTATGTCATTCAGTTTATTCTCAGAATCACTGCTTTGATTGGTAGATCAACATTCAAAAATGAGGATTAGAGGGAGAGGAACCATTTTAAAGCTCTCCATTATTACCAGCATTGCTCAGCTATCTAGAATTAAGTCTCTCTTATTTTTGGTTAAACGTATTGCTTCCAGTTAGTTCACTGAAAAGTAGTTGCATCATAAAACAATCATAAATACAACTGAATATATGTGAATATGAAGTCTAAGCCATCTAGCACATGCATGCAGGTCAGTTATCTGTCACCATTGCATTTTTAATTTATTGAATTTTTTAAACAAAGTATTAGCCTTGGCAATTAAAAATTTCTGCAATACTGATAAGCAAATTTTTTTTTTTTAATTCTGCAGCTTATATTCTGTGGGAAACTTTCCTGACAGTCTATTCCATACTAAGTTTGAAGTGATATAGATATTTTAGTATCATCCTTTATTATTTTTTAAGTGCCCCTGTATGTTGATGGATTTTAAGCATTCAAAAAATTTATAAATAAAAATATTGAGAGAAATCTTGCTATGGTAAGGAAATTTTTTATCTGTATATCCATTAACTTGAGTTATGGAGTGATGGGCTTTAGTTGGGTTCAGAGGCAAATCGATGTCATGCAGAATGGGGTAATAAAATTGTACCTGATAAAGCTATTCTTGAACATCAGCCAAATCATGTAACATTAGGCAGAATTCCTAGAGGTTTTTTTTTTACAGAATATAATTTTACAATTTCTTAAAATGCTCATAAACACATTTAATGTACATGTTACTAGTAAACTAGGAAACTATAATAACTCTTCATTACTCTGATATTCAGAAGCCAGTTGTTATAGATTCCAGTAGCTCAGAATATTTAATCAGATAAGTTGAATTTCTTAGGAAATTAAATTATCCACATTGAGATAATGCACTAACCACAATATAACTCCAGTGGTCTGGCCTGAGAAGTTTGAATGGAATGTGGGGGTTATCCAAAGTAGTGAATGGCCTGAAAATTAAAGGAGGTAACAGATGAAAATTGAATGAGTGGACTGAGGTTATTAATCTAAACAAGTAAATCAAACTGGAATGAGGTAGGTATTTAGAGCTTGAATCCTAATTTTGCAAATATTTGAGGCAGGGAGATGCACATGAATTGAAGATTCTCAAACAGTATATGTAAATCAAGAACATTAAACAAAAAACTTTAAAGAATATTAGCAAGAACTAGGACAGATAATTGCATTGTTGAGCTAAGAAGTTTAACAGGAGTATCCTTCAGAAAGAATGATAGGTTTGAAAATTAAAATCAGGCAAAGCAAACAAGTTTCCATGGTTAGAAATTTGAAATTTTAAAATTTCAGCCAGTTTAAAGTATTGTCATGTCACATCTAGATGTTGTGCCTTCATTTATTCATCCTACTTAGTGTCTAGTTGACCTTAATTTTTTTTCCATTTTTCATTTTACCAATTTTGATTTTCTATTCTCCTCCATTAGAATAAAATAATTTACTGGAGTTCTTATTAGAAAAAAATTGGAAATTCTGAACCATATCAATGACCCATGTCCCTTAAGCTTTCCTTTTTTTAATCTATTTCTTTTATATTATGTATTAGTTAGAATCTGTCTGGTGCAAGTGTCAAGTAATTCATTCAAACTGCCTCAGTCTAAAATGTATAACTTCATCTAAATGGAAAGTCAAGAGTAATGCTGACTATTCAGATGAACCTGATGCACTTTCAAAGTCTCAGAACTTCGTTCTTAATATCTCTTATCTAGCTAAGCTCTTTAGTGTCTTGTTCCCTTTCTCAAAAATATTCGTCCTTGTGGTCTCAAGAGGGCAGAAGTAGTTGCTCTAGACTCAACTCGGGAAACACAAACTGAGTGGAGATGAATTAGTGGTTAAAAAGTAGTCACAGAGATGTAAAGTACAGCATAGAGAATATAGTATTGTAAGGGCTGTGTGTAGAGCCAGATGGGTGGCAGAGTAATCAGCGGGATGATTTCATAAACTACATAAATGTCTAATGAATGCATTGTATACCTGAAAGTAATAAAAAATAAAAAAATAAATAAAATAAAATAATAAAATAAAATAAAATTAAATTAAGATATTGTTATCAAAAGCAATAGAGAGTATGAGTGCTGATTTGAAAACAACAAAACAGAACAACAGTCACAGAATGAACACTGTAATTTGAACAAATTCATGGGATCACTAGTTTTTTTGGGGCAGGTTCCTATTTTGTTATTTAGCTCATATTGCTAGTCACTTCAGGCAGACAGTAAGTATTCTCTGGCCAAGAGGGCCTCTCCATACATCTAGATTCCATCACTCACTGAGCCAGCTGTGCTAGCTTCTTTCCCTGGGTCTCACACTTACTCATCCTACTTTTGAGGATCAGTAGTACCTCAACTACCTGCCTGTTAATCAAAATATTGATTTGCTTGGTGGATTTACAGCAACACTCCAAACATTGACCCAAATGTTGAGTCAGGGGTAACTAGAAAATTATGTCCATTAATGTTTTCTATAAGTTCTTTCCTGTTAATTTGGAGCTGTGGTTTCATTCAAATCTATATGCTTTTTCATATAAATATACCTTACTTTTTATATTGTTCAGTTCTTTCTAGGGATTTGGGCCCAGATGATGAGGGTACAGCTCTATCTGCTACTCAATGTTTACATCTAGTTTGTGTCTTTAGCACCAAAATATACACCATATTTTGTTATCACCCATTTCTTCCATATTCAAGATATCTTGTTCATTTCCAAAAGATACTATGAGGTTTTCTTTATTAAGGTGAAATCTCTGTTTTCAAAATCTTATTGGTAAGTACAAATGTTATCAAATGTAAAATATGAATATTTCATAATATTCATTTTATTACCAATTTTTAGAATGATTATTTAGTCTTTAATGTGTATTTTACTTGAAATATGGATTTCATACAAATCATAGAATAAGATTATTTCTGCAGAACATTTTAAATTATAAAAAAATGTTAAGAAATATTATTAGATTTCAATTGATACACTTATGTCTTTTCAGGAATGTAACTATTTTTTATAAGAAAAATATATTTAGTTATATAAATATAATTAATTGAATCTTTATTATTCTACTTATTACTTAAAATAGGTAAATATTAATAGTCATAGATGTCCTTGAATGTTTGCATTTAAACTTTTTTGGGGAAATGGGGAAATGTGCTTTCTTCATTTCTTTTTTTAGTTGGTGTTCTATATTCTGTCCATGTTTGTTCATCTTTAGAATTCCAGAACAGTTTTTATATCTAGTATTGTGCTCCCGTAGCAAGCATGAATTCAGGCCACCCATAGGTTATATTTGTATAGCGTTTAAAACTCAGCTGGCATAATCTACAGTGGTCTACAGTACGCGTATAATATAGAAGGTACTTTCCAGAGTACGTGATAATCACATACATTTTAAAAAGCATGAGCATTAACAATGACATTGCAAGCAATTATACAGTTACCACTTACTGACTAATCCACTTCTGGCAAATCATCAAAGGCCCAAAAATAAATAAATATGTAAATAATAAATGAAGTGTCTACTGCACTATTTTAAGTAGGAGAAAATTTAAAGGAGTTACTGTTACATTCATGATATATGTATGCTCGCAACCAAAAGATATAATTATAAAATCCTTTTAGATTATTAAAATCCTGGATATATTATTGATCATTTTATTTACTGAAGCTACAAGTTAATGCAAAATAAAAATATTTTGATAGATAGTTTCTGCAAGTATCACATAGATGATAGAGATTTCATGAACTCTAATTTCTATATGGTACTCAAATAATGAGAGATTTAAAAGCAAAGTATTTCCTAGGGATTGTCTACATGGCTTTTAGTCATTACAACAGGTATAGAATCACCCCGTTTGCCCTCCCATGATAAAAATAATCACTATTTCCTGATTTTGTAGGGAGCACATCCACAGTCACAGTCCATCTATGATGGAACAGATACGTTGTTCTGCTATGAAAGACATGTAACAATCACAAGTGGCTCTTAGTTATCTTCTAAAATTATACTATTAAGCATTTAAAAAATTGAAGGTTTGTTAATAAAATATAAAATTATGTAAGATTGACTTTTGAGAGCCTATTGGAACCAGATTCCCTTCTGCCTAATCAAGACTCCCAGACTTTTATTTAGCTTGAGCAGCAAATTTGAGTAAGCCCAGCAAGGTTCTTACTTGAAGATTAGAATAGCATTGTATTCCATGCTGCTCTATGAGAAGGGCGATATCAAAGCTAAGTATCAAAATAAGTTAAATGCACTAGAATAAAGTGCCCATATCAATTTTGCCTTTGTCATGCCATATATAGTCAATGTAAAGTGTGAACAATCTAATCATATCACTGTTTTGAAACATATCAGAAAGCAACTAGTTTGAATCTCTGATTTTCTTATTGAATTAATTTGGTGATTTTGAAAAATACAACTTAGAAGGAAGAACAGGTTGACTTAAAAATATACATTTTCTGAACAGAAAAGTTTAAATAGGAGGTAAGAAAATCATATAGCTGAACAAAAATAAAATTTCTGAAACCCAATCAGAAAAAATTACTGAGTCATAGAATATGGCATGTAACAAACAATAAGTCATTTAGCTTGACAAACATCTTAGAGCAGTAGATGGAAACATCTAAGACTCTAT
Source organism: Cynopterus sphinx (assembly GCA_030015415.1). Classification (NCBI taxonomy): domain Eukaryota; kingdom Metazoa; phylum Chordata; class Mammalia; order Chiroptera; family Pteropodidae; genus Cynopterus; species Cynopterus sphinx. The sequence goes on along the minus strand of CM057393.1, from coordinate 19,774,716 downwards.
GTCCTTTTGTTTTTATATTCATTTTAGTGAACACACATTATCCTCATAGAAACCAGTAGTAGCCTTAGAGTTACTGTTGAACATCACTCTGTGAATGAAGACAGAAAGAAAGAACTATCCATCTTCCTTTTCAAGATATTTCTAGACCTTTCATGGAAAAGAGATAAAAAGACATAATAATCTAAAACCAATTAGACCCTATTATTGGTTAATGAAAGACAATTATAGTTGATTTCACTATGAAATGAACCCTGGCAGTCTTTTTGAAGTGTTTGTCAACACTTCAATGTGAACTCCTCCCAGTAAACCATCTGCATATAATTTACATGAATCACATTACGAGTAATTTGTACCAAATCAATGCAACAAGCAAGCGGAGTTACATGATCTGCCTACTGAGATATTGTACCTAATATTTTTAAAAAATCACTTCTTAATAGGCACCTTAGTTTTATTCACAATGTAGCTGTGTCTTTTTAATCTAGAAAATAAATAACAGCACTATGAAATCATGATTTGCCAAACCATGTAACAGCATGCATTCTTTTTCTCCTTTCACTGCATGGTTGAGCTTTGTCACGGTCCATTCTGGACAGACCTATCTCCTTTAAAATAAAATCCAATATTCTACAGCTTATATAGCTATATCACATAGCTATTATGTAGCTATATAACATATTATATATCTATATCCAAATGCAACGAATACTGACCTAATTCTCTGATGTTGACTTTTTGAACTATAGAAAAAGCTGTACTTTTAGTTTGTGACTGCAGTGGAAATTTGTTTCCTTTATCTTTTTCTTGAGCTCATTGTTTCTGTTTGAGTCATATTGCTTCTATCATGCAAACTCGTGACAACTGTATACAATGATTTGAATTTGGTAATGCTTGGATCATTAAAGGTAGAATGGGCAACATAGACAGGCAAAGAAAGTATAATTTAAGTTTTTTTGCATTAAACTAGTAATGGGTGGCTAGTTTACACACAGGTTCATACTCCTACGTGAAAACAATGATAGAAGTAAATATTTGAAAGACTCCTTAAAAAGTATTTTAGCCCGAGGTTCCTTCATGTAGGTATAATGCTTAGAGAGGGTTTTATTTTTGTTTTGTTCTATTTTGATTATTAATGAAAAAGGATTCTGGAGCCTCACCTCTAGAGATCTAGAGATTCCAGATTATATAACTGTGATAGTATCTGAGTAGGTATATTTTTAAACTCCTCATATGATCTTTGAGACTGTCTAGGTTTGGAACCATGTTTTAAAGATGACTCTGAACCAATTACCTGAAGCTTTGTTTCATCCAAATATGTGTTTGATATTAGAATATACTAGATTTTTTTTCTCAATTTATAGCTATTGTCCTACAGCATGGGTTTGTCAGCATTGTTCTAACATGAGATGGGAAAATGGTTGTTTTATTTCATAAAGACACATGGAAATAAATACACGTGTGTTTCCATTTAATCAATATATGTCATAAAATTAATTTGACTTTCTAAAAATTTGAAAACTGTGACTAGATATGGACTAATAAGTAAAAAGTGGACCATGTCTAATATCATGTATTACATTGCTAGACATTAACTTTTACTTTTCCTATACATATTTTAATTGATTTGCTTAACATTTTGTACAGCATTTACTAACTGCCAGGCTCTTTTCCTAGCACTTTACATTGACCAATTTGATTGTCAAAATAACCCTATAAATTAAGAGCTATCTTTATTCCTATTTACAGAGGAGGAACTAAAGCAGACATATATGTTATTATTATTTTTTATAAATGACGCAGCTGATAAATATTAGAAGCAAGAAAGATTTAAGTTTAATTATCCTCTGCCTCCTGAGTCTGGTTTCCAAGTCCGTGCTATCCAGCTAGACTTAGCCTCAGAACATGGATGGGGCAGCTTTATACCATCACAATAACTATATGATTTTAACGCGGAATGTCTAAAACATATATCTTTTAAAATAAAAACAAATTAAATATAAATTTACAAACTAATGGAATTTAAATACATGTGATGGCCCTATCAAACGATCAAAACTCATAATTTGTGTGTAGGGATTCAGGATTATAGTAAATACTACACAGAGAGTCAGTGCAGAAGGGTAAGATTGGACCTACTGTCCTTATTTATTTAGAAATTCTAAACGAAAGATAGGTTCTCATTCCTCAATGGTGGTAATTGATGTCCCTAAAAGTGTTCACATTGATATAAGTTGATGAAGGCTTCATGACCCTACAACAGCATTAAAAGAAGAAAGCTTTTATCCTCCAAAATGGCATGTATCCTTACACTGCAATTCAAATATTTCTCAGAAACCTCATATTTCTCCAATTTTTATTAGTTATTAAGTCTTATTTGTTACAAACATAATTACTTGAATAATTCAAGTTTATAGTTTTAAAAAGTATGACTTGAAAATAAATTTTCTTTTCCCTCCCCAATTTAATACTATACCCAAATATGTGTATTTAAAATATAATACACATTTCTCTGCATCTGAAATTTTTCACATAATAATATATTGAAACATCTTGCTTTTTCAACATGTACAGATTTATTACTTTCTATGTAATTGTATCTTTATACATTCCATTGATAAAATATACTGTAACTGTTACCATAAAAATAAAAGATTTCCTCCTAATATATTGATGATGCATACATGTGGTAATAAATTTCAAATGGGCTGGAAGTTTATAGAAGTAAAAATAAAAGCCTTCATCGTTTTCATTCACAAAGACATCTAGGTCTAAAAGTTTGGTTTTAGCTCTGCTAGTGTTTATATATATATATATATATATATATATATATATATATATATATATATTATGTGTGTGTGTGTGTGTGTATGTGTGTAAAATGTTTCTATTTATCTTGAGCCTGTATATTAATTTATTATTTTTTAAGACTACTATTAATGTACCATCATGAATTAGCACTTTGTACCTTAACCATTATTCCTTACTTAGCTGCATATATTTATTAGAGATATTTATGATTGCCTTTTATAAGGGTTATCTTCATGATTTAACTATTATATTAAAATGTTATTTATTGATTTGTAAACTGTAACCAAGCCCTGTTTCCTGTATAAATATTGTTCCAGTAATTATCCATATTTTTTTCTTCATCCCTAATTTTTTTTGCTTTTTGTTGGATCATTTCCATGAACACAAAATCTTACTGTTTTTTCTTCTTAAAAAAATTTTTATTCCGACTTTTCCCACCACCTATATTTTACTTCTTTCCTCTACTTTAAAGCAAATTCTTTTGAAGAATATTATTATATTTATTTTCTTCAATTTCTCTCTTACCATTTAATTTATCATATTTATTTCAAAACATTTCATCTATTTCTGCTTATTAAGAGATTTATAATATCTTCATATTTTTTATGATTACTGCTTTGTTTGGAATTACTTGATAGAATTCATTTTTTTCTCAGTCCAAAAGGAGTCTCTACCAGTTAAAGTGTTTAATCTATTAATATCAATTATAATTGCTGATTTATTAGAAATTTCTTGAAACATACCATTATTCTCCTTTTGTGCTTTCTTCATTAACCTTCCTTGACTTCTCTTAAACTAATTTGATATCTTTGACTCCATTTCTCTTACTTTATTGATTTGAATAATATGTACATCTACACGCATCTAGTTTTTATTTCCCTTAAATTTAAACCAGGAAAACATACGTGCATATTTTCAGTAAATTAAAAACTTGCTTTAATTTTTTTTTATCTTTCTTTTTGTTAAAATCTGTATTATAAGTAACTAATATTTTAATTCCAGTTTTCTTTTTAATATATCAGATTGCATTATTCTAATTACAATATTTTAAATATATAGTTATATGGATTGCCAATATACTAATTTACATGCTTACCTGTTCTTGTAGTTCATTACTTTTTTCGGTGGTATTTTTAATTTACTCTCTGGAAAATATTCAGTCTCTGAAAGTTTATGTACTCTCAGATAAATAAAAAATATACATATACATTTTCCTCTAATGAATGATAGACTGTTATTTCCTTATAGGTAATCTAATCTTTGGAGGTTGTCTATATTTTCTTTTTTTCCTCTTCATTTTTGAGTATTTTTGTTTTGGAGATCTTTCCTTTATTACTCCATATGTCTATATTCCAATATCTAATCATAAATATTTCCCTTTTCACAGGAATTGTTTTTATATTTGAAGTCAGATTAACTATTCAAAACATTTCAATGAAGTATTTTGTCATTAAAATTTTAGAAAAATATTCAGAGAAGGTATTGTGCAATCTTACATCATTGAACACACTCAACATACTGGATAAATTTTCCTAATAATCTAGTCCACTGAACTGTTTCTCATACAAAAAGTGCTAGGAAATTCATTTCTTCTGAAAGAGTTAGAGGACTAGGAAACTTTTTTTTTTTTTTTTTTTTTAGATATTTATTACCCTTTCTTGAAAGATAACTTCTCTGTCCTCATCCCCTAAGAAATACGCTAAGGAAACTGAGTTAAATCACCTCCCCATTTCTAGTCCCATCATCAATACCATTTCTCAACTCCCTTTGTCTGGAAAAGGTAATCCATTAATCACTCTTGCTTGTCTACCTGGTTCAACAAATGGAGGAAATTGACCTTGTTTCAATCACCTAAATCACCAATTCATTTTAAATCCCCTGGAAATACCTACAGACTTTTCTTTGGTCTAGGATAAGCATGTTATTAAGTTCTTTAACTTGCTTCTCTTATTTCAGATGACATCTCTGAATTTTCTTCATACTGAGGTCTCCCTCTTTGCGTTAGAAAGCATTGCTGAATATATTAGTGTCCCATATAATTACATACTTGAGAGATATGTGTGAAATATAATGCACATCCTAAAAGTCCCTAGCTGTTCTAACTCTCAGATTTGCTTAAGTTCTTCTCTTTAATTAGAAGTCACCCTCTCTTATAGAAAGCATGTAAGTTAGCTGTACATTTTTAATTTTGATATATTCTGATTTTTAAAATTTTCTACCTCACTTTTCCACTTCTCCGTTACCTCTTTGTATTGTAATTGTTTTTAATCAAGACATGCTTTTTTTTCTTTTTTTAGTCCTTTATAACATTTATATAGATAAAAAGTGTACTAATTAACATCTCGACTCCTTCCCAGCTCTTTTTTCTATGGCTAGGGTTATCGTTACAGACAATCTTCCAATACAGTGTTCCACATAATTATGTTTTATTTAAAGACAGATCACATACAAGACAGGCAAACTCATAAGATTATAATATAGCTAAAAGTGTCTATTGCCTAGTGATGTCATAGCCACTGTAACATCATAGTGCAGTACATTGCTCATGTGTTTGTGGAGATGCTGGAGTAAACAAACTTATTGTGCTGCCAGCCATATTAAAGTATAGCATATACAATTACAGTAGTATCATCTAGGTTTGGTATCATCTAGGTTTCTGGACTGTTTTGGAAATGACAATAGCAACTGCCTGGGAGGCAGAAATTTTCCTCTGCCTTTTAGGTTCTTCTGGCTGGCCTAAGAATTAGATTGGCATGAGACAGATTAACAGAAGAAAATAACCAGATATATAAATATAATTACATGTATAGATATAATGGTTTCAAAAGAATATGGGTCCAAGGAAAAATCTGGCAGTTAAGGTTTATGTGCCATTTTGAGCTAAGGAAAAAGGATGGTAATGGTTTGGGGCTTCAGAGGGGAAAAAGGCAATTCACATGGAGATGGAAAAGCAAATGTTTGATAAATAAATGTTTTTTGGTCCATGCAGAGACAATGGGATACAGAGTATACTCTGATCTCTAAGCTTGCTATGTTTCTCTTACCACACCATGCCCATATTCTTTGTTGATATCTCTGGTGATAGCTCTATTCTGAGAACAAGCCTTTTATGTAAAAATTTTTTAGGCAGTTAAATGGTTACAAGGAAAACTTCTAGACTCCTGTTTCTAAAAAAATAACCTAAATCTTCATGCCAGGGAGATACATTTCCAGATGACAAATTTTGCTCTCCTACACAACCATATAATCCTCCACATCTCTGTTAAACTATCTTGTTTTTACTAAAAAAAGGGGAAAAAAAGTAATAATTGTTTTTATCTGAAAATATTATGGCAGTATCTTAATGTCATAAAGTTACCAAAACGATTATTTGTTGACATCTTTGTGGAGAGAAAAAGATTAAGTATTGAAAGAGTTAACTGTTTTCATTTTCAAAAGTTAAGTATTTAGGCAAATAGAAGTAGTAGCTTAGACGCTTAAAGTACAGTGCTCAGAAAGTAATTATTACAGTAACAACTTCATTAAAATAAAAATGAGCTCAGTTAATTGAATTACTTGTAATTGCTAATCAATTAGAACACTTCCAGAAAGGTTATGGCATTCTTGGGTTTCAGGTTAGATAACTCTCCAGGGAGAGAAAGCTTATTAAAAGTTCCCTATTTAAAGATGAAATAAATCAAGACCTAGAATGGTAAAGATTTGTGCAATTTCTTAGAATATTTTAAATAAAGTATTTAGGAAAGGAATACAGAATTTTCTGTCCCCACAAAATGAGAGTATGAAACAAATTTTTGCAGTATTCAGGTTAGAATATAGTTCATACCCAAGCAATTCATGGCTTGTATTATAATTCCTAATAAAAATATTTATTTAAATTTTATACAGTGGTTTTTTTAAAATCAAAATCATATCTCCTATCAATAATCCAAGATTGGCCTACAGTTTGAGGTCTTTGCAACAAACTTAAGACCTCCATACTAGTATGTTAACACTTCAAATGCTATTTATCATTTGTGTGGCCCTGGTGAATTAAAAACACTAAATCTCTGTTTCTCAATCTATAGAATGAGATGGTGATGCTAATTGCTTTTGATTATTTTGAGAATTAAATAATATTATATGTGTAAAGTTCTTCAAACAGTACTTGAGATTTGAGAAATACTTAATAATTTTAGTGGATGCTATTGTTGGTATTGCTTTATAATACTAATTATTACCTCATATGATTCATACTTTTACACTTATATATTATATAAATAATAGATTTATATAAATGTAAATACATTATATAATTGCTATTATTATACTTTGCTTTTTGTTCATTTGTACCTTTCCTTTTTTGGTTTATATATAAAGAACAATTTATCATCTAGAGCTACAAACGTAGTTCACAATTTCTCCAAATTCTTACCTTACATATTTCTCCTCTAATGAGGTAGCACCCTCGTGTGACCCTACCGTTTGATTATCTGTACCTCTGAAATGAGGAAAAATTTTCAAAACTATAGTTCAAGCATGAACTATTATTTTTTACTTCTCTACTATTTCTTTCTAGTTCTTTATTTATGATGACTGTACAGTTGAGAATTTAAAATGCCATTGTTAGCATTTGCCCAACACATGTATACACACATATGTACACATTTATCTTTTCCTCCATGATTTTGAAAAATAGTAGGTAAATGAAAAGTTAATATTTTGTCTGGAAGAAGAGAATCAACAAACACTCAAAAAGTTTGGTTGGTCAGTTTTCATGTCATACAAGACTGATTTGTTGACTCAGTGGATAGGTTGTAAGAAAAATCTTAAGCATTTTCTACCATTTCCAGCTGTTTATATACAATGGAAGAAGGGAGAGAGGGAGAGAAGTGAAAAACAAAAGAAACTTTTTATGTAATGAAGAAAAGCTCAGTAAATTCTTCACAACAGAATTGCTAAGCCTTGGATATGGGAGCATACGACAGGATTGCGACATTATGTAATTCTGTTTATTTTGATTTTTAGAATTTTTAGTTTTCACCATTTGCATGTATAGATATTTTAGTGGAATGGTAGAAGACATTATAATGGAGGTTATTTGTCCTTAAGTATTGTTCTAATCCACAAGGTTCAATAATTCTATGTATGTCTAGACCATAAGAAAATGTGAAGTTCTAAGTTCTATGAGTTCATGTTTAAGAGAGGAATAGAAAAGAAGAAAAAGAGAGAAAAAGACAAAAATTTTAACAAAAATGTTTATTTCTTTGTTAATATATTTATTTTCTATAAATTTTAAATATCATAACTTTTTGGAAGAAAGCCCCTCTGGGCAGCCATATTTGAGTGGAAAATTATGCTAAAACTCCTTGAGGAGGTAACATGGATATAAATTACTTAGAATTCTTCAGCCCAGGAGATTTTTCCTTCCTTCTCCATCTTTAAAATTCAATTATTTATTTATGTCATAATGTACTCATGAATATTTATTTTGGCAAATACTTTTTCTGCTTTAGTTGATATGATTATATAGTTTTTATTCTTTATACTTTTCATGCAGTGAATTACATTATTTGATTTTCAAATGTTGACCTAGCATTGTGCATCTTCAATAAATCAACTTGTTTGTGATGTATATTTTTTATATAGTGATAAATTCAGTTTGCTAACATGCCATCATTAATTTTTTTGAAAACATCATCCATTTTATATTCTATGCATGTATATTGATCAAAGGATAGACAGATTGATCTATATAAATTGTTATTAAAATAGTTCAAAATTCCTATGCTATGCTTAAGGAAATTCATTAATCTTTAATCTAATATTAGAAAAAAAGGAAAGTAAAAGTAAAGATATTATAAATGTTCTAATAAAAAAATCTTTACTGCAAAACCTGTTGATCTTCAGATCATTCTAAGGATCAGGAGAGCAATTATGGAAGACATTAGGACTGGAATCCTTAGATAACTTTTAACTTTTTTTTAATATTAGAAATCATCACTTGATTAAATCATTAGGGCTTTTAAATGTCATCTAAATTATTTTTATTTAAAAATTTTTGTTAGTAACATAATATTGTACATCTTTTAACATTTTCAATCTGTGAGGTAAACATTTATATTAATTTTACTTTAAATGCATGCAGATAATGAGCTTTTCTCTTCTTTAGTTATTTACCTAGGACATTTCTTAATTGGTTGATTTTTGTCTTCAGGTAGACTTATCAAGCAGGGCTCAGATGTGTTATCCCTGAGCTGACACTGCCTATATCTTATATTTGGAAGAGACTGAAGTTGAGTACAGTATTCTTAGGTTACACTTTCCATCATTCAGAGCCTTTCAGTCATCTCTACAGTGTTTTCAAGAATGTTAGAGAAAAGTTTGAGGCTGTGCTGATGATTCCCCTTTTTACAAGTTTTTTTCATTTGGTGACTGAAATAATTATTTTCTCAAACTTGAATTTCTATAGTGTTTCTCTATAATATAATACAAAGGATCATAGTCTATATAATTTTATTTCTGCCTTGTCTATTTTATTTATTGCTATTTTAAATTAATTTTCTTATTTTCTCAAATAAAATTTTTGTCCTTGATCTTATTATTTAAATTTGCAAGCTAAATTTACATCTCATTTTTCCCTTTACAATCTGTGTTAGAGGTAATTTATTAAATTAAAAAAAAATTGTTAGTCTATTTTCAGAGTTCAAATTGTGCAAATTTTTCTTCTGTTTCAGCTTATATAAACTAGTCTCCATCCTGCATAATATAATCTTTGTTTTCATTTACAGGTTTTAGTTTGCATTGTTCCATTCCATTTCTTTTTTTCTCTTTTTTTCTCCTGCTTAAGCAACTTTGTCCAGATCTTTTCTTTGCTCTTTGACATATCCTGACCACACTCTCACCACATCTATATCATTTGCTTTCCCTGCTTTGGTACTGCTTAATACCAAGTTATTATTTTTACTATTGTTTTAACCACATTTCTATAGCTTGAGAGCATAATAGGTATTTATACCCACTCAGAGACCTAGCCTTTCCCCTAGATAATCGGCAATCCCTGAGGCGGCGGAAGGCCTTAGCCCAGATCTGACTAATGGTCACAGGTCCTGACCTGTGAAAGGCTAAGGATAACATCTTGACCTACATTATGTTTCAGTCCCTGACCCTTAAGGTAGAACAACCTCCTGGCTACTTTTCCATGAGACTGGACAGAAGGATGTCAGGAAAGTCCTCAAAACTGTCCTCAAGACCTGAAGAAAGGATTTGTTACTCTTACCTCACCTCCAACCCTTCAACTCCCAGCACGATCCTGAACTTCTAACCCATGGTAACTTGTGATTTTGCCCTTTATAATGTGTAGCATACAAGCCATCGGAGAGCTAAGTTTTTAGAGCATAAGCTTCTCACCTGGGTATTGGCCAATTAGATATTAACCTTTTTTTCTATACTGCAAACTCCTGCTCGTGCATTTCTTTGGGCCAGGGTGAACAGGCAGACTGAGTCAAGGAAAACAACATTGAAGTTTTGATAACAAATCCTCATCCTCACCAGCATTTGTTATTATTAGGTATGAGGTCAGACATGAGCGACAGGGAAACAAAGGAATAGGGGCCCAGCCTAGAGATTGCCCAAAAAATACCCTATGGATAGTTAGAGAATCCCGCCTGCATCCCCAGAGACAAAGGACAGGAGGGTCATAGTCTTAGCTGGCCTCAACTGGCTATAGATGTCTGCGCAGAAGGTCATTATGATACTATGTGCCTGGAAGTTCATGAATTTAATTATAACAGACTATATTCTGGGTAAGCACATGTGCACTAGGCAAAGAGTTATATTATACAGCAGCCAGATGTCAGTCAAAGTGACCTCACTTGCCAATCTCCTAGGAAAGCCTTGGGCCAAATATGATGCAGACATTCCCATTTCTGGGTCCCCTTCTTTTGTGACCCTTTTGTGGCCCACACTTTTTAGTGGCCTTTTGATGTTAGTTACAGCACTGGGACCATGTGCCTCCTTGGGGCATACTTTGTCTTTCTAAAATATACTTTTAATAAATCTTTTCTAAGCATCACTGACCTGTGATTCTTCACTGTATCACTTGAGGAAGAATTGAGGCAAAGTGCTAACTACACTTTGAGCCATCATTATCCCTCCCCCCGCTGCTATGTGGTGACACCAAACTCTGTTCGTCCCCAAAGGTGACATTATCTCTTGCTTTTTGATGATAGCCTTTCTAACAGGTATGACGTGATATCTCATTGTGCTTTTGATTTGCTTTTGCCTTATATTTAGTGATTCTGAGTACCTTTTCTTGTCCCATATCCAAAAGTTTATTGCTAAGACCTATGTCAAGAAGCTTTTCCCTAATCTTTCAAGACTGACATTTAAGTCTTTTTAGTCCATTTTGAGTTAATTTTTGTGAGTGATATAAATAAGGCCCTAGTTTCATTCTTTTGTATGTGAATATCCAATTTTCCCAGTACCAATTATTAGACTGTCTTTTGTCCTTAAGTATTCTTGGCTTCTTTTTCAAATATTAGTTCTTATTGTTTTTGTTCCTTTAACTGTCTTTATCTCTTTTACATTACAGGATATGAATGTATCAACTTATTGTCCTTTCTTTCTAGTTTAATATATATATTTTTTCACTGTAAGGCGCTTGGATTGTATTATTTAGAAAAATGTGGAGGTGTTTGTTAGGTAGAAATATGTTGGCATTAAAGCTAATTGCCCAAAGATTTATAAGAAAACACATTTAAAGGCACAATCATTACAGTAATTGCTATAATGAATGCTGTGAACTTTCAGTTGTTAAGCAGTGCCCTAGGGAAGTGTCATTTCTAACACATTATTTTTGATATGGCATCTCTTAGGCATTTGCCTATGAATGCCAAATTTATTATTGAGTATATATTTCTAGAGTTATTTAGTATTTATTAAATCATCCATAATCAATAAAAAATATCATTCTAATGCAGATATAATAAAAAAGTATAGAGATTTAAATTTTAATATCTATGGCAATAAAATGGCTTAAAATAAATTGAAGATTTTTAGTTTGTTAAAAAGCAATTTTAAGAAAAAAATAGGCAAACATTACTAAAAGTACAATTCTACAGCCACCTGATTTTTCAAAGTAAATACAAATGAAAGAGCTTATGTAGTTTTAATAATCAAAGACTTTAATGAAAGATAAATTATTTTTTATAGTTCATAAAGGATAAAAATAATTTAGGATAAATTATCTGTTATTATTAATTTAGGATAAAATATTTAATTTAGAAAGATAAATTCTGTTTTTTCTTAGATGCTTGCTCAATTAGTTTATTACTATCTTTATATGAAAAATATTAATAGAAAATTGCAGTTTTCTTTATTAGCTCTCAGCAGCCCATTCCTGAGCTCTGGAAGTTTGCCTTCTTCTGAGCTACTGGATCTTTCTTCTGGGCAAGAGACATTTTGGGATGGTTCCACCTCTTCTTTTGAACTTCTGTCTTACGCTTCTTCTCATGCACTGGATTCTCTAGGATAGCAGCATGAGCTTTCTTATACATCTCCTCCATCGTGTCTGGAGTTACGTTGTTTTTTATGTGTTGAGAGAATTGTTTCTTGTAAGCATCTTCATCTTCTTCCATTAGGTAACACATGTAATCTGCATCATTCTGACCCATGATGTGCTTCTGGTGTACTTCTGCATCAAATTCCTTGCTTTCTGAATCATAACCAGGGAATTTGGTGAAGAATAGACAAGCCTCTGTCCACAGCTCCCTTCAGGGCCCCAAAAACTTTATTTCCAGTAGTAATTCTTGCAAGCCCTGCATCCAAATAGCAGGTAAAGGCACCAGGTTGACCATCAGTGTTTTCTACATTGTATTGATCTCCCGTCACCTCCACTTGGCTTTCACAGATCTAGTCCATGCCAAACCTTTTGAAAAGCCTCTGGCCAGCAGCAGGCCAGTACAATATGCTGCAGCATAATTTATTAGGCCAATCTTCACATCATACTTTGGAGTCTTGAGCATAAGCTTTACAAACTATCATATCTCCTTCTACACAGGTATAAGCAATTTGACAAATGATATCTCTGTTGGTTTCAGGAACTATCATCCTGTATTTGGGTGTGTTTTACTTATTTTTATCCTGAATTACCAAACATTTTTGGGCACAGTAATTAGTTTTCCCTTCTCGTTGTCATCTAAAATTCATTGGTATCTCTTGAAGTAGGCCTTATTCTTGACAAATTTAATAAACCCCATCCAGAGGAACAGAGACTCATGTCCATGGCTCTTCACAGACTTGCAGGTCAACCACAGCTCCGGGGTGGAAAAGTAAATTTTGTTTTTTACTCTTTAATAGACACTTAATAAATGGCGATTTGCAGTACACACACACACACACACACACACACACACACACACACGTGTGTATATATTTGTGCGTGTGTGTGTGTGTATAATCACTGGAAAAGATGAATTATAATAAAATACATCACTCAATCCAAAAGGAAAAATTGACACTCTCTCCAAATTATTTAAATTCAATATGTGTTTCTCTGAATGTAGCTAATACTTGAACATCCAGTCAGAGGGATTTGAGTCTCATGCTGGGCTACAAGTGGCATCCTTTCAAATATCTATTTTTAGGTTGAACTTTTCAATTTGTATTGATCAATATGGCCTTAATGTTTCCCTCAGCTTCACTAAATTTTAGACAAGCTTCTTCCTGACAATAGGCCCCTGATCTTCCTTTACTTAGAGCATCTACTTTGGAATACTTGTAATTGTAAATTCTTTCTTTGCCTTTTTGAGATGTAAATCTTTTGAAAAGCCTCTTGTCCTTATTAGAACCCAGGAAAGTTTTTCCCCCAAGGAAGTGAGAACCATTTATTTCCAAGGTAATCATCAAACATGACAGTACTCTTCTCTCTCAGTTTCTGTGGAAGAGTACAAACCTAATTTCTGCAGGTGCCATGCTCCAAGTTATAAAACTATTTTCTGTCATAAAGATATGACAAGTTTATTTTTCCTTTGGATAAGCTAGTTAACAAACACAAAGGACATATAAAATCTTGCAGTAAATTTTTACTAGCTCCCTCTAGCCCTGAGAAACCCTACCACCCTCTACTTTATCAGAGTTGAGTTTAGAATTAGTTCTAGCCTAGCTCTGCTATTGCAGTAGCCTTGAATAAAGTCTTTCTTGTCTGATTAACTTGTTCAGCATAATTTTTGCTTTCACAAAATCAGTGCTATCTGTGTCTATTTCTATGTCTATATCTTTGTTATCTACCTATCGTTTTATATAGCATATATGTGAATGTGTATTTACTTAATTTGCAGAGCATGTAGAAACATACACAGTTATTTTATTTCAGGGAAAATACATAATTCACAAATTACATTTTCCCCATAACTAGCTTATCAAGCCAAATGGAGGCTGACATGTGGAGCTTATTTTGTTCTTGATGCATGGTCTGTGTATGGGATCATTTACCTTGCTGTGAGCCAGGGACAATTTACTATGGCCATCTGAGAATAAAAGCTAAGGGGAGTTTCTTGTTCCCCAAATAGAAGCAGAATCTTTATGAAACACCATAGTTGTCTATATAGAGATTTAGAGAAGAGTTGAATGAGAGTTTTGGCTCTAAGAATCTCTAGAATTGAATCAACAGTCTCTGTCCTCACTCACTATTAAAGCATGGGAATTGGTAACTTGTGGGTTGGGATTTGTGTTTAAAAGAGAGCCTATATAAACACTAAACAAAGGTATTCAATTTCACTAAATTTAAATCTCTCCCTAGGCAAATTAAGGTTAGGAATTAAATGCTATAATATTTGCAATAAGCTTCTGGTAAATAATAAATCCCCCAATAAAAACACAAATTTCTACAAAATAAAAATGACCACAATCTCCACTGCCCCAACCCCTCAGAAAAAAACAAGCAAACAAACAAAAAAAAAAACAAAAAACAAAAAACACTTTTTGTGAGAGGAAGGGGATAGTGCAAACAATATATAGGTTAGGAACAAGAGCTTAATCTGAGGGTGGGCCTGGGAAAACATGCCCCTGGGGATTGCAAACTTAAAAAACAAGAGCCCAGGAATGGAAGAAAGAATTTAGAGACGAAAGCTGAAATTTTAAAAACCTTCATTTTCAAATTCAGCATTTTTCTTTTTTGGAATGACTCTGGGGAGTTTAGTAATAATTCTCTGAAATTATGTTAAAAAATTCTAAAAAATATTCCATTTTACTTTATAAGAAAATTTATATTGAAATCAGGGAATTAATTCTCATACAAAAAAGTTTATAATTGGAAACAGATTATTATGATCCCTTAGGAAGAACTTTGTTAGAGATGTAAAAGATAGCCATGATACAGACCTGACATTGTTATCTAAAATCCTCTCTTGTTTCAATGCAATAAACAGAGAGAGGTAGAATGGTGTCAACACAGGGGTAACTGTATGAATATTAATAAATAGTTTAATGCCTTCTCTTTCATATGTTAAAGCAATCAAGCAAAGATATCTCCTAAAAGGCAATGAGAAATATCAGATATTAAAAAAAAAAAAGAAGCTGGTGGAGGCAGTGATCTATGTTTTTTGCAAACCATAAATTAAACCTGAGAAGCCCTTAATAAATAGTAGCCTTTTCTGGCTACTATATATGACAGAAATTTTAATAAATTTATGAAGAGTGAATCACTACTGAGTCTGACAAAGTTGATACTGACCCAAGTGCATGAGAAGATTTATGCATGTACACATGCTGTTGCATTGTTTTTAATAGCAAAACCGGAATCAACTTAAAATTGATAGACTTGTTAAATTGTGATATTCCCATACAATAAGATAACATTTACCAATTGGAAAGAATAAGATAGATCTAAGTATATAGACATGGGAAAAAAAATCTAAGATAAAATAAGAAAAAGAGTAAATTACAGACTGATGTTATGTATATATGTCTAAAAATATCTAAAACTGTATATTGTATATGTGTATATGTAGATAACTATCTGCATAAAAGATGTGTATATGTAAACGTTTATGTTCGGAATATTTCTGGAAATATATAAGAAAACAAAAAGTGGCTACCCACAGAAACTGAAAGGTGAGGATGAAAGATCAGAAGATTGTATTTTATGTATTTTTGTATTCTTAATTTTTTATAAAAGTAATTGACTTACAATATCATTTGAGTTTTATGTGTATAATATCATTATAGAACATTTATATACCTTACAAAGTAATCATCACAATAAATTTAGTAACCATCTGTCAGAATACAAAGTTATTACAATACTATTAACCATATGCCCTATGCTGTCCACTATACCCCATGACTTTTTCATTTTATAACTAAAAGTTTGTACCTCTAGTTTTTACCAGAGAAACCCCCTTTAGTTTTTATCAGAAGATTTCAAATTTTATTTTATTTTACATCCATGTATTAGCTGTTTAAAATATTTGCTGTGCATGATATTTTTTCTCATGATATCTTTAGGTTATTTAAAGGTTTCGTTGCAATTGTTTACTTTCTTACATTGAGAATGTCAGAGACACTGATCCTCTCCACCACATACACTGGTACGCCTCTCATTTCTGATGAAAAAAAGGAGAGGTGGCTATTTCTCCTTGATCCTCTTCAGTGTAGGCCAAATAAAGCACAAGAACAAAATGGAAAACAATGCTTAGCTGAAAAGCAAGCAGTTGAAATTTGAACCTTCTTGACTCTTCCTTCATGGTTTTATTTGCTGAAATCTCAAAAAACTGCTCTGGTGAAGAGTGATAACTACATAACCATAAAAAATAATAGAAATGTAACTGGGAAAAGAGAGCAATCCTATTTAGTACTAGCGAAAAGTATTTAGAAGAGTAAACTTAAAGAAAAAGGAAATAATTATATAAATTTGGCATCATGTCCATTAGCAGCAGGACTGTGGGCAGCAAATATCAGTGGCAAAGGTTAATAATGCTGATTTCATCAGCTTGATCAGAGAGTTCATGTTTCTAGGAGAAAACACAACCCTTAGCTATAATTTCTAATTCCATGACTATGTATGAGTCAATAACAGACCCATGCACATCATTTTTCACTGCCTGGGAGCTCTGCTTTATTGTAGAAGGACATCATAGAAGAAATTGTGCCTTGTCTCTCCAATGAACTACTAAATCTCTCAACCAAAGTGTTAAGAAGTAGGTTGCAAAGAAATTTATATGAAAAACATACAAAGCTAGATTACATATGTCTATGTATGCATGTGAATGTGAATACATAAATACACATGAAAATATCTGGAAGTTTAGACATTAAATTCACTTGGTTACCTTTTTAAGATGGGCAAGTGAGTTTGTGTATTTGACATGGAAAGATATCAATTTATGTTCTTTGAGTTTTTAATGATAGGTTTTATTATTTCATTAATAAGACAAAGTAATTTTCATTTATTTTAAAAAATAAATAAAAATAGAGAAATAAGTTATTAGATATACTATAGGAAAAAATGATCTGCTAAATTTAAGATTTTATCTGATTTTTTAAATGTAAATTTAAGTTTTGAAGAACTCTTACTTTGAGAAGCTAGATAAAATGTTTATGTTTTTATTCCCCATGCCAATTTAGACACTTTCATTATTCACTTAGGCCTGTGGAAGACATGAACATAGGTGAGTTTCTCTGCTCTGCAAACTCAAAGTCCACAGATTATTCTATAATCTATACTGCAGGGAAAGAATTAGCAAGTAAATTATTGAGTTTATAGCATTTTATGTCTTCTAATTTAGTATCTATTAATAAAGTCAGTACTTTTCTGTCTGGTTACTGTTTGTCTTAGTTCTCAATTAGTTCAAATCTCAGGGAGGAAGAAAGGTGTTATTGAATAACCTCCTTTCAATTATTTTATTTTTCATAAAATATAAACATGCAAGTTTGCCTCCATGAAAAATAAGTCACAGTTTATCCTATTTTATGTGGCAAATATAACCTCAGAAAAATTCCCAAGATAGAAATCTTTCACTAAAATGAAATAAATCTAGAAATTAAAAATAAAAATTTAAAATTAAAACTTACCCATCAAAAGTGGTCAAAAATAAATAATTTTCTTGAAAAAGAAAAAAAGTATTTTTGACAAATAAATTACGAGTTTGTCATAGCTCAGCAGAATGTAAAGTATTTGAATCAGTGAATAAAAATATTTTTAAAGAGAAAACTGCCATTTCCACATTAATTTGTGCATCCTGAATATTTCAAATTAATATTGATATTTTTTTCAGACATTTTACATTACAATTTATCTTAAACTTGGTGTCCCCAAGAAGAGAGAGAGGAGAAAGAGAATACCTTCAAATTACTACTTTTTAGGTCACTTTCCCAAAGTTGCTTGGAATTAGCAAGACAATAGAATATCAAAAGATGATTAAAAATTAAGCTGGCTAAGATTTTTCAAAACACATATCTCACCAAATAGTATCCTAATCTTTTTCTCTGTTACTTATCTATACTTCCTTAAGCCTAGTTTATACTTGTTATACATATGTGAAAACATTTCTGCTTCATATTCAACTGTAGACTCCTAGGGGAAAGTTCTCATTACAAATGATCCTTTAAAGCTCTATGGCAAGCACAGGACTTGCCTTTTCCTCCTCCCCCACTCAACCCTCCCCACGATTTCTCTAACCTTAAATGATGTATCAGTCAGGTTTCCAACATGACCCTCAATTTGAGTAATTGGAGGAGAGTTTAATAAATATATTATTTTACAATATCTTAGGCTCTTAATAAAATAGATTCACGACAGAGTCAGGCTATTGAAACATGACTTTCTACTTACCCAAGAGGAAACTTTCAAGAAACACACGTGAACGCAAAAATATAGCCTCTAACCAGGGAGAGGCCATTGTGCATTTTACATGCCTCAAGCTAACCTCCTCTACTGCAGCTATAGGAACCACTGTATCTGTCCGAATTGTCAAGGTGTGCTTCTTTTTTAAAGAAGTGTCCCAGAGACTTAATCAGTTTCAGTGTGAGTGTGATGTTCAGAATATGCAGTGAATTTGAGGTAATATTGTACAAATTGGCTTAAGGAAGTAAGAAATATTTTAATTGTTAAATATTTATAGATGTCATCACTCTAAATAAATTAAGCATTGTGCCAATAATAACATAATTTCCTGCTTCTTGGAGTATATTTTAGAAGGGCATAATCCAGTATGAATGAAGCCCTGTTTCTGATCTAATCAGATGTGATCCAGTTGGGAGTTATTCTGTTCTGCTGGTCAGAGTTGAAAATTTTATTCAAATTAGGGCATAGAGCTGGGGTGGTATGTATTTTGGACAAAAGTTGGGGGAGAACTGTGGGGAAAATAAGGACTGGTGTCGTGTACATTTTGCTTAATGAGATGATGTTTGAGACCCAACTGGAAGTCTGTTATCTTCTACAACAAACACTGGGAAATTAATATAATTAAAAATGGAATACCAAGATAGCTAAGTAATTGTGCAAGAAAAGGTATTAATATCTGACATTAATAATAATAGATCAGAGCCACATCAAAGTAAAGAGATAAAGCCCAGAACGTAAGTATATTCTGTCATGGTATCATCAAAGATAAAACAGGAGCTCCCCTCAACATGCTCTCAGTCTCTTAAAGGGACTGGCATATTTGGATAAGCTCAGCTTTAATTACTCTAACTACTTAAAACCAAATGGAATGATTTGACAGTAAATGACATAAAAATACCTTTATTAATTTTTACTTGATGAGATTTTTTTAGTATTATTATGTACCAGACACTTTTTTAAGGCACTCGGGGCTACAAAATAAATGAGAGACAAAATTCTAATCTAATGGAGTTTATATTGACGTGCACAGAACAAATAATGAGTAAACAAAAAACAGATGCATAACAAAAGATAAGAAATGAGATATGAAGAAAAATAAAGTAGAATAAGAAGATAGAGCCATTGGACATGCTGTTTCAGATATGGTGGCATGAAGACGACATTGGAACATAAATTTTAATAAAGTTTAAGAGCCAGCCATTTAAATTTCTGGGGGAAGAATATTCCAGAAGAAAGAAACATCAAGAGCTACAATCTTGAAATGGATCAATAATTGGCGTGTTTGATAAATAGTAAGGAGTCCACTGTGTTCTAAGGATGGAATAAACAGGTGCTGATGGAAAAGCAGTGAGGAGCCAAATTATATGGGACTATTTAGGCAAAGGGTAAGAGTTTGAATTTTATTCTAATTGTGATGAAAAGCCATGGGGGGTTGGAATAGTATAATAGATCACCTGAATCAAAAATGGTCACTCTGTATTCTCTATGAATAGTAAACTTTAAGAGAGGAAGATTTATTCAGAGAGATAAGTTAAGGAGTAGTTTATAAACTATTACAGTAGTTTAGGTAAGAGATGATAATGATCTTATGCTCTTAAAACTTGTGACCTGTTCTTTCAATACTCATTCCATGAATTACTTTCATGCTTGTTCTCACGTAATCACACAGCTTTTTCACGAAGAGGTAGGAAGGCCAATAGAAACGTTGGGTCTGGAACACATACATAACCTAAATGCGATTTGACACCTGCAGTAAGTCTCTAATGGTTTCTCTTATTACTTGCCAAAACATTTCCCAGTTACTATTTTGCATTTGCTTCTTAAACTCAGCATCATCTTCTGTCATCTCTGGACCAGCTGTTCTGATTCTAAAACTTCAAATAGTTTCTCTAATCACCTACCTCCCATGACTGTGTTTTAAGTTTTGAAAACAACCTGGGATAAATTTAGAAATCAAGAACAAAGCACATATGAGACTAGATTAACAGCTTGTGGCTTTTAATGGCATCTGTCATCATGTCTTTGAAAAGCTATTTATCAGCACAATTTCCTACTGTACTGTTTTGAAATGGTGGCCTTTTTATCTTCTTCATCCAAACATTTTATGTAAACAAAATTACTAGGATGGGAATTGGAGTACCATATTTGAAAAAGGACTGATTACTGTTTTCTTTACAACAACTTAAAGGTATCTGACATCAGATATTCAGATAAAAATGGAATGTTCTTTAATATTTTAAAATACTAATATCCACTATTATAGGTCATATGACACCATTTTAGATACTTTCTCAGCTTCACAAAAGCATGGACATGTGATAGCAGAACAGAGTGGCAGGTAAGAGTGGAAAGTTTGATATAAATGGTTCTATACTATTACCTCATTGGGAAATTTCAAAATTTCAAGTAAATATATTTAAGTTCCCTTTTGGGTCTGAGTATTTGCACATTTTGAACAATAAAATAAATCTTCCAGGTTTAGTTCCCCAACAAAATGATAGCATGTTTACCAAGAAAAGGATAGATTAGATCTTTAGCTCTACTAGTTCAGTGCAATACATTACCAAGATAGATTTTCACTCTTGAAACCCTATTATATTAGTTACCCACAATACAAAGAAATTTAGCTTGTAGTAATGTTTAGTAGTTGCATGATAGGATTTTGTACTATAAGAAAAATAAATCATTGTTTAACACATTTTAAGAACATAATTCTGGTAAGGTTTGAAGATGAATGTTGGACTTTAGGTTTTATTCCTCTCACCTGCATTAATTCATAATATGTTTTCCTCTCCTCTTCCTTTCAGCATCTTCCTAGTGCTCTCTCCTGAGGAGTGTCAAAGTTTGTTTGATAGCAATTGATTGTAAAAGAAACTAATCTTCATCATGAGGATGTCGTTAATCTCAAAATCTTGCCTTTCTAGAGACAGTCAGACTTTCCATCAGGGCCCTGCAATCTCTGTCTCCACAAATCCACCTCCACAATCTCTTTGTCTGAAAGGAACAAAGCAACTCTGAAATATAAAATGCTCGGATGTTCTATTGCTTACTATGTTTTCCTTTTGTTATTCTATTTGCAGAACCTCTAAAGACCACATCAGTTGAAACTATGAATAAACTGCATACCTACTTACAGAATGATAATTTGAGACATTTTTACTTGCAGACAATTTCCCATCTACAGAAAATTAATATTTAATATCACAGGGAAAGGTTTAGCATAAGACAGAGTGTAACAGTGCTAGAATATGTCAATTTGCTGTTGTAGTGTTATCTGTCATTTTCACATCCCCTGTTTTCTGAGTGATGATGATTGATACTTCAGAAGAACAAAGTGAGGAACTCTATTCATCCCTTCAGGCAGCTAAACTGGCATCTTCTTGTAGTAAGATGACAGCCATTGTGGGGCATGTGCCCTAGCAGAGAATTGAGTTCTACAAATTTAGCTTAATTTTTTCAAGGAAAAAACAAACCATATGTTAAACATAGTCACATAGAGATGTTCAGGTCAAAATTTACTTTCTAAAGCCTCACCATACACCAAATGAAAAATAAAAGACCAAAAGAAGCAGCGTAAAAATTATATGTGGTTTTATCAGTTTCCAATGATAAACATTATCAATAAGTTATCTGAATAGGGACCTCAATTCGTCAGTGTCTTTTTTTCTGGCTAGATATAGCATTGTATGCTCTGTAAAAAAGATATCTTGTTTGATTGTGTTTATAATTTAGTTTGTTTTTAAAAATAAGTTATTGAGGTAACATTGGTTAATAGAACTGCATAGGTTTCAAGTGTGCACTTCAATAATATGTCATATGTATACTGTATTGTGTATTCACCATCCAAAGTCAAATCTCTTTCTGTCACCATCTATTTGACCCCCTTTACCTTTATCTACCTCTTTCATCTTCCTTTCTCCTCTGGTAGTCATTAAACTGTCCTCTGTATCTATGAGTTTTTGTTTTTGTTTGTTCTGTTCATTTGTTGCTTTCAGTTTTATAGCCTACATGTGAGTAGGATATCCCACAAATGATTTTATATGATTCTCAACTTTTTCTGACTTATTTTGCTTAGCTTAATCTCAAGATCCATTCCTGTTGTTGCAAATGGCAGTATTTAATCTTCCCTTAAGGCTGAGTAGTATTGCATTATCTACATCTACCACATCTGTTTTTATCCAGTTATCAATAGGAAGGACTCATTGCTTGTTTTCATGTCTTGCCATCATGAATAAGGCTGAAATGAACATTGGGGTGTGTATATCTTTACAGGTAAATATTTTCATATTTGGGGGATAGACATCCAGAAGAGAGATTGCTGTGTCATATGGTAATGCTATTCTTACTTTTTGGAGGACCCTTGATACTTTTTTCCATTGTGGTTCTACCGATTTACATTCTCACCAGCATTATATGAGAGTTTCTTTCCCCCACAATCTCTCCAATACTTATTACTTTTTATTGTCTTTTTGATTATAGCCACTCTAACAAGTATGAGGTGGTATCTCATTGTGGTTTTGTTTTACATTTCCCTAATAGCCAGTGAAGTTGAACATGTTTTCATATGGCTGTTGGCTATTTGAATGTCTTCTCGAGAGAAGTGTCTGTTCAGGTCCTCTGCTTTTTTTTTAACTGGACTATTTGTCTTTCTGTTGTTGAGTTGTATGTGTTCTTTATATATATATAAAATCAGGGAGACTTTCTTGTAGTCTTCATTACACTTGGACACCATCATGTCCTAAAACAGATATATAACAAATATCTTTATTAAATTTATTCACAAATTACAGAAGACGTATATATGTAATAACATAAAGAGCATGTGACCTCTATCAGTTTCCTTGATTCAAAGTCACTAGGCTCTATGATGATTCCTGTGTTAATCTCAGATTTCAGCTGTTAATTTTACATCAGCTGTCTTTCTCGTACACAATATTTTCATCTGTCATGGCAGAGTGCCAATTATTTTGTACTATAGCTTGTTAGAGTTTAGTAACCTTAAGTTTAGATGAAACTAAACAAAGAAACATCACAAAAAAAATTCATATGACTTATGACTAGGTTTTAAGGAAAATATATCTAGACATTTATAAAGCTAAACTTACATGCCTGGATATCTTATTTGAAGTGATGAGAATTGCTACACAGATTACAGAAGTCTCTGGCATTAGTTTATTAGGTCCTATGGATCTTGGAATAACTTAATAGATGTAAAATGCATCAATGATGTTATTGTTATTTGTTATACCTGTACTTCTCAGGATGCTTGTTTTTAAAAGGCTGTTTTGAAATTGTTGGGTGTACTTATATTCTATTGATATTTAATTTGAATATTGTGATATTTCTTTTAATGTTTAACCAAAATCAATAATTCAATTATATCAAATAGATATTGTTATGTCTTACTTTGTATGTAGATTATTGATGCAACTATATAACTTTTTTCAAGTTTTTCTGTAAATAGGTTTTGTCTGCTAGCTGCTATACTACACAGAATTTTTTTAAATGTTCATATTGTCTCAAGGATAAAATGAGAGAAACAAATATCTTAAATATTTATTAAGTATTCATTTATTTCATCTAATTATCTGACAGGAGTTTCCTCTAGGATCAAACAATTTTGTATATAGCCTATTCTGTCAGCATTAAAGAGAAACTCAATCCATTTAGCTTAGCAAATATTAATTTGAAAATCAATGAGAATTGTTCGATAGCTCAAATGTAAGTGTTCATGACTAAATTGTTAGTTTTTCAATTTATAAAATGTTTTGACTTTCTAAATTAAATAAAATCATTTTAAAAAGTCAGAAAAAAGAAATCTCTGTAGAAAATGAGACGTTAGTTCAAGGAACCATTTTGACATGATTTTTTAATCCTTGAACAGCCTCACATATGCACTGCTATTTTATACCCCTAGGTTTACCTATTTACTTGCCCAGCTTATCATCTTTCTATTATATTCTCCGGTGTGGCACAGATCTCTGGAGTTTACCATAATTTATATTCCCACCAATGATTATCTCTGTAGCTACTGCTACATGTAGACCCGTCGTTTCTTAAAAACAGTGCCAAATTGCAGATTTATATGAGATTCAACCACAATATTAAACTCACATGTATTTATAAACTTATGTGACTGTAACTTTAGAGCCATATAGCAAGTTTTGTGTTCTTACAAATACAATACTAATTTTATTTTTGATAAGTAAAAGTATATTTGATACTAGCATTATCTTGAAACAGCCAAAATAGAAAAGATTAGAATATCACATTGGATGCAAATTAGGATGCAGGGTCAGATATGAATAATGTTTAGTTTCCAAATGTAGAAACACAATCTCAATTCTAATATGACTTTTCATTATATCATTATATCACCTAAACTCAAAGTGAATTATCAGACATTTAAAAAAAGCTTTCTGTAGGAGTAGCTTTTAAACTTATCTTTGTATTGATTTTTAATGAATCTTCAACTTGGTTTTAATATTTCAAGTTATAACAAGGAGCTTTAGAAATACAATATTCCAGAAATTGATTAGGTACCCATCACTACTTATGGCCTAGTGATTCAGAATGGTCATCATTGAATAAATTAGGTTTCCAATTGCCAAAAACTAAAGATAAATTAGGACTTAAGAATCATTTTATTTTTAACATAATTTGGTTGCAAAAAGTTAATAATCTTAATGAGAACATCATAATGAGTCTTAAGAAGATTCCAATTAATTTACCATGTGAGCTGTAGGGGATTGAATTAAAGGACTAAATGAAGCAAAATTTTTTTAGGATTAATGTAGCAAAAATTGTCATAGTGAAAGCAATTATGCTCATATTTTACCAAAAATATAGTAAAAAATGATTTGTTAGTGAGCATGACTTTAAGACACATTTTTGAAAATCAGAAATGTAAAGACAGAACACTTTTAAAAATTAATGTTTATTTTCACAAATGTATTAGATAAAAATAGTTTAAAATGAAACTATTTCTGAAATGAGTATTTTAAAAAAAATTATCCCATGACTCTCTAAGACCTGTCCTATTCCTCAAAGGCAAATACATTTTATACAGAATGATTTTGTTTGGTAATTCTCTCCACAGGTCCAAAGAATATGAATATATTGCTGTATCTTGTGTATAACCAGTTTAAACACTACCTGACTTCTTATAGTAAGATTTTATTATTTTGGCTCATTTATACCCTTGATTTTCCTCTTAGTATAATTATGCTCAATTTTTAGTTAAAAAAAATTTAGTATTTCCATAATGACTTTTCAAATATTGTTCACTGCTGAGCCAAGAAATTTACTCTGATTACATTTCCTTCCTCTACAGTTATTATGATTTTTAGTAGAGTTAAAAATTGCCCCTACTCCCACTTTGATTTTGTTTTTTGAACTTACGAATGTCACCCCACACACTTCAGAAACTCTGTAAATGTCCTCATTATAACATTTCCATATGGTCACAAATTTCATCTCATTTTCAAGCATATTTTATCTCCTTAAACATATTCATGAAGACATCTGATCTCTTACCCTAGTATGGACTTTGTACACTCTATGCCTACTATATAACTAGCACATCGAAACTTCCTTTTTGCACGATATTGAGAATTTTTTTTCATTTCTACTTGTGTTGGGTCTCCTGTTCTCTGGATCACACTTCTATATTGGTTTATTTCCTTGTTTTGATAGAAATCATCCTCAGATAGCTTCCTGAAAAAAGATATAGAAGACTCAAATATTCTATATTTTGAAGTCTAAAAATACTTTTTTTTATGTATTAAATAATCTGAATAAAGAATTTTATCACATCTGTTTTTCTCAAAATTTTTAAATCATAGATCAAATATTTTTTTCTACTGTATTTGAGAATTGGATACTCTGAGTCATCATTCTTGTATTTGACTTACCTGCTCTTTGAAATATTTTAATATTTTGTTAATCATTTTTTTTCAGTTATAGTTGACATGTAATATTATATTGGTTTATGGACACAAAACAGTGATTAAACACTTACATGATGAGAAGTGATCATTCAGTAAGTCTAGTACCCATCTGACACCACACATAGTTATTACAATATCCTCAACTATGTTCTCTATGGTATACTTTACACGCCAGTGACTGTTATTATAACTGGCAATTTGTACATGTCAATCCCTTCTTTTTTCTCCATCTCCTCTCCCATCTGGCAACCATCAAAATGTTCTCTGTCTCTGTATCTGTTTTATCTGTTTTGTTTGTTTACTTGTTTTATTTAGTGAGATTATAAATTGACACAACCAATTTGTGGAAAAAAATATGAAGATTCCTCAGAAATTAAAAATAAGACTACCACATGACCCAGTAATCTTACTTCTGGGTATTTATCTGAAGAAACCCAAGACAGAAATTTGAAAAGACACATGCAACCCTCTGATCATCGCAGCATTATTTATAACAGCCAAGCAGCTTAAGTGTCCATTAATAGGTGAATAAAGAAAATATAGTACATATGTTCGATAGAATATTACTCAGCCATACAAAAAGATGAAGCTATGGGCATGCCACCCTGAACAAGGCCATTCCTGTCTGATCTCGGAAGCTAAGCAGGATCGGGCCTGGTTAGTACTTGGATGACAGACCACCTAGGAAGATCAGGTGCTATATGGGTAAAAAAAATAAAATAAAAAAAGAGAGATTATAAGCTAACAAGGTCCTTGCAATCTGTGAAGTCAACCAAGGGTTGCCCTACCTAAAAAAATTTTAAATATTAAGAAATTAAAAAAAAAAAGAATGACATATTCGTGAAAACATAGATGGACCTAGAGGGTATTATGCTAAGTGAAATAAGTCAGACTGAGAAAGACAAATACTATATGATTTTACTTATATTGGCATCTAAAAAAAACAAAATAAACAAAAAAATATTCTAGTGCTTTGTCTCCCATTCACCCCATTTGTGAGTAAAAGACTGGGCTGGGGAGGCAGGCTCTGTAGTATCAAAAGGTTGAGGTGCCTTCCACTCCCTTGAGAGAGTGCGATTGGCTTGTTTGAATTAATTCTGTGGGCTGACAGGGAACTGAAATGCCAGGAATAGGCAGGAATTATGCCTGATCTCTTTGATAAGAGGATTGTTTGGCTAGGAGACCTCATCTGCGGGGTCAAAGGGGAGTGAGGAAGGACTCACAGGCAATTTGAGGAAGTACTGATGTTACCAAATCCCAAGGCAGGGAAAATACATTGGGATTTACACCCCATAGAAGAACTTTCCTTTAGTTACTATGTTCCAAAGTTTCATGGTAATATGTTTTAATAAGAATCTATTTTTCATTCTCTGTGCCAGGTATTTTCTGAACCCAGGACATCCATGCACGTGTTTATGAGTTTTGTTTGTTTGTTTCCTCCTCCTCTTCCTCCTCTCCTCCTCCTTCTCCTTCTGTTCTTCCTCCTCATCCTTTCTCTTCTTCTTTTAACTGCTTTCAGAAGTTTCTTCCCTTCAATTCCGCTTTTCTCCCTTTGTTGAGGTTCTGTCAGCCAGATTTTCGATTATTTCAGTTTCTCTGGTAATTTTTTTATACATTTCCTCCTATTAAACATCATCTTGTCTTCTTTTCTTTTCCTGGAGAAACAATACTTGACTTTCTCCAATTATTTTACTGTTTTCATAGATATTATATTTAAAATTTCGGAGACTTCCTTTTTTCTTTGAATGATTAAAGTATTGTTTAATAGTTGTATCTTCTTCAATATCTTTAAAGATTTTACTAATATTTTTTTCCTTCTATCATTGTCACAATTTCTTTTTTTCTATTTTCTTGCTTTGTCTATATCGTTTGTCCTTAAACATTGGTAGCTCATTTATATTTATAAATGAGGCACTAGTAATTGATTGGAAACTCTACGTATATTGAATTTACTGTAAGGCAGACAGGTCTCCTGCCTGGGTGGTATAAATCTGGATGCTGTTTTTTGGATTTGCTTAGGCATAAAAGTGAATAGTCAGAGAATGACCTAATGCACAAAATACACTTTCACCTCGTACACCTACAGGGAGTACAGACCTGGGGGACAAATGTAGACTATTTTTAAAACCAACTTTCCACCAAGCGTGCATTTTTGTATCACTACTCACACTCTCACAGTCTTGAATGCATCAGCTCCTAAAGCTTTCCAAAGGTTATGCTGAGTTCTCATTAGCACTTCTTCACCCCAACCCCAACTTGAAAGCAATTAGGTATGACTTCTTCTTTGCTAAGTCATTTGTTATTTATTTTTCTGCCTCATATATTCAAATACTGTGGGCCTTGTTTGCAGATTTAGTTTACTTTCATTAGAGATGGATCTTGTGATTGTAGAGTTGTAAATTTTTCTTCTCTTTTGATTTCCCTATTATTAAAGGAAATATTTTTAAGGTTAAAATCTATTGTTCTTAAGTTCAAAATACCTTTTATGAATCCTGAGGTTGCCCCTTCCTTTAAACTTTCTGGAGATGACTATACCCATATTTTGGTTTAAAAATGAAAACAATAATAATAGATGCATCATATATATGTTCTAGAGGCTAAATATAAAAAGTCATAAAAATAACTGGCACAGTGATTAGCATAGTGTAGAAACGAAAAGTCCCATTGTTTTCATTTCATCATCAACAATATCATCTGAATAATTGTCATCATCATTCAAAAATCTTTGTTCTTCAGTCTAATTTCTCTATTTTACTAACTTCTCTCTTTTATGTAAATGTAGGCTTTCTAATTGGTAACATTCTTGAATTTCTCTTTTATAGTCTATGCTTTGAGTGATATTTACTTTAATTGTTTTAATCATTTCTATATTGCAGACTATTGACAAAACATCACCTCTAGAAATTTCTAGAAATCCTGTCCCAAGACTGAGAATTTATTTTACCTAGGATTACTTTATTCTTTCCTTTACAGCTGAAATTTAACATATTCCCAAACACCAGTGCCTCTCCTCATTTTTAAACTTCTTTCTCTTTACATTTGTATGTCTATGACATGTTCTCCATTATTTTAAGTCCTCAGATCAATTGGAATTAACTTTGATATTTTTTTTAACTTTTTTTTTGTAGTCATTACCTCTGCTCTATCTTATTTCATGCCTTAATTTCTACTTGATTAGATAATTACAATAGTCTTCAAACTAGTTTGACTATTTCTATATACTTAATTCTTTCAAGCATTCAGAAAACACTTCTTTGCTTCCCTTTTGGGCATCAAACACTATACCTAATTCTGAAAATAAGTGCATTGGTGGTGTCATGAGAGATGTATGTATAAAGTGATGAATTCAAATATAGAAGTCAGTCTTGCAGGGTAGGGTTATTCCTTAATCCATATAAAAGCTTTTGGAAAATAAATGAATTGCCAAGTAGCTCACACAATTCGTATTATACACAATTACTAAATTAAACATTTTTATTCACATCTTTATCCAAAAAGTTTCAGTTTCTCTATTTCCTATCAAGTAAAATGTAACACACAGAGCTCGACAGTCAGGCTATTGCCAATATGACCCAATCATATTTTTCAGTCTTTATATTCCAGTACCACTTGGGAGCTTAAACTTTTTCTAATGTACTTGAATTGCTCACAATTTCTTCATATCTCCCCCACCCATCCTTTATTTATTTTGTACCTTTCTTTTATTTTCTCATTCCAGGTATCTCCCTGAAATTTTTTTCTGACATTTCTGCTTATTAAGCCCAATTCACTTTTTCCATGAAGAATTTTTCTGATATTTTTACCTAGTTTATCTTTTTTTCTTCTAACTTTCCCCACTGCATATTATAATGTCTTCTATAGTACTAATGCTATTCTGCCTTTTATTATATTTATATTGGTTTATATTGGTTTATAACTCCTCGAGATTATTCTCCAGTATTCCCCATCACTTACTCTCTGTGTATTTCATAACAAACTGTGCCATACTTAATAGTCACTTAAATATTTATTGATTTACATTTGACTTTTAATGCCAACTTAATAATATTTTTTTCCAAAACAAAACTTTGCTGAATGTTTTTATTTTCATAAATATTGTGACTTCAGTAATTATACTAAATTTAATGTCTACTTTCTTTCCAAAATAAGAGTATTTAAAAATAACAATGAAGCCTATAGTGCAAGTATTACCGAGTCTGTTCAGAGGTAGGAATTATGATAAAACGTTTGCTACAGAAATTTCAACTTAAGTTGAACTGCCAGGAGGCAGAAAAAGAACATAAGTTATCTTCAGAGCTAAGAAGGGCCTCAAATTTTCACTTCTTAGCATTCATCTCTCTAAAAAAATATGCTCTGTTAAGCCACTAGTTTTATGCTATTAGTCATATTAAATCATTAATGCAATTCATGGTTAGTTGTATGTGTGCAAGTGTGTACAACTTATGCACACACTGTATATATTTTTTTTAAATCTCACATAATACAATACAAAGTCTGTGTTAATACAGAGTATATTAACAAACACTATATTTTCACAATTTTTTGTAAATAATACAATTACATAGATCAAGAGCAAAGTTTTAAAATATCATAATCTCATCTATTAAATTTGATGGTATTCACTGATTATTTATATTTATGGATAATTCTTGTCAAGTTCCTATACTACATCAATTTCTATATTGCAACCCACTGCAAAATGTACATCTTAATTAGCTTTCTTAATAATTGTATTTATTATTTTATGTTATGCATTATTTATTAAATATTTTGTATTTATGCCTTGGTCCATTTCTAACAGAGATGTTATTTTGTAAGTCATAACTACACATAAGTTAGTTTGATTGTTTCTTGTGAAAGAAATATCTGAGTACATAACGGGATGGCTTGAATGAAAACTCAAGATCCTACAAAAGAAAATCCATAGAATTTTTTTCCCTTCGGCACCTCTCCAGAGATAAGATTTATGCCATTCCATTTCTACCTTAGTTATTTTGGCCATAAGAATGGATGAATATTCTATCTTTTTCAGTTCCCATTACAATTTCCGCAATGAGAATATGGTATAAAAATGTTAATGTTTTATATGTGTTTCTGACAGTAGTAATGTACAGTTCTGTGTTGACCTTTCCAATATGATACAGATCGATTAACTGGGCACTTTATTTCTTCCTTTGTCTACTACTGTAATAGTCTATTAAGGGAAAGGGCAAGATGATCAATCTATCAGGCTTTCTAATGTGTTGGATAATAGTCCTCCAATTTGCCTACTTAAGATAGACATATGTTCCTGGTTTAAATACATCCATAAATATATTCATAAACTAAATATTTGACTGATTATTTTCAAATTACTTATGATAATACAAAGAAGAAAAAGGACAATTTGTCTGTCTCATTCAAAGAATCAATCTATTACTGTATAGTTTAAACCAATTAGTTGTTCTCTATCCATATAAAGATATCTCTGTTTTGAAAATCAGATATTTTACTCTAAAAAGCACAAGCAGTATCAAAAGCACTGCATTATGAGTGGGACAGAGGTCTAATAAGTGGTGTCTTGGGTCTGGCTCACTCCTAAAGAAATCAATTAATAACAATACAGTGATTAACAGCACTGTAGGCTGGGTTCCCAGAGT